>JADAZR010000031.1:0-569086 GCA_014872995.1 Diaporthe citrichinensis
AAAAGAAGATTAAATATTAATAATTTATAGGGTTATAATTAAAAGTTTTAAGTATAAAAGGCATTACCTAAAAAAGTAAGGTAATTATATAATTTAAAATTAACTTATAATTAAGGGGTATATTATATAATATGCCCTTAACCTTAATTTAAAATCATTTTTTATAATGCATAAATAATTAAATTCCTTTTATTTCTTTTTTTACATTACTCTTAGGAAATAAATGCATTTATAATTACAATTCCTGCCCTTATATGGCCATTGTAGCTTTCCACATAGTTATCCAAGAAACCAGCGAAGTTGGATTCGACGGGTCCTACGACCTGACTTCTCAAGCTCACTTGGTCTCCATAAGGCAGCAGGGCCTCATCACCGATAGACAACAGAATAACTCCCCAAGACGCGCACGATCTTTCCACGAATGCTGCACGGCAGCAGTAACTAGATTCATTGACGCTGCTGCCGGACATACTCTATCATACAAACTTGCCGTCTAGGCCAGCCATAGCAGCTGGGTCAACATTTAAAATCTCATGGGCGACTTCAGCTTAGCTTCCAAATCGTCCACTCATTTGAGGAGCAGTGGCTCGTTCTCGTATAGAGAGTCTATATACGTCCATTTGTCCTAATCATACAGCTGGTGGGAACGAGGGCGGTATAAACTGAGCAGTGTAGTACTTACAAAAGTAGCCCGCGTATCTAACTACATGCATATGTAAGTCTAGTCTTTATTGCACCTTTATTAGGAAGACGATCGCCATTGGGGGAATACGAGGTTCTCTGTTGCGCAATACTACGTTATCGAGCATGCTGCAGTCTGCCAGGGGTATAGTCTCGGCAATGTCACCTAAAAGGTATCCCGGCCTGGCAGTCCGATCAAGATAGCACGGAATCACGCAACACAGACACCTTGGTAATTACACTGTATTTGACAGTTCTTCACAGAACACTAGTTGTCGTATATGCAATGCATAATGGTATATGACGCGGGTTGATCGACATTCGACGCAAGTCACATGCGCATTTCTGGAAAAGGACGGATCGGGATACGAGAAACCATGAAGAGCCGTCCCTTCGTGCTGTTGCGTGCCGAAAGACAGGTCCTCTAAAGTTTGTAGAGGAGGATGGCTTCACTGACCATTCCTCTGTATCGTCCAGTCCCCGCGCGAGCGCAGCGGGTCAGTCTTCCCAAGAAGGAAGCTCAACGGGGGAGCAATTGCGATACCGCCAACGGAATCTCTTGGCCACGCCCGTATCCGCAATGCAACGCTGCATTGGAGAGTCACAACCCAGGGGTCTCACAGAGGAGGATCCACCGCCATAGCTGTGAGGGATACGGGAGAAATAGCCGGAATACTTTAAAATGACAGCTCGCCGGCGCGCATTCTCGTGGACATCGTCGTAGCTTCGCACGCGGCGCGGGGTCTTGGAAGCTTTGTTTGCCTGTCTCCCAGGATGCACCTGCTCAGCATCGCCGGCCTCCTCCTTTGTGCGCTTCCCTCCCCGGGGAGCGCCCAGCCTTTCGCTGCTCGCCAGGCGCCCGAAGAGACTAACGCGACTTCCGCGGTCCCCCACAGCTATATTATCGAGTATGCTGCGGTGAGTTCTCCCACCCCGCGCTCACTCGTCCGAGAAGCTCCAACAATGCTCATGCCTGTTCCCAGGGCTCGGCCAAGGCCCGCCGCGATGTTGCGCTGGCTGCCGATATCAAGGTCGTCAAGGACTTTGAGACGGACGTCTTCTCGGGCGCGAGCATCGAAACCGACAACCACAGCGTCGACAGCCTGCTGAGCCTCGCCGGTGTTGTTCGCGCCTGGCCCAACAAGCGCGTGGCCCTCTCGCCTGTCGAGGGTCTCTCGTCTATCGGAGACGCCGCTGCCGCCAGCAATTATACGACGCATAATGCTACGGGTGTCAGCAAGCTTCACGATAGGGGTATCTTTGGTCAAGGCGTCAAGGTTGGAGTCGTGGACTCTGGCACGTGGTATAAGCATCCCGCGGTATGAGATCCCTCTTGAACAGAAATAAGCGCGGTGATCCTGATTTCTTGTAGCTGGGCGAAGGCTTTGGGCCTGGCTTCAAGGTTGCCGGTGGCTATGATTTGGTTGGCAACGGGCGTGAGTTGAAATTGGAGGAGACGACAATGTGAAGGGTAAAGTTGACAATGTCATAGTGTGGCCGATCGTGGTCGGGGACAAGGTGCCTGACGACGACCCAGAGGATCAACTTGGACACGGTAAGAATTCCCAAAATGAGAGAGTCAAGGAAAAGAAGACTGACAATGTTGAAGGCACTCACGTTGCTGGAATAATCGCTGGCAAAAATGACTTGTAGGAATAATCCGGCCGTGATCCCTCTGAGCCAGCCATCCCGCTGACTCCTGGCATTCCATAGCTGGACTGGAGTGGCGCCTGAAGCGGAACTGTATTCATACAAAGTCTTTGCTCAAGTTGTGAGTCTTGTAGTCAAGTGTTGTTGCTATATGCCGGCTTGCTAACATTTAACAGGACGGAACGGATGAGGCCACACTCATCGAGGCTTTCCTCAGGGCATATACTGATGGTGTATGTGACCCCTCACCCAATATTCTGCTGCAGCTGTGTCACTAAAACACCAAATAGGTCGATATCATCACGGCCAGCATCGGTAGCCCAGGAGGCTGGTCTACTGGCGCCTGGGCAGAGGTCTCTTCTCGCCTCGTCGACGAGGGAGTTGTCGTCACTATTGCGAACGGCAACTCGGGTGCTGCTGGGGCCTTTTTCGGGAGCACCGGGTCCTCTGGAACGAACGTGCTTGCCGTCGCTTCAGTCGAGACCGAGACTTATCCGGCATCGCCGTTTGAACTCACCTCGACTCTTGATGGCGAGACTGAAACTGTCAAGGTACGTTCCTCTTCCGCTTTCCCATTGACAGGCCAAAAAACGGCAATCTCATACTTCGTAGGCTGGATACTTACCATCGACTTATTACTTCTCGTCCAATGTGACCGACTGGCCCGTGGTGCCCCTGAACTTCAACACCACCGACCCAGCCGATGGCTGCCAGCCTTACCCCAACGGCACGCGAAGACTAGAAGGCGTGATTCCCTTGGTCAGGAGAGGCACCTGCACATTCGCCACCAAGCAGCAGAACCTAGTTGCCCTCGGTGCTGAGTACATACTATTTTACAACAACGAGAGCCCTCTGATTACGCCCGGGACTGATGACGACGTTGGCCTCATTGGACTCATTACCGCAGATGCCGGTGAGGCTATCGTCGAAACAGTCAAGGCTGGGGGAAATGTCACCGCGGACTTCTCCCTAAATCCGGAGCAAGTCGTTGGCTTGGAATATCCTGCTGGTGGCCGTCCCAACACTTTTACCTCGTGGGGAGCCTCGAATGACCTGCAGATCAAGCCCGACATTGCTGCTCCTGGCGGTCAGGTAGGGTGATCTGTGTCCAGTTTGTTATTTCTTTCGCTAATCTCGCCGTAGATCTTCAGCACTTACCTTGACAACACGTACGCCCTGCTATCTGGTACATCTATGGCGACCCCTTATGTTGCCGGGGTCGCAGCTCTCTACATCAGTGTCCACGGCGGCCGATCTGTGCATGGTGAGTTTACTTGAAAATTCCGTTTTCTGAGAGACCTTGTTGTTCATTGGTTCTCTTTTTGTGTGGCTGACACTAGACCACAGGCAAGAATTTCGCCAGGACTTTGCACCAGCGTATCATCGCGAGCGGGACCTCCCTTCCTTGGTCGGATGGAACCGCCACCGACTATGGTTTTGCTGCTTCAGTCGCCCAAGTCGGTAAGCAGCTTCCAGATACAATTTTTACCCTATCTGGAAAATCGATTTCCTATCTGTAGCCTATATCTCAAAGGTATTCTTAGGCTGCAGATTTTGAAACAAGCCATGGCTATACTGTGACCTAGTTCTGCCCATATCCAGACGAAACTTCTTCCTCACTTCTCTGTTAGCTGACTCCTTTTGCTGCAGGCAACGGGTTGGTCAATGCCTTCAAGGTCGTAAATTATACCACGGACATCTCCTTTGAGAAGATCGCTCTCAACGACACCAAATTCTTCAGCGGAGACCACGACCTCACCATCACTAACACGGGAGGCAAGGACGTGAACTACAAGTTCTTTTATGAGGATGCTGCTGGGGTGGAAACCCTAGGCTGGTACTCGTTTGTTGAGCCTTATGCGGGTGAGAAGAGACTCAAGAGTTTCTCGGAGTTGAAGCCCACGACCCTGCCGATCGAGGTGTCCGTGCCGACCGACTTCACGCTGGGCCCAGGCGAAAGCAAGACTGTAACGTGAGTACTCGCTAACAAATCCAGGTCAAAACAAGAGGTTGCTGACTCTGGTAGTGTGAGCTTCCCCAACCCGGATGGTCTGGGCTGGAACTCCTCTGCCCTTCCTGTCTACAGCGGAAAGGTCATCGTCTCTGGCAACAATGGAGAGCAAGTCTCAGTTCCTTACCTGGGTAAGTTTTTCATGACCTAGCCAGCACATTGACGATTAGAGCCGGACTGATCATGAGTTACAGGGCTTGCGGCGGACTTGAACGCTGAGATCAGCCCCATCTACCGGCCTACATACCCCTTCACCAATCAAAGAGACTAGTGAGTCGAGCGTGTGAGCAATTGGAGTCCTTTCCTTCTAACAAGAAACAGTACCTACTCTTTCAACCTGAACAAATCGAGCCAAGACTTCCCAACAATCTACTCCAAGCTAATCTGGGGAAGTAAAGAGGTCCGGTGGGACGTAAGTAGTCCCCATAACACCTTTTTCTACAATCGTGACAGCCTAGCTAACAAGACCAACCCAGATTTATGAGCCGGGCTGGACAGAGGAGCAATGGGAATACCCACCGGTGCCAGGAGAGAACGGCTACATAGGCCCGGCGACGAGCCACGTCCTCGCCGAAAGCGCGAGCTACTTCGACCCGGACCTGTATGATCCAGACGATACCTTCACCTATCCGGCGGTGGACCTGTTCCGCAACGCCCGTCAGTACCATTCTTCTCCTGCTACACATCCCCGATCTTTGTGCTTTAGGATGTTCCAGAATGTATCACTTCGGGATTCGTAGCAGGCAACTAACAGGTACTAGAGACGCAAAACTCGTATCATCAGTTCTGGTGGTTCGGCAAGCTGGGCAACGGGAGTCAGATCGAGCTCGGGAACTACACGTGAGTTTGGCCTCGACCCCCTCTCCTCGCTCCTCCTGCCGGTATCTATCTGCTGGGGGATACTGGCTCACGTATATGGCATGCTGATGTGGCCTTTTTAAAACACAGGATGCGGTTTGCTACCCTCCGGCCTTTTGGAGACCCTAGTGTCACCGACGGCTGGGATGTCTTCAAGACTCCAGAGATACAGGTCACTGGGAAGTATGCAAGGCGAGCGTGAATAATTACTGTTTGGCTATGCCCTTTTTTTTCCTTTTCTCTTTCTACATGTGGTCATTTGATCCTTCACAGATTTTACTGGCAGACGAGGTGTTCCTTCAGTGAGACATAAATATTACGAGGTTGGCCATCATGTTGTATCTAATTCTTTTGTGCTCCTTTAAGTTATCTTTGTAGATATGTTTTCTGGATCTCATCTTGAATAATACCAGCCTTGTTCATTCTGGCACTCCGATCCGAATGGTGAAAATTCTCATAGCGCGTGGTGGTGAGAGCTCTGAGAACAAGACCTCAGAGGATCCGTGTAATACCATTGGTCAGCCACGGAAGCTCTGAGACCTCCTCCGTCGTGTGGATCAAAGCCCGGGACCCGAAGTACCCAAATCTAAGACCTTGAAATTGCTTCTGTGAATGAGTAACGAGGACCATCGTTGGAGAGTCGCTTTCTGCGACGCATATGCGGCCTATGGGATAGACTCAAGTAATACAACAGACACACTCTCTGTCTGTACCCCACACAGCCAAGCCCATCAACAGGCAGGCCCGTCGAGGCCGCCGAGAACCGGCATGATGGGACGCCCGCGCTACCGGGACCTGGTTTCCACCCTTTCTTTCCCCGCAAAAACTGACCACAAGGCGGGCAGAACGTCCCGAGGCTCGGTTGTTCTCAAAAGGCAAAAAGTTGTGTTCGTCGAGACTGGTACAACCCGTCCCCTCCCATCAAGGTTCTCAATCCACAAACCGTTACTGTCACCCAGCAGCCCTCCGGTAACCCCTTGCTAAGAAGTGTGCTCCCTGTATAGAAATGGCCCAGAAGACCATGAAAGCCGTCGTCTTCGACGGGCCGCACAAGGTTTCGGTTCAGGACCGGCCGGTTCCTAAACGTGAGTCCCACACCTGGACCGCCCTGTTGGCTTACTCGAGGTACACCGCATGCTTTCGAGATGGGCTCTTGGATTTCTCCTCTTCTTCTCCGTGTGTTTCTACCCTTACTAATTAATTTTCCTCAGTGCAACATGGTGGAGACATCATCGTCAAAGTCCAAGCAGCGGCGCTGTGTGGCTCGTACGCATCTCCTCCCTTCTTATCATGAACAGCCTTGAGAATTGCTTCAGGCATTACAATTGCTAACATGCCTGAAGTGAGCTCCATACCTTCCGCGGGCACGCCAAGTCCGACGCGGGCTTCATCATGGGCCACGAGTTCACTGGGGTAGTAACTGAGGCTGGCTCAGACGTGAAGACGGTCAAGGAAGGGGACAAGATCGTCTCTCCTTTCACAACTACCTGGTAAGCCCCGCTCACGCAGCTAAGTGACAAGTTCAAGCAAGACCACATGAGACATGAAACCTCGGTTGACGCTTCGCGTGATGGTACAGTGGGAAATGCTTTTATTGCCAGAATGGCTACTCCTCCCGCTGTGTAGAGAGCCTGCTCTTTGGCTGCCCAAAGCTGTAAGCCCGAAATTTTGCGCCCCCCCCCCTTTCCAAAAGCGTGGGTCTGAGAGGAGCTTCCCAGACTGACAGGATAAACCAGAGACGGAGCTCAGGCTGAGTACGTGCGGGTGCCCAACGCTGACGGCACCGTGGTCAAGGCACCCCCGGAGATCGAGGACCAAGCGCTCGTGCTCATGGCGGACATCTTCCCGACGGGCTACTTCGGCGCCAAGAATGCCTTCAGCCGGCTTTCTGCCAGCGAAATCGCCAACGGCACGGTCGTGGTCGTCGGCTGCGGACCTGTCGGGCTGTGCGCCATCATCGCTGCGCTCGAGTACAAGCCGAAGCACCTCTTTGCCGTGGACAGCGTGGACAGCCGCCTGGAGGAGGCGAGGAAGCTGGGCGCGGAGCCGCTGAACTTCATCAAGGACAAGGACGGGATGTTCGAGAAGGTGAAGAGTGTCACGGAGGGCAGAGGCGCGGATGCGGTGATTGAGGTTGTTGGGCTGAGCCCGGCGCTGAGGACGGCCTTTGACCTTTTGAGGCCATGGGGCGTCATCTCGAGTATTGGTGTGCACAATGCCGAGGTAGGTATTCAATCGAGTGAGGGAGACCTGGAACGCGCTTTGCTGACGATCCGGACAGATCCCATGGAGTGGTACTGAGGGCTATAAGTGAGTCGACTCTTTGATGTGATCTTGCTTTTCTGTACTAACCCCCGAACAGCAAAAACGTCAGACTTCAAATGGGCAGGTGCCCGGTGAGGTCGTTGTTCCCCGAAGCCCTGGCCTTGCTTGCGCGGCATCAGGACAAGTTGAGGTGAGTTGACCACACCTTCCTCCCACAACCACCCGTTTCATTTCGAAGGCCCTTGTCTGACGGGTACCGTAGCTTCATGTTCGACAAGATCATGCCCCTGTCGGACGCGGTAGAAGGATACGACCTGTTCGATAAGATGAAGGTTCAGAAGGTCGTTTTCAAGCCGTGAGCCCTGCGAGAACTTGGGCATCTGTTGCCGCGCGGCTACACAAGGTAGCCATCCTCTGATTCTCTAGGCTTCAAGGTTTTAAGGGTTCCAGTCGGTGCGGTGGAATAAGCCGAGTTCCAGATAGTACAACCAGTTGGCCCCTAATTCTGTCTCGGCTTGACGATGCCATCGTGCATCATGTAGTAGACCACAGTAGAGTCGTCGTGGACCGTGGCGAGGAGCACCCTCTTCCCGCGCCAGGAGCCCCTCCACTTCCTCCAGTCGGGCGCGGCGTCCCCCTCAGCCTCGGCCAGCCTGGCGGCAGGCGGCAGGGCGTCAAGGGCGTCGAAGACGGCGGCGAAGGCGCGCATGGTGGGCTTCTCGGAGATGTGGATGGGTAGGACCCACTCGTAGTCGGGCTCCTGCGGGACGGTCTCACCCAGTGTCTTCTCGGCCTTGATGATGTCGATCTGCTCGTCCGGGTGGATGTACATGCGGCGCGGGGGCAGGCCCGAGAGAAGGGGCCGGGGCTGCGAGGGTTCTGCGTGCGACGTGACTTGCTTCCAGTCCTGTTGGTTCTCCAGGTTGTTGCGGACGACCTTGGCCAGGCCCTCCAGGTGAGGCGGGAACTGCATTTTGACAGGACGTGTGTACCTGTGGTGACTGTATATTGCGAGTGCGTATGTGGGCGGGTGAGTGAGTGAGTATTGGCTGTTGGTTGATGAGGTCTGTGTGAGGGACAGTGTGTATGTGTGGTGAGTGTTGAGCCTCAGACTCACGAGATGCTGTTTGTATTGAAATATTCAACCAAAAACACAAGTCCCTTGATGGTCGCTGGTGGACCCGTCTCTAGGGTCTAACCCTGATTTGGCGTCTGAGTAGTAAGAGGCCGGTCCCTCAATCTGGCCAACATTATCAAATGAAAATAGGAATCTGATGCTGACCACAATTTCAATGAGACGAGACTTTGTGACTTCTGCAGGATGGCAGATACTCGAATGTTTACATGCAGGTACTGCGACGGACAGGATGTAGTCCAGCGACTGGCCACTCGAAGGCTGCGGAATACGGCAACGACGTATCGAGGAAACGAAAGAACGAATACGACTGACTGCACTAGAGCAAAGTCAAAATCGTTTGCAAATACGCATTTTGCTGGCCGCCAGCTCCACCGAAGCGAGTGAACCACTTTTCCAGACCCGCATGAAATCTAGACCGTGCTGTCAAATCTACAGAGGTCCCTGAAACGATCTCCATGGCTGGCATAGGGTACACTAAGGTAGGCCTATCTACCGGTTTCACATGCCTAACAAGAGCTGCACTCACTAACACACTCATCCATTCGTTCTATGTATTGTCGGTTGAGCTCACACAGCATCACAGATGACATGACATCATCCGCGAGGGAAGAATCCAAGCCATGCAGCATGTTGAGCACGGCTGTTACAGCACGCAGCTGTTGTCACAATTGACGGCCAGGGCCTCGACCAATGCTGCCGTTGCTGCCAATACTTGATGACGCTTGTCATCCTTGTAGACGCGGCCTCTGGGCGCCGGGACGCTTCTGAGTGGCCACTGCAGCTCTGCCACCTCCGGCCAAGGCATTGGGGGATGCTAGCAGGCCAGCTGGAAGGTATGACCCGCCCCTGCCTCCCTCTTGCGCCACACTCATCACCTCGTTCCCTCCCGCCTCCCATGCACCCTTGTCTGCTTTGCTTGCTTGTTTGATTGTATTGTTACCGTACCAAAATAATCCCATTCGACCTCACTGTTTCTCCTTTCTCACCATTCCAAGCCTCGAGCCTAATTCCTTTCCTTCTCCCAACATCTACTTAACCATCATAATCCTTCTCACGACAACGTTAACGTTGCCATTGCAAGCACTAATTGACCATCGTCCTGTCTTGCTCTTGCTCTTGCTCTATCACTTCAACTTCAATAGACGATCCTACTGCTATATACATGCCCGTCTAGACAGTCAGCACCACTCTAAATTGGGTACCGGGCACGGTTACGGTCAACACCATGGCCGAATCCGACGGGCCAAACCAGGCCGCCACCACCCCAGGACCCGAGTCTCCTTCTCCAGCGGACAATGAGCGTCCCAGGCGTCCGTCCGTCGCCTCCAGGATATCATACAAGGTCCGCAGCCTGTCCAAAGACTTTGAGGAGTCCAACCCGCCCGGCGGCTTCATGGCAGCCACCAGCGAGTTTGCCTCATCAGCCGTCGCCGGTGCAGAAACCCCCAGGAGAAACAGCTATACCAACAGCGCCCAGTCCCTCCCACGGCGGCGCACCACCATGTCTGACCAGTCCGTCGACCCAGTCCCCCGCGAGAGCGCCGAGTTCAACACTGCGGCAGGACTCGGACGAGATGTGAAGACGACACCAAAAGACGACGACACACTAGCAGCGCCAGACACGGCGGCGGCCACGTCAGGCCCGGTCGAGAAGGACCCCTCCAAAGCCACGTCGGACGAGGCCACGATCGGTGCCACGAGTGAGCAAGGCCCCCACGAGCACGATGGCAAGCCGGCGGCACTCACCGAGCCCTTCGATAACGGCTACCACTTCCCGCCGTCGTATCCCAAGCGCGAGGCCTTCAAGCACGGTACGATGGCCTTCCTGCGCTACTCCATCACGCCCGTGGGATTCTGCGTCGTGCTGTATGGCCTGAACGTGGTCGCCTGGGGCGGCATGCTGTTCCTGCTGCTCTGCAACGCCTCACCCGCCATGTGCTACCCGGACTGCAACGATATCAACTCCCCCCGCCGCAAATGGGTCGAGTACGACTCGCAGGTTCTCACCGCGCTCTTCAGCTTAACGGGCTTCGGCCTGGCGCCCTGGCGCTTCCGCGACCTCTACTACCTGATGAAGTTCCGCCTGCAGGGCCGCCACGATGGCCTCCGCCGCCTGGCCGGCATTCATCGCGGCTGGTTCCGCATGCCTGGCACCCAGGACCTCCCCGTCGACGTCGGCCCCGCCAACGTGGAGGAGCAGATCCGCGCCGGCGCCGTGCCGGAGGCCATGGTCCCCGTCCCCCCGAGCAAGATGTCCGAGGCGCCGCTCACTGGCATCCGTGCCCCGGCTACCAAGGTCTGGAAGATGGACTTCATGATTTGGATGATGGTGTGGAATACGCTGTTCCAGTGCGTCCTGTCCGGCGTCATGTGGGGCATGAACCGCTACGACCGCCCCAGCTGGTCGACGGGGCTTTTCGTGGCGCTGGGCTGCATTGTCGCCGCCGTGGGCGGCCTTGTCATGTTCTTCGAGGGCAAGAAGGTGAAGGGCATCGAGGGCGTGCCCCTGACCGACCGCGACAGGGCTAGGCTGGAGAGGGACCAGGAGCTCGGGATCACCCACTATAATAACATCAAGGACAAGCCGCTCGAGGAGAAGAAGAGTAAGAACAGTAAGAGGAGCAAGAAGAGCGAGAGCGAGAACGGCGACGCCAAGGAGAAGGCGAGCTCCTGAGAGGAGAGGTAGGGATGCGTGCCCGCTTTTGGAGTTTTGCTGTACACGAGACGAGGGATTGCGGCGTTCTTACACATGTGTGGTTACGAGCAAAAATAAGGCATGAGGCTACGCGAACAGTGTTGTATACGATTTTGTAATCGCCTTCAAAGAGTACATATTCCGGCAGCGGCCGACCCTGAAATACCTGAAATACGCAGCACATAATATTCTCACTGGTTCTTTACGCGACGGAGCCTTGGCCGCCTCATGAATTCACGAGTCGGCAGCGAGCGTTACTTGGTTTGGTGATAATGTCAGAGCCCAAGTGATTTGCACGGTGACTTGTCACGAGGAGCGCGCCTGGTGGGCCTGAGATGGGTGTAAAGCCAGCGGGTGTATGCTCACCAATATGGACTGTGTGTATGAATATATGGTCTAGATAACTCGTCTCACGCATGCGAAGGCACTAGATCAGAATTTGAGAGATAAGGTATTAGATCTCCAATACCATTTACTACAGAGCAAAATCGCAAAACGCCGAAATCCTTTCGTACCGGTTGCCCTCCCAAATGCCCATAACGCCAGCCGCCCTATGCAATCTGTAGTCCTACAAGAAGGATGTAGCCCCGTCTGCGCCTCGCCTCTCCCGCCTCCTTCATCCGTCTACACACTTATCTATGTATATCCCGATAAGTCTACCTATATATGCTCCACGGGCTCCTCGGGCAGCAGCTCCTCCACCTCCTCCTTGGGCCGCAGGAACTCGAAGGGCGGCTGGACGATGCCGTTGAACAGGAAGGTGAAGTATACGAGCAGGGCGAAGCCGGCGACCTGCAGCCACTTGAATGTCTCCCAGCCGAGGCCGAGCGAGACGACCCAGATGAAGAGGGTCCTGCAGGTGTCGATGGTCGAGCGGGAGGTGGCGCTGACGGTCCGCGTGACGGAGAGGCCGAAGAAGTTGAAGCCGCTGTTTGGGTTCACCCGGTTAGCACATTTCTGTCTCTCTTTCATTCTTTCACCCCGGAAAGCAGGTCTTACCCGATGCTGATCATGATCAGGAAGCTCGACAGCAGCACCTGCGGGTTCTGGGTCCACTGCCTCCAGCCCTCGACCATGTCGAAGGGCCCGTAGCGGCCCTGGTCGGTGCGGCCGATGGCATGGTGAAGGACGATCATGCCCAGCAGTGTGACTGTGAAGCCGAAGATGCCCTCCCAGCCGACGACGCGGATGGGGTCGATGGTGGACCGCTCCAGCAGGTACTCCTCGAGGACGAACTGTGTGGCGGTGAAGATCTGCGCGCCGGCGATCATAAGAACGCCCACGATGGCGAGGAGCGCGTCGGCGCCGACCTCCTCGGCATGCGGACCGTCGTCGCCAGGGATCTTCTTCTTTTGCTGGTCAGGCCAGATGGCGCCCGCGAGCCCCACGACCGCCACGCCCATCACCACGCCGACCAGGGAGACCCACTGGAACAGGTGCAGACGCCGCTTGAGGAATAGCACGCTGAACAGCCCCACGAAGAGCACGAGCGCGCCCCGCGTCATCTGGTAGATGGAGGCCGCCACCAGCAGCAGGCCCGCGTTCATGAGCGTCGTGCCGAGGATGTCACAGATGGCAGGCAGCGAGAGCAGCAGCACGCGGAAGCCTCTGAGCGTGGCGTCGCTGGCGGTGGGCTTGGGCGGCCTTCTCGAAGCCCCGTTGGAGTTGGCGTCGGCGGTCGGGTTCAGGGGCTCGGTGGAGCGGATGCTCGCAGCGTCGGCGTCGTCGTCCGCCTCGGAGGTGTGGACGGCCTCGTAGCCCGCGGCGGACGAGTCCTTGGAGACGTAGCGCCTCCAGAGGGCCATGAGCCCGACGACTAGCCAGCAGCCCATCTCGCCGACGAACATCTGGGCGGTCTGGATGACGGGCTGCTCGAAGTGGGCGCGCTTCTTGGGGTCGGGATCGTCGCAGTTCCGGACGCACTGGTTATCCTGTGGGATGTGATGATGGGGTCAGCTCTCTGGTCTCCGGGAGGATCGCACGGGTCGCAGCGCCCGTGGACGATGATGCTGCTACTGGGGAAATGGGATACACATGGGATGCACGTACCTGGTACTTGGTGAGGAGGGTGTTGCACACTCCAGTGAGCAACATCATCCCCACGAGGAAGGGGATCACGGCCTTGGAGGCCATTTTTTATCTGTCGCCTTGAAGCTGCACCGTTGGCTGAAGTGCTATGCTGTGGAATTACGGGAGTTGTGTTGTTGTATGATCGAGGAGTATTGGCGTCGTCAGCCGAGGTGGTTTCCGAGATGGTCCTGTGACGTTTCGCGGCCCGTTCCTTATCAGGCTCAAGCGAGATATGGCTGAAACCCGGCAGCTTTTGAAAAAGAAGCAGCAGTGTGGATGTACAAATATAGCCCTTCCTGAAAACCCTAAATTAGGAAAAAGAATGAAAATTCAATGTCTGTCTATTCATGACCAGATACCGTAAGGTCGACAGTGCAGCCCGGTCCTTGTGTTAAAGGTGGTGGCTGGACGGTGTAAGTCCGTCTTGATGGGGAAAGGTACCAAGGACGGAACGGCCGCGCTGATAAGGAGCAGCGGGCGGGTGCCTAAGTACCTGTGGGATGGCTCGGGTGCTGTCCTCGTGCCATTCTGGCCTGCACTTAGACAGCATACGGCTGACTCGCCCCATGACGAGCGAATATCGGTCAGCTGAGAACACAGGAACTGTATCTCCTGTCATGTCAAGGTTTCATCGCCCGTTGGAAGCTTGTGAAAGAGAGATGGGTGCACGTCCGCCTTTCTCGATGTCCGGTGGGCAAACAGAGCGCAGAACAGAGGGCAATTAGCGATGGGATAATGACGATGATTGCTGCGGCTGCTCAAGCAAAGCCATAGCCCGTAGTCCCGCGTTTATGGTCAAAGAAAATACAATTGCTCTGATTCCATCCAAACCTGTTCGCCGTCCTGCCCTGATGCCTGGTTGTCCACTCCGTCCTGTAAACGCCAAAACCCTAAGTATCTATGCAAATGGACATGAGCCCCCTCACCGGCTACAGCAAGCCAAGCTGATCCCTCATCGCAGCGGTCATCTCATCGAGTGACATATGTTGACCCCACTCCAACACCCTGCGTGCCTGTCGACGCCTGATGGGCACCTAGCTGACGATGCACAGCAGCTCCGCCTCAAGGATGAACTTGCCCTCCTTGTACTTCTCGCTGGACTCGTACGCCTTATCGTACTTCCACCCGACGCATGTGTTGCAGCCGCGGCAGTGGATGTCCCGCACGACGTGCCGGCCCGTGGTCATATTACGCTCGTTGGGTTCGGAGTTGTCGACGTTGACGACGTTGTTGAAGAGGTAGGCCTTACCGTGTTGGCCGCGGAAGTTCTGGAGGCAAGCAGGCAGGTCAGTCGATCTGTCTCTACTCAACCTCGGCTATACCCTGTAGTGTACACTTACCCGGCTGAGGATGTCATCGTGATCGGCAAGGTGTGCCTTGCAGTTGTGACAGCCGTAGATCTTGTTGCCGTTGAGATAAGTGTTGTATCGCAGACCCATGGCGGCGTGTCTGTACAGTGGCGCTATGCGTCAAGGGGAGTTGTAAGTAGTCCGGGTGTTGGTGCACGAGCAGGTGCTCGTCTCTACTCGCTGAGGTCACGGAATCGAGTGTGCAGGGTGGTCGGAGGCCGGATCGCCAGAACAAGAAGGAATGGAGAGGAACTCAGTCACTCCAAGGTGCAGGTGCAGGCGCAGATGTGACGGACCTGGTCGAGGCTCGAGGCTCAGGGTTGGCCGAGGTCCAGCAGGCTAGGCTTACCTTCTAGATTGTCCTCTGGGCAGAAAGGGAGACCGGACAGAGGCAGGTGACACTTGATAGCAGAGTAGGAAGGACAGATTATGGTCGCAGGCTGGTTGGCGAAAGGAGGAGGGTAAGATGGGCTTCAAGGCTTCAGCACTAACTACAGTAACGGTTACTTGTCGTGGTGGATGATGCATTGCGAGGGTGACGATTGGCCCCGACGCCCGACAACGGGCAGGTGCGCAGTGAGCCAACCGTGGGGCCGCTGACCTCATAATTGGGGAGTGACAGGGGCCGCCGGGGCACCCACAGCTCTGGACGAACTGCATCTGCTGCCGATCCCTGTCACTCATTAAACCCCCTGGCAGCCTCGTCCCCAGTCCACTTCAACCTCCATAAGAATAACCTCCGGTTGGATAACTTCCTAGACTATAACCTCCCATAGAATACCGTCCTATGGGATAGCCTCCCGCAGGATAACCACCTATAGACTAACCTCCTCCCTCCTACGGGATATCCTCCCAAGGGATACTCGCATACGCTACACTCTCCTATGGGACAGTAGGATAACCAGCCTTGAATAGGATGTCCTCGAGTGGGACAACCTGGCGATGAGCTTTCTCGGTCCCATGCCTACGTACTGGTAAATGCCCTAATTACCTACCGACCTTTACAAACCTTATGGATTCGGGCTCAGTCCTGCACTTATCGTTCTGGACATACCCTCACTCAGCCTGAGCTTTACCACGCCAATCCTCAACTTCATCTCAGAGGACCAAGAGATGCCTGCTTGAATTTAAAGTCCGTCCTGTCTCAACTCTATCACAAGCGGGAAACCTTGTTTCGCTTCAGCAGACTGGCCGCATAACCACTATGACGATGCTTGGAATCATGCACCCGTCAGCCTACCCACTACGAGTCTCAGCCTTCCCGGCACCACGTTACAGAGCACTGCTGCGGAAAGTCATGTTATATTTCGTATGCGCAGGTTTGCATCCCTTTAGTCTCCCTTATAGCAGCCGTGCCCAGTACCTCCCTTGTACGGTTGTATCGATCGATGGCGAAGTTGTTCCAATTAACTTGATTGCCATCTCGATCTACCACTTACTAAGTCGAAGCAATTTATGACATACATGTTTGAATTAACTCTACAGACATACTGCTGCGGCATTTGAATATCGTCCAAACACACGCAAAATTTTATAAAGTGCATTGATCCAAATAGAGAGTGGCTCGTCCACGTATGCGTGCTGAAGATACACGTGCTTTGCCCTCCGGTCATCCTGACCAGTGCTTCATACAATGAGATGTTGGAGAACTCACAGTTTAGCTTAATATGCCAATCAACAAGTGATTCGGATCCAACGCTGCGATCCTTGCCGCTCGTTCTTGGACCCTAGGCAATCAATAAATGCGACCACATTCTAAGCAGCGAAACCGTGCATCGTAACCCAGCCCAGAGTTGATGGGGCAACTTGCAGCAACGAAATATCTCGGCTTCGAATGGCTTCTTTGGTTTGATGTAGAATGGCAGGGCTTGGCCCCACCTGGACAAGCTTGATGCGGATGCTCCCGTAAGTAATTAGTTCGCATGGGCAACAGCCACTGCTCGTGGACATGAGTGGACGACGCTGGAGAGACTGAGACGACCCAGCTTTGTCATAGATTTTTGGTAACCACGTGGGCAATCGTGATTTCTTGTGGAGCACCAATTCCTGCGGCAATGCCAGAAGAAACCTTTGAAAATGAAGGAAATTCTCGGACCATATCCGTCACTGTCCCGGGTGGGCCAAGCCGGTGATATAGTCATCTATAGACGCAGGGAGTCTTCAAGAACCAGACTAACAGAAACGGAAACGGATGTATTTGAGGTGGGCGATTATCTATTCTGTTTATAAAAAGCGACAAATCCATCGCTGGGAGGCTTTCGGCACGGCAAGGTATCCCCATAAATGTATTGAGTGCGTCTACAAACATTGCCCTTATACGATCTCTATAGTATCATATGCAGATGTGTCATGGTACCATGATTGCTCTGGCAAGATAAGCATTCACAATGATGAGAACATGTCCCCGTGTCAAACATGAGCTGATGTACAGCGATGCGATTGACTGTCTCATACCCACTAAAATGATTTCCATACCCCACGAGATGAACTTGAGATACTGTCAGCTCCAGCTCCAGCTCAAGCTGGCCTGTAGTCACACTCTTGGTTGCAGTCAATTAACTCTGACCCAGAGACACAGCAAACGCGCTGGCAACAAATCGTATTATTCTAGAATGTCGCATTACTTCCAGATCGCTAATCAGAACTGGAAAGGCACTAGAAGAACAAGAAAACCGGCGCATTGTTCGAATCTAAGAACTCAGTCAAGAAGACATGATTTTACAAATTTAAGAATTAATTTCAGCCAGGAAAAAGCTCTGGCAAAGATATCTGGATGTTTTGGGTCGGAGATGGGCCGAGAGACTCCCGGGTTGTAAGATTCATGAGAGCTTCCTTGCCTTTCACTTGCATGAGGACCACAGTCCGCAGACATGTGGAGGACTTCGGACCAACTTGGCCAACTACGGTGATCACCTTGGGCTTAAGCCTTTACTAACGTACAGTTGGTCCAGAGGGACACATGGGCAAATATCACTTCTAGACAGCCAAGGTGGCTTTAGAGAGCTGATCCTAGCCCGACGTTCATGTCAAGCTTGGCCTTGAAGCTCACCGACACCAGTTGACAGGGCTGGAGCTGTCCCCCACACTTTCCCCACACCGCCTCAGTTTGATTGGGCCGAGTCATTGTTACGGGGAGGTGCTACCGCAACCCACGCCCTGCAGCCCTGCCGCCTGTACCTGGACTATTTCAATACCGCAGCCTCGGCCTTGACGTCGCCAACTTTTCTCCTCACCCGCAACAATCGAACCATTTACACCCGACAAAGCACGTAAATACCCAGGCTGGTCCTGACATGCATACTAACATCAACCAGCAGCTACCACCAACCAGATCTCCACTCCCATATCTTGCTATTCTCACAGCCGAACAGCAAGTCTAGCCTCAATGCCGTCGGACAGCGAGACGGCCGGCGCCAAGGACGAGGTGCCGCCCGTGGCAGCGGCACCCGAGTCTGATGCGCACTCAGAAGAAGGGGAGGCCAGTGAAAGCGATAGCCCCGAAGGCAACAGCTACGACAGAAGTGAATCGGACGACACACCACCGCGAGAATCACACTCAGCCGCAGACCAAGGCGACGCACCGCCATTACCCGACGAGCCACTCCCCGGCCAAAGTTCTACACACGAGCAAGCCCACAGCGGTGCAAGCGACGGGCACGCGCCCCCTCTACCGACAGAGGCACCTCCCCAGCAGGAAGACGATGGCTGGGATGCGATGTGGGACGCCGCGAGACAGGCCTGGTACTTCTACAACAGATTTACGGGCCTGTCACAATGGGACAACCCACGAGTCCAGACCGCGACAGCCTCCGCCCAGCCATCGTCCTCCGCCGCCGCGACGGCAGTAATATCACAGCCCTCGTCCGTAGCAGGCGGCTACAACCCCGCGATCCACGGGTCCTGGGACCCCAATGCGCCATACGCGCAAGCCTACAAGCAAGCCGACGCAACTGACGACGACACCGCCGCAGCGCCGTACACGGCAGCAGCAGCAGCAGGAGAGATGGGACTGGAGGGCGCAGACCCCTACGCGCAGGCGGCGGCGTTCAACAGCCGCACGGGCCGGTTCCAGACGGCGGACCAGAACCCGGACCACTTCTCGGACGCGGCCAAGTCGCAGCGGCAGATGAACGCCTACTTCGACGTGGACCGCGCGGCCAACTCGCACGACGGGCGGAGCCTCAAGGCCGAGAGGAGGGGCAAGCAGCCCACCAAGAAGGAGCTGGCGCAGTGGAAGGAGAAGAGGAAGGCCAGGAAGGAGGAGAAGAGGCGGGCGTGGCTGAGAGACTAGACGGCCTATTCTCACCATAGGCCCTAGACTCTCCCCCGTATTGGGAAGGGGGTTGCGGGTTTGGAGGAGGCTTGAGTGCATTTACGTGGATCGGTTAGGCGTTGGGAAACTCCGGCACCGCTTGGAGAACGAAAGCAGGTCTGCTGGAGACACATAGACGGGCCGTTGTTGGTTTGGCTATGTTGTGGTTGGCGGAATACCCGAGATGGCTCGAAGTTTTTCCGCCGCATTGGTTTTAAACCCCCGTCAGGCCAGGTTCTGGCGAAGAGATGACCAGACTTTGTATACCCTGATTAACGACGCTAAAAGCGCATTTCATTTACGACGGCATACAGCATCGTCCTGCTGATACTGGCTTCTTGGAGTGTTCGACAGTGGTGTTGCCCCTTTTCCCTATGGTGATCAGCCCTTGAAGAATACTGCAAGACCCGATAACTCGTGCTCTCAGGGGAAGCTTCATCTAGCGCACCTTTTACATGTTGTGCAGATGCATTTTATGCAGAAGATTGCTTGAACAATAAAACTCGATACCACGTTTGGTGGGTAGTGAGTAGCTCATTCCCCTGTAGCTTACCCTGTGAGAGGACATGCTTGAACCGGAACAGTGGAGGATACGAGCGATGACCTTGATGGCTTATTCTTCCTTTGCGACAGCTGTTGCTTGCAGATTTGTCGCATTTTGGATGATCTCGTTTCTAAACTATTCCTCATCCTCTTCGTCTGAATCCTCGTCCAGGGCTGCATTCAGATGCACGCTACCGTCACTATCGCTGTCGCTTTCGTCATCACCACCCTCGTCAACGTCCATCTTGGTCGCGACCTCAGCAGGACCGCCGAATACGTCAGGCGCCTTGCCCGTATCGATGCGCTTCGCGGGGGGCTCCTCCAACTCCTCGCTTTTGCGTTTCAGTGTGGACGACAGCATAACCGTCTGCTTGGACCCGTCCGGGACGGTCTTGGACATCAGTGTAGTGGTCTCAGTCGTTGTGACGACTGATGAAGCCGCCTTTGTCCTCAGGTTGAAGCCCGCGGGGGGGCCAGAGGCAGCATCGGTCATCTCCTCATCTTCCGCTTTGCCAGCAGTCCAGCCGTTTTCCCAGCCTTGCTTCGCACCTGCCGCCGTGTCGTCCACGACTCCCTGATCCCCGTTCTCACCCTGGAGTTGCGCAAGTATCGCCTCGTCATCTCCACCCTCGGCATCGACGACTGAGGGCCCAGATCCAGTGCGTAGGTTGGACCTCAGCACCTCCACAGCCTGGTCGCGCGGGAAGTCCCTCGCCAGGAACGGGAACACACTTGCCAGCGCCTTACCCGTGTGCGTTCTGTACGGATTCAAGACACTGGAGATCATGGCGTCCCGGTTGTGTGACAGGACTGCTGTGCGGTCGATCAGCGCCCTGAGGGTCTGCTTCAGATGTTGTTGGGGGAGATGAGACAGCAGCGTCTCGAGCAGTGCCGACGCTGCTTCGATGTGAGTGGCAGACAGGTCAGACGCGGCATTATTTGCCTTGTCTTGCGTGCTGAGATAGGCATCGGCGTTGGTGGATGCTTTTGTCGATGATGGCTTGCTGTTGCCGCCCTGTTTCTGGGCGTCGTTTCCTCCGGGAGGCTTGGACACGGCGTGGCCCGATGCCAATAACAGGTCCCGACAGCAGCCTTGGACGATGCGATCAAGAGAGTTGACGCTGAACTTTGGCATGGTTGGTCCGTGGACAAGAAGCAGCTCTCTGAGGAGGACATAGCCTCGTTCTCGCACTAGTGAGATATGCTGGTTCGCTTCGATGATTCGCACAGCCTGGAGAAGGACGTCTGCTGCAATGGGAACAGTACCGTCTTCCAGTCTTCTTATCAGAGCTGTCAAGAGGTCCATGGTGGCAACGTGGACATCTGGAAGGGCGCTCCATAGCTCGTCCTTTTCTTCTCTCCCAATGGCGGAGTTGAGCTGGGTTTCGTCGTGGCCTCGTGACCCTTTCTTAGGGGGCAGTACCATGGAAATCCGAGCGGTTAAATCGAGGAAGGAGGAGACGGGGATTGCCACTGGTGTTTTGGTAGGACATCTCAGTGACTCCGCAATGCTCTCCAAAAGCCCCGCAAGCCGCTCCGCTCCGCTAGAGACACCCTTCCATGGAGGAAGCTCATCAGCGGAATCACTACCACCTTGTGGATCCTCATCGTAGTCGACGGCTTTTCGTGTGTAGCCACTATTCGACTCCCACGACTCCTGGACAGCGCGAAATACCTGGTCCGCGGTGGCGTGACTGCCGTTGAGGAAACCTGCCATGGTCTTGATCCACTCATCTGCGTTCCCATTCTTGGGTGTGGTGTAATGTTGTACAACCAGAAGTTGCCGGGACGCAGTCCGCAGGGCTCGAGGGACAGCCAGCTTGTCTGATGCAGTAGGAGCCAAGTACACCCTGAAAGCCGCCTTGACCTGGGCGCCAAAAGGGCGCAGAGTCGTTGGGTAAAGAGGAGTAATGGCAGATAGAGCGTTTGCTATGGTCTCCACAAGTCGCACTGGCGGTTGCCCGGCTTTGGAAGACGCCGGAGACTTGAGAATCTGCAGACACGCAGTGACAAAGTCGCGGAGAGTGGGAGTTGCTATCTCCCTGACCAAGGCTTGATACTCATGCAGTAACGTATATATCCTCGTGAGAGTGATGACTGCAATTTCCTTTGACTGGTATGGATCATTTTTCTTGGCCATGTCAGTGCCCATAAATAGTCTTGTTGAGATTCACACCACGTACCTGGAGTATGGACAGCAATCCTCGAACCCACGGCTCTGATGTTCGAAGGCATTCCCAACCACCAGTATCGATAACGGCTTTGATTAGAATTGCGGCAGAGAAACGCCCAGGTAGGCTTCTGCCGTTGTTCAATAGTGTTGTGATCTGTGTCCTCAACTTGTGTACAAGGACGGAGGATTCGGAGGATCCTTCCTTGGGCTTCTGGTCTGAGGGTTGCGAGAGCACGCTTTGACAGCGTTGGATTTGTTTGATCAGAGATGGGCAGAGGCGCAGCAGATCGTCAGGATCTGTCGAGGCCAGACGTCGACAGAGGACTTGAAGATCCGGAGGGAGTGACATGCTCATTTCGGAAATGCCTGGTGTTGCGGCTCAATCGTATATGAAACTTTTTGATATCCGGCCTTCAACGGCTGCTCGAGGCCGTTCACGACTTTTGACGTCTCGGACAAAAATGAATCACTGGGTATCTGAGACAATGACGCCCACAATTGTCACCAAGTCACATGTGAAAAGAAAGTGACGCAGTGCGACGGCGACCTGGGACTGAGGTTGAGGTCTCTGCTCTCTTCTCACAAGCTTCATGAAAAAAATCCAATTTGGGTTAGAGAAAGCAACAGGCATCCCCGTCGCCTTGTACTGGGTACTGTATACAGGGGTCATGCAGACAATCTTCAGTGTGGGGCATCCGTTCCCAGGCGGAGCCTCGGCAGGCAGGACCCTGCGAAGCTTCCCCTGCAGCTGTCATCTCGTTCCCTTTGAGTTGATCTATTGCGGCGTTCAAGTGCGCGTGTTGCTTGCACTGCGACCTTGTGAACGTCGAGGGTTGCGCTGCGGGTGCTGATGCCGGTGCCGATGCTAATGCTGATGAAGCGCATTCCATTTCACACCACATTCCGACCCCAATCACGGTTTCCATCTTTAGACGATCCAATTCCACGCGGATCCCACTCTGTGGCTCAAGTGGAGGCCCCCTGCTGGCGCCCCAGCTTCTCCTAACCTTGGAACTAATTGACCACCATCGCCGCATCGCACGCACCGCACCGCACCGCACAGCCCCAACTTCGTTCGACACGCTCCTTTCCCAATGACAGTGCCCAACCCGAAGCAGCTTGTCATCACTTATTACTATCCAGCTACCAACCGACCATCCTCCCTGCCGACGTCGTGCGACCCTTCGAGAACCATCCAATCCCCTGGGCCTCTGACGCTCATCGTCGAGCCAAAGCCACAATGGCTCCGAATGCCACCAAGGGGAGAAACTACCTGGACCAGCTTGACAACGCACGATGCGAGGGTGATTGGGACACTGTCCCAGAGCTGATCCGCAAGGTGCGCAAGCATGCGCCAAGCCGCGCCTGCCTCGCCCTGACCGCCGAAATCGAACACGGCATCGTCAAGTCCACCAAGTCCCAGAAGCCCGCACGACCTGCTACTGCCGACTCTGGCAATGTTCCCGCCACGGAGATCGAGGTGGCAGCGCATCTGCCCAAAGTCCTGACTCTCATCGACGAAGAGCACACATACGCTGAGGACAGATTCCAGGCCCAGGTCTGCGTCGGGTGGCTGCACTGGGTCGTAGGAGAATACAACCTAGCATTCGTGCGCCTGCCTGAGGGCCTCGAAGAGAACCAGGTGGAGAGCTTGGACAATATCTCAGAATGGACGAGGGTCTGCATGTTGAAGTCCGCTTACCTGCGGGCCAATTGCCTGGCGCGCAACGGGAAGGAGGTCGACGCCCTTTCTGTTTTCGAGGCTGCAATCCCACCGAGCACCTTTTCTTGGAGCAGCCAGACGGCGAAGAAAGAGCTTCGGTACTGGTCTGAGCTGTTCCTGACGGAATACTGCATGCTGTCTAACGGATGTCGTGGCAAAGGTGACGTCTCGCTGGAAGACGATAATTCGTTGGCGGGCTTCCGGTCCTGGGCGAGATGGTGGGATGCATCAAAAGGGTCAACCTTGGCTGGTGGCTTCGGTTTCAAAGGATCGGTACCGCGACGCCGTATATGGTTCGAATATTACGAGGCCTTGTCGACAATCTTACAGGAAGACCTTGCGTACCCTACGAAACACATGTTCCCTGCGCAAAGCGAGCCATCGACAAGGGGCCAGCTGCTGGTTGAGTTGAAGAGGACAGAGTCCGCATTTGAGGCCCTTTTGCTCAACGAAACAACCTTCCCGAAGGCTGACGAGGACAGAGAAGAGGTCGAGCTCTTCGTGGAGATGTTTATGCGGAACTGGACCATTCTTACCGGTCGTGGATGGAGTGAAAGGGATCTGGGCCAAGGAGGCAAGGCGGGGTTAAGTGCGTCTACTCTTGAGATGCTATACCGCGCATCGACGAAAACATTTCATTCGACTGCGATACTAAGGAACCTGTTCCTGGTCCATCTTTCCGTGGCAGAGTTCGACCTTGCTCTGAAGGCATTTGACTCGTACCTTGACATTGTCCAGAAAGGAAAGGCTCGGGTTGAGAAAACAGGGCACGAAGAAAAGACCCTCGATGACGATGCGACTGTACTTGAGACAATATGTTTGTGTATCTCGGTGCTGAGTCGTTTCGGTGAGAGAGAGGCAGCGGATAGGGCGAAAGAGCTGGCCTCGGAGCTTGAGCACTGGCTTGGAAAGATCGAGTCGCCCCTGCCAAGTGGTGCGATGGCGTCTGTCAGAGAAGATGGAGGCAGATCTTCGGCTACTGGAGATCGCGTGCCGGCCAAGATCCTGGCTCTGGCATGGCAGTCCATCGGGTTGGCTCAGGCGCAATGGGCTCGCACAACTTTCGACCCGTCATCTCGAACAGATGTACAGAAGAAGGCCATAAGATCATTGCGTACCTCCTTGTCGGCAGACTTCGCCACCTCTGCGGATGTCCGGGGTGTGTTTGCGCTTGGACTGCTGCTCGCCGAGCAGAGGGAACTCACCACCGCCATTGAGCTTGTGAAGACGGCTCTTCTAACAAGAGCACCGGGTGACGAGATGCTGGTACTGCATAATGGCCCATTCTGGCGTGAAAGATCGCTCATCCCACTCTGGCATCTCCTGTCGCTGTTGCTTAGTGCCAGACAGGAATACGTGCTAGCAGCTAGGACCTGCGAGTGCGCCTTCGAACAGTTCAGAGATCCTGTTGTGCTTTTCGGGCGCCAGGCCCAGTTCAAGAGCGACCACTTGAATGAGGCGGAGAAGGACCCTGACGCGAGCCAAGGCCTGGTCGATGAGATGGACGATTTTGAAAAAGAGAACATTCTCGAGATCAAAATGACCCAACTGTCAATTGTCGAGGTCGTTGAGGGGCCGAGAGTCGCTGTCAATGCCAGCTTGGAACTGTTAACTTTGTTTTCGCGCTTGTTCGGCAGCGTGCAGTCGAAGCAAAGTCTTGAACCGCCAAAGCCGGCAGTCCTACCAAGGACCTCGGGCACTTTCCGGAGCATTAGGAGTGGCATTTTCGGTAATCGGAATAGTCGCGCGGACAGACGAGACAGCAACGGTACAGTACGAGCACCCGATGAGAATGCGGAATCGACCCAGCAACGCCCGCAAACACAACAGACCATACAAACTATCAGCCGAGCACCCACGATTCAGGTTACGCAAGAAAACGGCAGTCCCCGGGCGCGCAGGAAATCGACAAGCAACGAGAAGCGGAGCGAGTCGGCCACGAGGAACTCGCTGCGTAAACGAGAGAGCGAAGGGGCCAGACGGCGCGCAGCGAGCACGGGGCCGACTCCGCATGTCGCGACAGTCGTTGACGGAGAAACATTTTACACACCCATGCCCGGCCCTGAGGGCCTGCAGGCGTCCGATTTCTTCACCTTCGCCAACAAGCGCAACCCACTGTCGCGGCCGTCGTCTGCTAGCCGGGCGAACTCGCAAATGTCCGACTGGTCGGCCCGGCCACCCGCTCCAGATATGTCTGGGATCGCACTGGAGGGCATAGAGCCTGTTGGCGCAGTATTGCCGGTGATACAGTTTGACAAAGACCAGGTGAAGGCGAGGAGAAGTGCTATCCTGCTGAAGATTTGGCTCATGATCGCCGGCTTCTATCGCAGGGCTGAGATGTATGATGATGCCAAGGGCGCTGTCAACGAAGCACAGAAACTTGTCCAATCGATGGAGTCAGATATGGGTAAGGCCTCGGCAGACAGTGGCAAGAAGTCACCGGGTTCTTCATCACTCAGAAAGCCCGGTTGGGCCGGCCAAAAGTCGATCGAGGAGCTGTGGGCCGATGTCTGGAATGAGGTGAGTTGACCCTGAACTGATGGTGCATTAAAGTAGAATGGCATGCTAACACGACGCAGAATGCTCGTCTCCAGCTCGAAAAGGGAGACGTAGACGCCGCGCGCAAGGACTTTGAAGCTGCTCTCACGCATTTCCCTGACCACCCTGGCGCCATTGTCGGCCTATCCAATATTTTACTGGACCTCTACTGCGAGAAGACGGTGCCACCTCCAGCCTTCCCGCGTCTTGATCTCGTCGGCGGATCTGAGGCAATGCCTGGTACGGATCAAAGCACAGAAGAGGTTGTGTACCCGGAGCGAAAGCAAGCAGACTCGCCCAAGCCTCTTCCCACGGGGCCACTGGGTCTCGGCGCCTTCAGGCCACAGAAGCAGGAGCCATCGAAGCAACCCAGCCTGCCCAAGAGCCCGACCTCACTCCATCACGAGAGTCACCTTGAGCCGCCGTACAAGGCGGCTTCGATACCGAAAGTAGACCGACTCGCTTCCCGCGACAGAGCTTACGGGCTGCTGTCGAACCTCACAAAACTTGGTACCGGTTGGAACTACTCAGAAGCGTGGTTTGCGCTGGCGAGGGCGTACGAGGAGAGCGGGCAGCTGGACAAGGCCAAGGACGTGCTGTGGTGGTGCGTTGAGCTGGAGGAGGGGGTCGGTGTGAGGGAGTGGGGCTGCGTTAACACAGGAGGATACGTCCTGTGAACGCCTCTAGAGAGTCTTGTTGTTTGTATATACAGACGTTCGCAATTGATCGATCCTGAGAGCAACATATATATTTGTTGTCTTAGGGCAGCTAGCTATACCGTAGTCTATTTCTTAATGGCGAGGCCCAGTAGGGCAAAGTGTCGACAATTTATGATCGCTGTGAGGCTGTGGTCTTCTTCTGTATGTGAATACCCTGCGTTAGACAAATCCACTCATCCCCCGTGATGTAAACAGTATACATACCTAGGCACTAAGTACTAGGAAGCCGTCTGGAAGGGGTCCAGCAGCTCCGGGGTGCACGGACCACGACGCGGTGCGCGTCCGGGTTGCCGCCCTTGTTTTTCCTCCACCACCGCCAACCGAGAGCTGGCCCCTTCCCTCCCATTGAGCGACCCTTACATGTATTAACACGGCGCACGAACTCTCGGCTTCAGTGACGCAATCTGAACATCTGAATCGTGTTCATTTACTCAACCTATCGAGCATCATTTGTAACCATACACACACACCAACAATCAAGAACTGCAATGCCCCGACCAACGCGGTCTCGCGCCGCCGCGTCGCGGAAGGCAGACTCCTCGTCCGATGCCGCGCCCGCACCCCCCGCTGCGAGGGACAAGGCGCCGATCCAGTCCGACTCGACAGATAACATCTACGGTGTCAGCGATCGCGAACTCGAGCGCCAAAGGAAGAAAAAGGCCGCGACGCCCGCGTCGGAGCGATCTGCCACGATGTCGGTGCGGAGCACGCGCAGCCGAGCGACTGTGGTCAGCAGCGGGATAAATCACGCCGCCCTGCAGAGCTCGAGAAGCCGGCGCGACGCCGCGCTGGGCAGGCTCGAAGACATCACGTCCACGACCAACGAGCCGCGCGACAGCTCCGACATGGTCATTAGCCCCGTGGTCGAGGCCGGCCGCAACGCGGCGCCGATGGAAGGTTCGTCGCTCCTGGGCCCGCGCCACCGCGACTTGTCCGGGCTGGAGATCAACGACAGCGAGATCTTTGGCCACCTCGACAGCAGCTTCGACATCACGGGGGACAACGGCAAGGCCGACGAGAGCAGCGGCACCGCGGGGCAGCAGTCGGGCACGCGCTCGGCTGATACGTCGACGTTCAATGTCGACGTGTTCAAGCGCCAGCCGCGCCGCCGCCGCCAGTCTAGTATTGTCGGGAGGGACGACGCGCCCATCCGGCCCAGCAGCCGGGGGCCGACGACGCCCGGCCTAAGCTCGACCTTCAACCTGGGCAACTTCAAGAGGCGCGCGCGGCAGCCCAGTATTTTGTTGTCGTCTGCGCAGAAGGCCTCGATGTCTGTGCAGCGGTCCAGGGCTGCGTCCGAGGCTAGCGAGAACGCCGTCGAGTCTCAGGGTGAGGAGGACTCTTTCCTGCCCGAGGCAGAAGGAACACCCGTGCGGCCATCGCGGGGAAGGACCAGTGCTGCAAAAGACTTTGTCGAGTCCGTGGAGGGTGGAACGCGTTCGCGGAAGAGGAAGTCGACGGAAAGCCATGAGGATGAGATTACCAAGCGACGAGCGGTCGAGTCAGACGAGGAGCCATTGCACCAATCCATCGAGATGGACGACCGATCCTCGCCACCCAGTATCCTCTCGCACACCCCAGAGCTAGATGACGACAGCGTCCTCGCACCACCAGCCAGTAGTAGCTCGTCTGAGGCCGGCAGTCCGATGGTATGGCCCGCGCTGAACACGCTGGGGAAGAAACACCGCGGTCGTGCAGCACACCGTGGCACGAAGACGCCAGCTCTGGACGACAACATGTCGGACATGTCGGAACCGCCTTCCCTGACACACTCGCCGAATCTGAAGGCAGCAAACTCGGCGCCCAAGGGCAAGGGCAAGACCGCCGCACGCAAGGAGTCACCAAAACTGTCCACCGCCGATCTCGCCGCGCTTCTCCCACGGCGGCGGCGCAAGGCTCGTCGGGACGGCGAGGGGTCAGAAAACGAGGAGAGCGGGTCGGACCGAGACATGTATGACGTCTCGAACCAGCCTCGGGCCTCGAGAAAGAGGACGGCCCGGCCAATGACTGGCCCGTCGTCTAAAGTGAACCAGGCGAACCAAGCAAGGTCCACTGCCGCACCAGCAAAGCGTTCAACGAGACGAACATACGGGTCACGGAGGTTCGAGAAGGAGAACACTGTCGAGGGCGACGCCATCGAAGTTGACGAGGATGCGTCCACGCCCCTCGATGACACCATCTTCGACGCGGACAAGACGGAGTCAGCACCTGGGGAGCTGGGCGAGGAGCTGCAGGCCGCGTCCAAGAAGTTCAAGGAGGTGGACAAGTGGGAGCTGGACTATGAGGAGGTTGTCGAGTCCTCGTCGCCGCTGCCGGAGGGGCGCTAGTGTGAGGCTGGGCGTCTGGGCTTTCTTCACTTTTGTATCATGCACATGCGAGGTTTGGGATACCCCTTTTGCTTGTTCTGTGGCGGGGTGGACTGGTTGCGATAATTTGGATGGACGGCGGAGGCGCGGTCACGATGGAGCTTGCTTTTTTTGCTAGATAGCCTTTCTAGCTTGAATGGGAACCCCACGGTTGCCTACCATGACAGACTTGATTTGTGACCTCTTCCATTCGTGGAGTTGGAGTTGAAGTGTGTGGGCGGTGATTCCCGGCTTCAATGGGCTGAGCACCTGCAACCGTGGAAGTCCCCCTATACTCAAATAGATGGAGGCAGTTATCTCGCTCGCATCTGATCACGTCGACGGCCGACTTGAACGGCGAAGTGACCACAGCATCGCTGTTTCGACGTTGTCGATGCGTCTCCTTTTGGGCTGTCTCCTTTGATATCCCGGCCGAGAACATGCTGAGAAGCAACGCACTAGCAGCAGCTGCCGTCCAACCTCTACCTCACTCAAGACTGTGCAATGTCACATCGTAAGCTGTCTGCAGACGTATTTAGGTCTTCCCCAATGTCAAGTCGTCTCCGTATGCTTACTGGCCCACTGAAGTGAGCTACACTTCACCCCACCCCGTGGCCGGCATGCTTGCTTCTGTGCCATCTTCGCCAGTGAGCAGTCCGTGTGGTTGCGTGATCACAATAGTCGAATGTCACGGCCATCCACGGTATCTGCTGAGATCCCGTTCCTCCTACCGAGGTTCAAGTCCGCGCGTAGAGATTCACGGATCATACCGAGAGCGAGACGCTGTCTATCCGCTGCTCTACGACAGGTAACAGATGCGCCACCTGGTTCGCATCCCGGAAGGCAGCGGTGACGGCGTCAGGGTGCAGCCCAGACATTCGCAAGGCCTACAGCAGCAGCGTCAGAAATATCAGCCACAGACATCCCGGGCACAGAAACTCAAGAGGACGTGCAGTAGTGAGGGCTGGTTCCTGCAAGAAAAGGTGCCACCTCAACTTACCCTTGTCACGTTCGCGTGGTTGTCCTCCTTGGCCGTATACTCGCGGATAACCTCGTCCGCCCCGAAGTCGACGTAGACGCGCGTGTCGCGGACCCGCACGACAACGCCGTCGAGGCGCATGTACAGCCTGCACAGCAGCAGCATGCGCTGCTCCATGACGCGCAGCTTGCAGCTGAAGACGGAGACGCCGTTATCGTCGAGCTCGGACTCGAAGAGCACGACCTCGTCGAAGAAGAGGATGGGGTCGCGCCTCTTGAGGAGCTCCAGCGGGATCTGCTTGGCCCCGGCCCCTCCGGCGGGCGGCCCAGCCAGCCTGCGCCCGGGGTCCGGCCCGTGCAGGCTCGGGGTCTCGGAGCCGCGGTAGGTGGTGCTGTAGCTCCAGTCGTAGGGCTTGACGACCTCGCGGATGTCGTGGGCCGAGGACTTCTCGCGTGACGAGGACCACTCGCCGGCGTAGGCGACCTGCAGCATGTTGGCGCCGGTCTTGTCGACGGCGTCGAGGGCGGGCTCGGCGGCGAACTCGATGGCCCAGCCCGAGGGCGCGTGCCGCACCGCGACCAGGTTGTCGCCGAAGATCATCTCGGGCACGGGTATGTCCAGCCGCCGCGACATGTCGTCGATGGGGCCCGACTTGGAGATGGGCAGCTTGCGCGACGAGATCTCGAAGTTGCCCTGCTTGTGTGTCGTCGTCGCCTGCGCCAGCATGTTCGGCGCGGGGAACGGCTCGTTGGGCGAGCTGATGTGGTTCATGGTGAGTGGTTTTGAGTGGCTTGTTCGCTGCTGATTGCGTCCTGTAGCCTGCGATGAAGCCCGATTTGATGTTGTTTGGCAAAAGTAAGATGTTGCAGAGGGTGTGAAACCGTACTGACGTTCCAAGCTTGGGGTTGAGAGCTCCGAGCTATGTCCTATATTGATGCTGGACGGGGTATTATACGTACGCTTGGCATATAAGCTACGGCCCACTGGGTACCTACCTAGGTAGGTAGTGTGTATTCAAAGCCATTACTTGTTGTCCAGGTAAACCAAATGCTTTCATTTCTTCTGAACTTTGTGCCGAAAGAAATTGTTGAAGTACAGATCTCACAACACCCTGGAACGTCAAAGCAGTCTGCTCGTTATATTTTGACAGCCCTCATTTGGCAGTCACAATCCCATGCAGTGACCCTCTCTGAATGATGAATTCCGTGATATCCACCTGGCACTCAAAATCGACCAGCTATTGCACGGATATTGATCACTATTCCGTTTCCATCCCGATGCCGACCAGTTGCCACTCATCTCCTCGATAACACAACCATATATCAAGCTCCTGGGTACCGAGTCTATGAATCTCAATCACTGAGCTACATATTGAGGCATCCATCACATCCCTAGTTGCTCATATGAGGCAGGCTTGCGATCCTGTGAGAACAGAGGATCCTCCAGCTCGCCATCCAAGCTTTACCACACCAGTCCTGCCCAGCTCAAATTCCACTGGTCCGCTTTCTCTAAATTGTGTAGGCATTGCTCTCATGAATCTGTCAAGTTCTGCCCAATTGGATCATTTATCCTGGGGCTCTTAGGAATGGGGGGATGCTTGAGGTAGGCATGGACAGTGTGTATGCCCGAGCCTTCCTATTCAAGGACAGGCTTGAGCGACATGCGTTGATCAAGCATGGCCTTTAGTTTGATTCTCACCAAGGTACACCAATCATGGTCCGCAATGGCGATGCTTCGACAGCTACTAAACCAGGCCTAGCTTGCATCCAACATGGGCTGCTGAAGACTGTTCAACGCAGAAACGTTGTCTCTTGGAGTCCGCAGGCGCTAAGAGTCCGGCAAGCGAATTCTATTTGACCGCACCGCTAATAAAAGTTGCAGGCATGTTGCCATGAAGTCAAAAAAGAAGGTTGATATCAGGGTGGTGGTTGGGAGCCGCAACTGACAAGGATGTCGGCCGTAGCCTCCGCAACCAAGAAAGCGCCCCACTATCCGCCCTGTTGCTCGGCAACTGGTCCAAATATCAATACCAGCTTCCAGGTCCAGCCACCAAGAAATCCACCTCCTGCCCGCTTCTACAAACCAGACCTAGGCAGCCAGATCCTCTCACGCCGTCTCTGCAATACAGCACCACCTCCAATCCGCCTTCCACCTAGGCAATACAATCACGCACAATTGAGACCAGCCTCATTCTCAACCTCTACCTAAAACATCAAATCGTCAGCGAAGTGCAGCGTCGACGAAATCCTCTCCCACAAAATGGCAGCAACCCGAGCGCTGGAGACCGGCCTCCAACGTATGTCCATCACCGATGAGAATGATCCTGGTGAGGCCGGTCGCATATACCAAAAGTCCAAGGTGAGCATCCATTCTCATTGCCTGTGAGATTCCCCATTTTGATGAATATATGATTGCTTAGACTGTCGCCTCTTCTTCCGCACAGCTCTCCCAGTCCATCAGCCGACCAGGCCTCTTCAAGGTCGCTCTTCAGTCTCAAAACACCAACACGGTCACAACCGTGACTCTGCCTTCCCAAGCCGCACAAAGAAAGGGCCAAGCAGCTGCCTCATCGTCTACCGCCTCGACATTACCCCCATCCCCCACAAAGAAAACTGCTCAGTCCACCACCGTCACTCTGCCTTCTCAGGCAGTACAACGGAAACCCCAGGTAGCCAGCAGCAACCCTCCATCACCCACCAAGAAGGATAAGTCCAGCTCCGCCAGCACGACAGTCTCTCGCAGATCAGACGAGGCCGAGTCAGAGCAGCAATCCCAGCAGCTGACCCTGCTGGACGAGCCCCGGATATTCCACCTCGGCATGTTCGAGATCGGCAAGCCGCTGGGCAAGGGCAAGTTCGGGCGGGTGTACCTGGTCAAGGAGCGCAGCAGCGGCTTCATCTGCGCCCTCAAGGTCATGTACAAGTCGGAGCTGCAGCAGGGGTCGGGCGTCGAGAAGCAGGTGCGCCGCGAGATCGAGATCCAGAGCAACCTGCGCCACCCCAACATCCTGCGGCTGTACGGGCACTTCCACGACCCCAAGCGCATCTTCCTCATCCTCGAGTACGCCAGCCAGGGCGAGCTGTATAAGCTGCTGCGAAAGGCGAACCGCTTCCCCGAGTGGAAGGCCGCCCAGTACGTCGCCCAGATGGCCTCGGCGCTGCGGTACCTGCACCGCAAGCATGTCATCCACAGGGATATTAAGCCTGAGAATATCCTTGTTGGCATCCATGATGAGATCAAGATCTCGGATTTCGGCTGGAGCGTCCACGCCCCTACCCACAGGCGAGCTACCCTCTGCGGCACGCTGGATTACCTCCCGCCAGAGATGATCAAGTCTGGTAGCAAGGACAACTGGTACGACGAGAAGGTTGACCTGTGGAGCCTGGGTGTTCTGACGTACGAGTTCCTGGTTGGCGAGGCGCCTTTCGAGGATACCCCCGTGATGACCCAGCGACGTATTGCCCGAGCGGACATGACAATCCCATCCTTTGTCAGCCCTGAGGCTAGGGATCTCATCAAAAAGGTACGGACTCCCACTTGCACCAAATCTCCCAAGGATACAGCTAACAACCAGTTACAGTTGCTGGTACTGGACCCGGATAAGAGACTGCCCCTCGAGGACGTCCACACGCACCCTTGGATTCTGAAGCACTGCGTCAAGGGAGAACGGGCCACCGACCGGGAGAAGAGTAAATGATCCAAAAGTGCATTGATGGTGACTGAACGCATTGGCGGAGCACACACAAAGAGTCCTGACTTTGATGTGCCTCGTCGCCTTGCGTAGTGACATGCTTGTTTACATTTGTATGGCGTTAAGGTACTCACAGAAGGGTATGGTGTCGGCAAAGGCATATGACATTGTGTAGGGGTTCAGGAGTCTTCTCGTTGGCATTTAAGCGTTTCTTGTTAGTTCAGCCCGTCGCTGCAATATCGTGAGCTCAATCACGACGGGATCACAGCATATGTACACAGGCGGCTTAAACTTCCATCCTCGGTACAAATACATTTCTGTCAAGCGTTAAGTGGTATCATGGTTTATCCCCTGCCCGTTTTCGTTTTATGTGCCCCGTGCATCATCTATATACCTCGTCGAAGGGCCGCGTGTCCGAGAAGCACGAGTCCCAGACCTCGTTGACGACCTTGACTGCCTGCACGTCGTCCTTGACCCACGGCCGCGCTATCATCGACTGCACCGCCCGCCGCCGTACGCAGTTCTGGAACTGCTCTGTGAGGGTGTAGTTGCCGCGCGTCAGGACTTCCCGCGTCCACCTGCACTCGCCGCTCAGCATCGAGGCTCGTATCTGTGGGGCAAAAGAAGGACAATGTCAGCCAAAAAGATTCTCTGCGTGCCCTCGTCAAACGCCACAGGGGTGATGGCGATCAACCTACCTCCGTACAAGCCGCCTGCCGCAGGTCCCTCTCCCCGCGGAAGTCGACCTCGAACCTCAGCTGGTCGTAGGCGTGGACCATCTCGTGCGCGAGCGTGTCCTCGAGGTGTCCGCGGTTGCGCACCTCGTTGGCGCAGACGAGGATGCCGTGGGCGGGCTCGAACCCGCCGCTCTGGCGCTCGACCTGCAGCCCCGCGGTCAGGCGGGCCGGGCAGCGGCGGCACAGGACGTTGGAGGGCGTCATGCCCTGCCCGTGGTTGAGCTCGGCGATCTTGTCGTTGAGGAAGCGCACCGTGGGCGAGTAGGCGAACAGCCAGTCGCGGTACTGCTCGCACCGGGCCACATCGCGGGACTCGTTGGCGCGGTACCGGTGCTCGCGGTAGTGGAATATACCTTCGTTCGTCACCTGGCCCGTCAGGATCTTGAAGTAGTTCACCCACCACTGCGTCTTGGGGTCGAAGCCGGTGCGCGCTGGGTTGTTCTCGAGGTACAGGTTGGGCGGCTGCGGTTGTTGGTCTGGTTGTGCTTGTGCTTGTGGGGAGGTGCTTGATGTGGCTGTGGCTGTAGGTGTGGATGTGGGCGAGGAAGAGGATGAGGATGCTGTCTTTGGGTCTGAGCCCGACGTGCTCGGGGCTGTTGTCCACCAGGCCATCGTGATGGATGATGAAATCGAGGTCGCGGGGATGCGAGTACTCAGGCTGTCAGGCTGGCCAAGCTACAGCTGCAGCAGCTACAGGGCGTGCTTCAGCCGCCTGATGTTCTTGAGGTCGATCGTTCGTTGTTCGGCAGGTGGTGGTGTGATGAAGACGGCGTTTACGAGGCTTTACTCAGCTCGAGTGACACTGTCCTGTCGTGTATGCACAAGGCCCGTCCCCGAGGTTCTACTGGACTGTACCTAAGCTGAGCTCACCCCCCAAGAAATTTGGCACAAGGAGCGGCAGGAACGGAACGGACAGGGATCGGCAGGGATCCACCGCCGTAGCTCTCCGCGTTTAAAACGGCCGGCGCTGGGGCGGTCCAACAGCGACCGAAGACCACCTGGTGGCCCCACCGGGTCCCGCGCCCTCGACCCTTGGCGGTAGTCATCGAAACCTGCAAGGCCCTCTGCGCAGTCAGAACCGCTTACAGACTGCTCACTTGCGCGGTGCGGAAAACCAGGCTACTCGGCAGTATACAGCACTCGCTACCCGTTGTAATTCGCTCCCCCCTCCGAGCCTCCAGGGGTGCTTGCAGAATCACACCATGGATCCTGGCGACGAGTCGCAATGTGAGTCTAGCCAAATGGTGAAAAGGGAACGACATCCCCCACGCCGTCTCCTGGTTCCTATTCCATGGCGTCTACTCGTCATTTCTGGCTCATTTCTTGGGCTATTTGGCTGATGAATCGTGGCAGTTATGAAGGGCCCAAAGTCTCTTGGGATAGTCATCAAACTTGGTGAGAACCCGCCCCGTCCTGGCCACGAGATTCAAAGTTGAGTCTCACACAAACTCAAGTACACAAGACTGACTCACAGACACACACATTCAGGAACCAGTTCCATAGTAGATGAGAAGACTCACCAGCCCCTCCTCTCCAACCTGTCCCTCATAGTTGAGACTGCCCACAAACTCAGGGAAGATGGCCACCGAGTCGTCATTGTCTCGTCCGGTGCCATCGGCGTCGGCATGAGGCGCATGGAGAGGGACAAGAGGCCAAAGCATGTTGCCCAGCTCCAGGCCCTCGCTGCCATCGGCCAGTGCCGTCTCATGAACATATGGGACAGCCTGTTCAGCCACCTGAAGCAGCCAGTCGCGCAGATCCTTCTTACCCGGAACGACATAGCAGATGTGAGCCCGCTCTTGCTGATGCCAATCCTTGCTTGGATGACATGTAGTGAGTTGGCCGAGTGCCTGACTGAATCACTGACTGTTCCTTAGCGATCAAGGTATCTGAATGCGCAAAACACTTTCAACGAGCTGTTGGACCTGGGCGTCATCCCCATCGTGAATGAGAACGACACCCTGGCAGTCTCGGAGATCAAGTTTGGAGACAACGACACACTATCCGCCATCACAGCAGGCATGGTCCACGCAGACCTCCTATTTCTCATGACCGATGTCGACTGTCTGTACGACAAGAATCCTCGCACACACCCGGACGCCCAGCCCATCGAGGTAGTAGAGGACATAGCATCCATACACGCCGACACCTCCTCGGCCGGCTCATCCCTCGGCACGGGGGGCATGTCGACCAAGCTCGTCGCCGCCCGCCTGGCCACCTCGGCTGGCGTGACCACCGTCATCACCCGCGCCTCCAACCCGGGCAATATCAGCAAGATCGCCCAGCACATCCAGGCTATCAAGTCGCCAGGGTCGAACCACTCCCACACCAATGGGGACGACCACCACCACCACGGCGAGGACCCCCTGGCCCAGTCCAGGGCCTCCATCCAGAGCATCGAGCTCAACTGGCCCGATGTACCGCTGCACACGCGCTTCCTCCCCTCGCCCTCCCCCTACCGGGACCGCTCCTTCTGGCTCCTGCACGGGCTCAAGCCCCATGGCGACGTCTACATCGACGCGGGCTGCTACCGCGCGCTGCTGGACAAGGCGGGACTGCTTCCCGCGGGCATTGTCGACGTCGACGGGCACTTCGGGCAGCACGAGTCGGTGCGGCTACTCGTCGTCGAGCGGGACGACGCCGGGGCGGAAGGGGGTGGCCGTCCCTGGCGCGGCGAGCCGCTCGACGTCGGCCGCGCCCTCGTCAACTACTCGTCCACCCAGGTCGCCCTCATCAAGGGCCACCAGAGCAAGGAGATAGAGGGCCTGCTGGGCTACGCCGACAGCGGATACGTCGCGGAGCGCGAGCACATCACCTTCTTCATGAGCAGTAGGCCGCAGACGCCGATACCCGCCACCTAGGGGGCGGTGGGGGCGTGTCGTCGAATTTCAACAGGCATGGGATACCCCAACTAAAAAGGATTAAAAAAGGATAGAGGCTTTTTGATTAGAAGCTCGACTTAAAAGAGATTCACGTGTTCATGCATGGCGAAAGCCTAATAATGATTGACCTCGGTTTGAATAAGACGAGTATTCATTCCCTTGGTCACCGTTTAGAATCTCGGTTCCCGATTGGGACCCCGTTTGACTTGAACACACGTGTTGACTGCTCCAACATAATCTGTCTTACTACCACCCGAATAACTAACTCTACAGCAATCAAAGGGACGGATCATGTTCTGGCTGAAGATGTGCATATTTCGAAAACATGATTGCCGTAAAAAGTCTGGTTCTCGCTCCGCGGGCCGCCCACGACGCTCACTTCAATGCATTACGAGCAGATTGGCTGTATGTCGGAACACGTTTCGTGGTCCAAGAGAAAGTTGGGCCACCTGGGCAGGGCACAGCAACACTCTTTCGATTGTGGTATCTAGACAAAAGTAGCCAAGCTCACTCGCAGAGGCCCTCGGGGTGACACCTCCGAACCGAGTTGATTTTTTGAACTCCAAAACGCCTCCCACCATGCTTGTTTTTGTTTGGGCTCCCAACGCAAGTGCTCCTTGGCGACGCTTTCATGTCCAGCCTGCCGCATCCCATCCTCCCCGACCTTGGCTCCACGATGTCTTGGAGCGCAGGCCTCCCCCCTCTCGGGCGTCGATGTACAGAGCCTCACCATGCAACAAAGCCCCTCCCTTCTCAAGACCAAATTGTCACCTCGACAAGACCAGTAAACACGCTCAACCCGTCGCAAAGAGATTATCCTCATCGCGCAGGTACTCCCCACAGTCGGCCTGTCGGAAGCACGTGATGCCCGTGGGGTCGAGGCGGCGCGCCTCGGCGGTGGAGCGGGCGGTGACGCCGAATCCGAGCGGGGTGTCGTTCATCGAGTAGACGATCACGCCCTGGTGCTCCGGGCAGTCCTCGGACCAGCGGCCCACGTGCGCCTTGACGATGTTGCCGCCGTACAGGAAGGGCATCTCGCCGTTGGGCTTGACCCAGATCTTGTACCGCGCGTGCTCGGCCAGGATGGGCAGCGACGTGATGTGCAGCCTGAACTTGCCCGACTTGGTGAACTTGCCGAGGCAGATGCCGAGGGAGACGAGCTTGTCGCGCTCTAATTCGGGGGAGAGGGTGTTAGCCTGTCGGGTCCCTCCTTTTTTTTCTTCTTCTTCTTCTTTCCTTGCTCTCGAGCGTCCTCCTTGACGGGCAAGGAGGTGCTAGAGGGGAGGGAAAGGGCCAGAAGGGGGTTGAGAAGGTAGATCTGCGGCTTACCAATTGACACGGCCAGGTTGGCTATGGACAGGCGCACGTAGTAGACCCTGTCCTTGTGTATCCTGAAGACATAGCGGTCTGCGTTGGGCGAATCGTCCAGGGGAGCGATGAGGTTCTTGAGCGAGTTGCCAGTGTAGTGCGCCAGCTTCTGGAAGAGCGTCTGCGTCTCTGTTTCTGTGAGGGGCCGCATCTTGACTGACTGGCTGACTGACCGTACGACAGCGAACGAGGACTGTTCGTTTGACGTTGGTGAGGTGCTGCTGGCCGGCGGGAGAAGAAATGCGACTCGCGACGACAAGAGAAAAAAGATACAGCCTCGCCGATAAGATAAGGCAGTCCCACCTTTAGCCGCAAGGCCTTGTGAAGATTCAGCCTACCCTGTCGACCTAGGTACCTAGGAACGGACTGGATGGCTCCCCGGCCAAGTTCCTGTGTTGAGATCTTGCGCACACAGAATCGTTGTCACCATCAACCAGACGACTGATCCAACATTCTCATCACAAATCGGGTTGAGGTCAAATGACAGATACAAATTTTGGAAGGGCTGCGACGAATCACATCACAGCGACTTCTCACATTTACAGGTTGGATCTCGATCCTGAGGCACCATCGCTTCATTCTCTTCACCGCGGCTGCTACCTAAAACACAGAAACCCTCCGCAATAGACTGTGATTGAATCCTGTATAACTCCTGGGGCACATTACTTCATGAACTGGTCTACTGGCCAGCCTGGTCCCGAAGGTGCCTTGGAACCCACTTCCCGGGGGCACGCGACGCCGTCAGACTCTCAGGGGGAGTGTCCCTTCCATTCTCGCCCCTGCCAGAGCCCTGGCGAGCCGGTGGAGGGGCGCTCCGCTCCGAGTCTCCAGCAGCATCACCACCTGTCTCACGCCTGGCAGCTTCACGGTCACGCCAGCTGCTGGCAGGCTTGCCACCGCGCCCAGCCAAGTTGAGACGCGGCGGTCCGGAAGCCCGGTCGCCAGACTCGGCACGCTCGACGGGAGGGGCTCGCTCGACCGGCGGGGCTCGCTCGACCGGCGGGGCTCGCTCGGCAGGTTGAGCACGCTCCACAGGCGCGGGGCGCTCGAATGGTGGGGGAGTGGCGCGCGCTGGAGGTGCGTCCGTAGAAGTTGTTTCACCGGCCGCCTCCTTCGCAGCTTGGCGCTCACGCCAGCTGGGCTTGCCACCAGCAAGGGCCAGACGTGGTGGGCCAGACGGCCGATCGGCCGAGTCGGAGCGCTCCAGGGGTGCCGCTGAGCGGACGGGGATGGCACGAGCTTGTTCCTTCTCCTTTTGGCGGCGGGCAAGAGCCTCCTCCTCGCGGCGAGCCTGCAATGCCGCCTTCTCCAGGGCCTCCTGGCGCTCCGAGTCGCGCTGCGCCTTGATCCGTGCCATCTCCTCGCGACGCTGGGCCTCGCGCTGCTCGCGCTCTTCCTTCTCGCGGGCAGCCTTCTCCTCGGCCTCCCGCAGAGCCTGCTCCTTCTCCTCGCGCTCCCTCTTCTCACGAATCTTCTTGTCCCGGAACTCCTTCTTGCGTGCAGCGACTGCCTTCTCCATCTCCCTGTCTGCGTCACGACGCTTCTTGTCAAACTCGTCGCGACGACGCTCATACAGGTTCTCCTTGAATCTCTCGTAGAAGGGAACAAGACGTTCCACACGATGCTTCAGCTCCACCGCCTCCTCGTGCTTGCGCTTGGCCTCGATGAGAGTCTCCTGCTTCGTCTTCTCATAGGCGGCGAGATCCGCGGCGCGCTGCTTCTCGTAGTCCTCACCCAGCTTCTTAGCCTCCTCCTTACGGAAAGCACGCTCAAGATGATCGATACGCTTGCCAGTGATGCGCAGCTTCTCGTTGACGTCGTTCTTCTCGCGTTCAAGCTGGGCGAGCTTGATGGCGCGGAGACGGCTGCTGTCCAGGTTGGCCAGGTCATCAGGATCGATGCCGAGTTGCTTGGTTCCAATCTTGAGCTCCTTAATGGTGTTCTCGATCTCAATTTTGTGGATCTCCTCGCGCTCCCTCTGCAGCCTCCTCTGCTCACGCTCCTTGAGTTCCTGTTGCAACCGTTGGGCCTCGGCTTCCTGCAGCTGCTGCTCACGGAGGCGCTTGGCGTTTGCGTTCTCCCGCTCGATGCGCGCACGAATCTCAGAGGCGTGCTCCTTGCGCTTCTGAATGACCTCCTTGCGGGCCAGAATGTCCCGGTGCTCCTCGTCGGCGCCTGCCTTGGCCCGAGCCAGGGCGGCCTGGCGAGCCTTGATACGGTCCTCATTGAACGTGGGGTCGATGTAGTAGCAGGTGGTGTGGAGGGTCTTGAACAGCCGGGTCAGCTGTGTCCGCACGATCTCCGCAGGGGTGCTCTGCAGTCTCTGGACAGATCCTATGCCGGCGTCGGCCTCGGCAGATCCGCCTGCAGCACCGGCACTAGCAGCCTTGGCCGACGAGAAAATGTCCTTGTCAAAGCTCAACACACTGGTGGCATGGTCCATGCGAATGGCGAGATCGCCCTTCTTGTTGCCGTTCATGATGAACTTCTCAATGGTAGCACGGGTGACCTGGAAGGGTTCGGGGAACTTGGCGAGACCCTCCACGTAGGCCAAGTCGACAGTCTCGTACACCTGGGACAGCTGCTGGAACAACCGTGTCAGGATGACCTGCTGCAGAGGCAGCACGTACTTCTGCATGTCAGGGTCTGCACCGATCTGCGCTAGGATCGGCGAGATCTTCTCGCAGATGGAGAGCGGGTGGAAATCAACCTCAAGGATGTTGTAGAGGTCTCGGATCTCCGGACGGACGCGGCGAATGAGCTGCTTGGCGCGGATGTCCTGGAACAGGACAGCACGGGTAGGCGCCGAGTTCATGCCCAGCAGATGGGTCAGACGGGAATTCTTGTTCTTCCTGGCCTCGTCAAAGTCGACCATGGCACCACGGGATCTCGTAGTGCTGATGACTGGAATGGACAGGGCCGACAGCAGGACAAATGAAGCAGCCTTCTGCAGGTCGGCCTCGGTAGCCGCCGGGTTGTCGGACTTCTTGCTCTGGCCGGTCGCGACAGCGGTTGCGGACTGGCGGAGGAGCTGGTAGTAGCGGGACCAGGCAGCGGCGTGGAACAGGTAGTTCTCGCCGACGAGAAAGATGCGGGTGAGCTTCTCGTAGTAGTTGGCCATCATGATGTTCTTTGGTGGGCGCTTGCTCAGGTTGAGAAGAGTGTGGATGTCCTCCACGCTGCGGAAGGCCTCCTGCCACAGCTCCAGCTCGACGGCCACGTTCAGTTGTTGAAAGCGAGTCTCGAGGTGACGCTGCAGCGTATCAGGGTCGTTCAGGTTGATAGCGTGCATCTGCTGAGAGTACTTGGCAGCTGTCTGGACATGGTTGCGAAGCAGCTCGCACAGGCGGCGGAACTCGGTCTTTCGGGTGTACTTGAGACAGAAGTCGAAGGCCTGCATGGCAGTGCTCTGGTAGAGGATCTCGAGCCGGGCATTATTTCGGAGGATGTCGAGGACAGTGCGGTATGCCTCCCAGAGGAACTTGAGCCACGGGGTGACGATGGCGCGGTCGGTGCGATCCTTGGACTGCTCGCCAGAGACGGTGGCGAGCAGGATGGACTCTGGTGTCTCCGTGGCCTCCAGGTCGTCGACGCCAGCCTCGCCGGTGGTCGCCTCGATGCTGGACTGGACCTCGTCGGCCTTGGCCTGGGCGGCGGTGACCTTGTCGGCAGCGAGCTCGAGGAACTTCTTAAGAACCAGCTCGATGGTGCCGATGTTGCTGTTCTGGGCGATGTTCTTGTACTGGTACATGGCGTCCTTTGTCAGCTTGCCCTTCTTCTGCTCGACGGACAGCTCGACGAGCAGGAGCATGACGGGCTCCAGCGACGCGATGGGGACATTTCGTGATCGCTTTGAGGTGATGTGCTCGTGCAGCAGGGTCAGGGCGGCTGGAGCCTGGCCGACGCCGATGAGCTCGTGGGCGCGCTTGAGGACATTCTCGGGTTTTTGATGCGGCGGGGGCGGCATGCTGGGCAATCTGTGTCTTGTCTCCTCTCAGGGGTGGGTTGGTTGGTTGAATGGGAGGAGGAAGATTCCCAGGGCGCGAGAGTCAACAGAATTCGCTGTAAGACCGAAAGTCGATGGACTTTGGCTCTGTTGATTCTCGTTGGGAAAATCTGCCTGGTCTGACGGACGGACTGGCAGTCAGGTCGAGGCAGTAAGAGACAGCGAAAAGGCCCGGCCGACTCAAAACTCTGCCTGCTACAAAAAAACTTGGAGAGCGAGGGTGGGTTTGCTTGGTGTGTTGTGCGAAACGCCTAGTCCCAAACGGGAAATGCGCAAGTCACGTGCATCCGATGATTCACAGTCACCGACATGGAAATGAGGCAGTCGAGAGAATCGATTTTGGACAACGGGATTTCTCATTCGCGAGATGGAGATGATTGTATTGAAAACTAAGTTTGGCGGGCATGACTGCGCTGTTGCTGATGATGCTGCTGGTGAGAGGACGGACGCGGGAGACGCGGGCAGCCAGGCAGTAAGTCAGACTAGCTTGAGGGGCATGGGCATGGGCATGGGCGTACAGTTTGACTGAAATCGAAGTACCCCGCCATTCAAGCATATGTGAGGTTACAGTACTATCCACATGAGGAGGAAGTCCTCGATAAAAGACATTACTGATAATTGCAATACGTGCACTCATCTCACTCTGCTTCTCCTGACGAAAAACTCCTGAGCTTCTGCTCCCGCCTCCCGCTCGGATGATCCAAGCTTTTCTCCGACACGACAGTCGAGCTTGAGAGTTTGATAAGCTTCACCAGAGGTCAGAGACCAGACTCCAGACTCCAGACACTTGTTGCTTTGAAGTATATATAGTATATGAATATGGGTAGGTACATGACAAGCACGATTGTCATGCATAGCAGTCGAGGGCCTCGCCAAGACCTTCCTCGCCTCTATGTTTCCTGTTGGGGCTGCACGCTAATCTACAGGTGTATATACACACGCCAGAGGAGACGGGGTCTTGAGAGTTCAGAATTGCCGAGTCCCACGGCTGATAATATAATAATGTGTGCGTGCGTGTGTGTGTGTGTGTGCGCGCGTGCCGTTCAGTCTTTCCACAATATAATCAAACGGTGAGACAAATGGGCTACAGAAAGTCTCATTTCCGTGATGGGGTGGGAAGTGGGGAGAAAGCCGAAGAGGGCAATTGGCAATTGGCAGGAGGCCCAGGAGTGCTGGGCTGGGCTGGGCTGGGCTGGGCTGGTGGCCCACTGACCAAATGGTGCAGTGTTGCAGGCGGAGGGCGGCGGAAGGGCCCTTGGTCCGTCCTACCGTTGGAGCATGTCCAGCTGCAATCTCATCGACCATTTTCCGAGCCAATCGCCGCTCTCCAATCTGGCTTGATTCGCGTATTCTCCTTTTGCTGCTGCGCATCTCCCCAGGCGAGACCCCGGCCGCCATTTTCTTTTCTATCCTTTTATTCCTTTTCCCCCCTTCCGTGCCCTGTAGAGTCAGTCAGTCTCCTCTTCCCGTGTGTGTCTGTGTGCGTCTGTCTGTGGTGTCAAGGTCGGCTCAAGCTCAATACGCCCGCCCGCCTGTCAAGGGAGAAAGAATCAGTGCTACCTGCTTGACTGCAGCTCCAGCCCCGTCTCCAAGCCCCGGCCCCAGCGACAGCAGCCTCTGACCCCTGACCACCCACCCACCCGGCCAGGCCAACCCTTGATTGCAGTGTTGCAGTGCAGCGCAGTGCATCTCACCTCACCTACCCAGGTGGATAGTGGATGTGTGCAGGTCCTCACCGCAACCCCCGACCCCGACCAAAGCCAGGAGCCAGAGCCAAAGCCGCTCGGAAGAACCCCAATTCCCCCCCAGGCCCCTTCAGGTAGATACCTGGTCTTGGATAGGTAGGCACCCCCCATGTACCGTACTCGTCTGTCCCGGGGGCTGGGTCCACCTGCTTACCTGATCGCCGCAGCAGCACCGGCTACTCTCCCCCAGGCCGGCTTCTCCTCTTCCCAACCCGCTACTCGCTACTCGCTGTACTCTCACTGCACTGCACAGCTTCATCAGAGCGTGTTGTCGTCGTCCTCCAATTCCTCATTCCCTCCTTTGCACATTCCAATCCAATCCAATCCAACCCGCCGTCCTCTCCTTTTATCGCCCACCAATACCTGCCCGCACTTCTTGCCGAGCCTCAATCGTAAGTCAAACCCTTTTTTCTCCCCTTGTGCAGCCCTGCGGCCCCAACATCCGATCGATTGCCAATCGTCCTACTGTCCTACCGTTTGTCAAACCTCACCGTCAGAGACTGGTGATCCGCCAGCCCAGTCCAGCCCAACCCGCCCGACCCTCCGACCGAGAGACAACATCAACCCACCCCCTCCCGTCACTCGTCCTCCGTCAAATCAGCCCCCGCCTCAATCGGCAGCCCTTTCCACCCAAGCATTGCTAACCCTCACGATGTTCGAACAGCAGGACCAAGACAGGGACAAGGATCGACTCCGCCATCACGCAATCCCTCAGTCGCCCGCCCGACCCGACCTCGCACTTGGAGGCTCTGATTCCGCACACTCTTCATCTCCCCGACGACCTTCTCGCAACCGGGCCAATTCGGCATCAAATTCGTCTCACGCTACCACCATGCCTCAGTACACTTCCCGTGATGTCGGCGACCCGACCCAGATCAAGAAGAACAAGCAGAGCATGGCGGACCTGAAGCTGCGCCGCCTGACCGAGCTCAACAACCGGCTCCGTGAAGACCTGGAACGCGAACGTATCCCCGTCAGCCAGGCAAGCAAAAGGTAAGACTCGACCGAGTGGACGTGACCCGGCATCGCACGCTGACACAAGGCGCCTCCTACAGCATCATCGCCTATTGCAACAGCACTCGAGATTACATGGTCGTCACCGTCTGGGGTGTGGTGCCAAAGGGCGAGGACCCTTACGCACCACAACAGAGCGGAGGCTGCTGTTTGGTCATGTAATATCTGCGACGACAAATCAACGATGGATGCGATATTTCTCAGGGATCTCGAAACGATGAAAAAGCCCGAACGATGAGCGGCAATCTTCGAGACACACGAACGGCGACGGCGACGGCGACATCCCGGGGAGGACATCTTGCGTTTTGCCTTGTGCTTTATTTGTTTGCTCGGCCGGCGTTGACACGCGGAAAACGGAACCCCTGCGAGACCTCCTGGCCATCAGGGCCACGCGACAGAGAAAGGCTACGGAGCGAGCACGGAACGAACGACGAAAGGGGAGCCGACTCGGTCCCCAGGGGGGAAACAGATGGGCCAACACCGATATACCCGCCCCCGCCTCCCCGACCTTTCGCCGCCGTACTTGCCCCGGCCTGTGGAATCCGAGGGAGGAGAGCCCCTCACTTGGGGCGGTTACGATAATGGTCTTGTTTTTTATTTCTTCATACAAACCTCTTGCTTATGGGCTTTGTGGATACCGGCAAGAGGGATAATTCTGCATGCTATTAATACCTGCGTCACACTATTTCTTCACTTGTACCTCGTCAGTCTAGGCCTCTCCAAAACGTGAATACCACCTCTGTCACGACGAACATCTTTGGACATTTCCGCTCGAGCGCGGCATAGGTGCGGTGCGGGCGTGCTTGCCATGGCATCCTTTCGCAGCAACGCATATATATCGCGTCACTATTACGGTAAGTTCTCTTGCATGCTTTTCGAGCCAGTTGGGACAACATACCATGTGTTGGCAACTCCTCGATATTGTTGGCTTTGCACTGTGGGCCGCCCAGTCTTCGAGCCAGAGACGAGTCTACGCATCTCCCCAAAGCTCCCAGTCTCCAGCCACGTTGGTCAGCTGCGCGACACGGGCCGGCGGTTCAAGTGTTCCCTCGTGCAATGTGTCTGATGCGGCCCGAGGATAACCTTGAAGGCCTCCCGAGACAACTTGCACACGCACACGCACATGCACATGCACGGGCCCAGGGAGAGGTAACCACTTCCGGGCAGCGAGGAAGGCTCCTCGTCCCGGTGCGACCGCGCCGCGCCGCCCGGCCGGCCTGCCCTGCATAACCGCTTCGTGGACCTTTCTTCGGCCTCTTTTTTTGGTGGATGGGCAGGGACACAGCAGGGACGGCGTGGGGCGGAGTGGACTGCTGCTGTGTGACTTGACTGGCCGGACTTCTCCATCTGCCCTGACGGGACTTCCACCACTTTAAATCGGACTGGGCCTCTGGGCACATTCACTAGGTATGAATCACTCGCATACCTCACTTTCACATGTGTTGGACAGGATAATGCTCTTGAGACTACCATCAGTGCGGGCTCTTGGCTGCTGAGGATGACAATCTTATCTCCTCCCGTCTCTTCCAGTCTTGCCAGTCACGCGCTTGGATTCGCTAGTCTGTTCTGCTTCGTCCGTTTTCGTGAGGATGTCTCACGCAGCAGCACGTGGGTGGAATTTAGCAGCATTCCGGTGTCCAGGGCCCCGGTGTTCGCCCTCGTTCCCGCCCGCGCACCGATCCGCATTCCCAGAGCGCCTCGCGAATAGGGATGCAGTCCTTCAGCAGAGTCAATTGATGAGGGCGTTGGCATCGAGTTGAAGAAAATTGAGTGGGCTTGTGGAGTGGCATGACCCAGCTCGTAAGGAAGGGTGAGGCTTGACGGCAGAAGGCAGGGTCAATGGCATTGTCCGTTTGTCTATGGTCTGTTGTGGCTAAAGACTTGGGATATCTGCTGCACGGGCGATGAACCGAACATCATCAGCTTCCAAGCGCACGACCTGAAGCTATGTTGTGCACAATGGCCGGATAGGGGTCGATCGCCCTTTGACCTTGCCTCCCTTCTACCACCTGCTCTAGAGCTCTCTGGGGAATAAATAGCCTCTCTCCTGGTCGAGGAGCAACGATTCCCGGGGTTCTGTTCTCCCCCAACGCGAGTTGCCGAGGTTTCAAGACACCGCATTCCAACGCCTCCAGCTCCATTTGTTCTCCCGGTCGACGCGTTCCTTCCTCGCGATACATAAGGCACTTACAACCAAGCCCTGACCACCATCCTGCTCCCCCCTGGGCACCGAAGCAGTAACCCTCGAACAGCCCACCGTCACGAGCAGGAACCCCTCTCCTCTCAGCGCCAAGCACCATGTCGCGACTCGCACCCATCCTCGCGACTATCCTCCTGGCCCTCGCCGGCCTCGCAGCCGGCCTCCCCGCAAGTCCTGACCTCGCCGCGCGCACCACCTTCAGCCTCGTCCACCGCAGCGTCGGTCTTGGTAGGGACACCGTCCGCGAGGACGACCGGCTGGAACGGCGCGACTGTAAGCCCCCTTCCCCTTCCCCTTCCCTTCGCCGTCCATCGGTGTTAACGAGCCCCTGGAAAGTGTGAAGAAAAGCTCACGACCCCCGACGCAGTCACGTGGACCAACTCTAAGTCCCCGCAGAACCTGTGCGGCGACAGCACCTTCGCGACGAGCGAGGACGACGAGGGCCCCTCGGTGGCACACTGCAGCACGTTCCTCGACTGGGTCGAGGACAGAGATGGCTTCTGGCTGGTGACGGCGTTCAGCTCGGCCGACTCGTGGGAGGAGTTTGCGCGCGTCGAGTCGTGCGTCATCGCGGTCAGACATACCGACTCGTCCGCTGGGACCATCCCGTAAGTCATGTCGTTGTTTCGTCCTGTTTTACTCTCTTCTTCTCTCTGCCGTCTGCTTGGTTCATTGGCGATGTCACTTTTTTGCTGACCAGGGCAATGCGCGCACAGGATCGGCAACCAGGACGTCAGCGACATAATCAACTCCGTGATATCACAATATGGCGACGGTGTTGACGAGCTGCCATCGGTACGGGGCAAGATGGATTGCAAGCGAGATCCTTCCTCTGCGGGAGTGGAGTGGAAGGTTTACAAGGACTGAGGACGGAGAGGGGACTTGGTCTTGGTCAACACGAGCTGGTTCTCTGGAGAGGATCCGAGTGTAGATACATTGGCTGCAGATTGAAGTGACGGCTGTGAGAGAAGATGGTGGGCCATCACATACCCGCCTGGTTTGCTGCACATATTGATACCCCGGTTTGTTTCGGTCAAAAGCTAGACTACTTTCTGGAGTTGGGGCGGGCTCAAAAATCGATTTTCTTCTTCGAATCCCTTGGGTCTCTTGGAACCTCAGAAGTGACCACTATATGTGTGCTGAAGTGATTACTGCTGGTTCTCTGGAGAGGTGCCAGACTGTACGTGCGTGGCTAAAGCAAGGCTACAGGGACGAAGAAGAGACGAATTACAACTTAAATAGGACCTGATATCATATGAACTATAGACGTGAAGAAGCCCACCCTCGGAGCTTTCTGTGTTATATGCCCTGGGTGGATATATCAGGTGTTATTGGTGGGCCATGAATTGAATGGCCGGCCTCTCCCTCACGTGTTCCTATACTTGAGCGCTCAGTGTTGAAGAACTTGAACGTTAAATGTTTAGCCCAGACACCGTTCAAGCCATGATAAAATTCAGAATGCTGACAACGGGTGCCCGTCCGACCCGACCATCTGGGCCCCGAGGTGAACAAAAACGGTCCGGGGTTTGGCTCCGGTGCGCTGGGTCAGGGGCTTCCCACCCTTCCACCACCCCCCACCAACGGTCTCGGAGAAGCTCCCCGTTGACGACCGGCCCGGCTGCAACCACACCTTTCGCCTCGTCACCGACGTCAGTGTAGCATTCAAAACAATGGTCTCCCGAGGAAACATTCGTGACTTGACATACCCGAGAACACCAGTAGACAAGCGCTCCTCGACCACATTACCAACCGTCAACGTCTATAAAACTATCCGGCAATGGCGGACAGCGTCGATACCGGGGCTCCTTTCCCACTGCCTCGAGTGACCATCAAGTTCTGCACTCAGTAAGTTTGACAGCCCCGGCTGGAGCAGAGATCAGCTCTCACGTCTCACCGCAGAAATGCGCGCCACATAAACTGACCCGTCACTAGGTGCAAATGGATGCTAAGAGCAGCATATGTACGCCCAACACTCACTCACTCACTCACTCGCCCACCAGACACAAACCCGCAGCTTTCCTACCCTTGATAAGCCCAACGAGCACCAAGTATTAACCAGACCAACCCCTCCCGCACACAGTATGCCCAAGAGCTCCTCTCAACGTTCTCAACCTCGTTAGGTGAGGTTGCACTCCAGCCATCCACGGGCGGGACCTTTACAGTCGAGATCTTCCACTCCCTCACCAGCTCCTCCTCGGCATCACCACCACAACCAGCATCAGGAGGATCCGGGGGCATCTCCCCTGCCCGCACCATCCTCTGGGACCGCAAGGCCGACGGCGGCTTCCCCGAGACCAAGGAGCTGAAACGCCGCGTGAGGGACGTCATCGAGCCCGGCCGGGACCTCGGGCACGTCGACAGGAACCACGCAAGGCCTGCTTCAGCCGCCGCCGCCGCCGGTGAGGCCAAAGCAGGCAGCGGAGGGCAGCAGCAACGAGCTGTAGAGGCGCAGACCCAGCAGGACAAGCCCTCCAGGACAGAGCTGGAGGCCGCGGGCCCCGCGGGCGCAGGCTACCCAGGCGCGAGCGAGGCGGCGGCCACGCAGCTGGCAGGGCAGGCAGGGGCCGCATGTGGGAACAAGCAAGAGTGCGAGGACTGCGACTAGAACCGATCCCCAGGAGGAGAGAGAGGACGAGGAGGAGGAACTCAAAGCTGTGGCGACCTGGTAGTCTTATCACTTACTCGTCGAGTGGCGTTTGGCCAGCCTCAGATCACTGCCCACGGAAGTGCTGGAGGGCGTGGCGCGGGCATGGCTCGCCAACCTGGACGTTTATTGTGCCTAGCACGGTAGCCGCGGCCTCTGACTTTGCATCCGGTCTACACGGATCTGGCTGGAATCACGATTGGGTTCCTTCATCCTGCGGGTCCGATGAGTTGTGCGGAATAGTCATTGTATATCGTATCTCGTCACGATTGTCCCGACGAGGTATTGGAGTGTTTTGTTTGGTCGAGGCTTTCCATCCCCAGCCTAAACACCATGCTCGCCCGGCCCAGCCCGAACAAGCGAGGAGTTCATGGTGCAGGATATCGAAAAGGGCTGTAGAGCGGGAAGGCCTCTGACACGAGACTCCGTCACGAACAATCACAAACAGACGCGGCCAGGTCAAATCAGCAAGAAACCGCAAACTCGACAGTAACAATACTTAAACATGGCGATTAAGAAAATCCCTCTTCCCACTTTTCCCCTTCAATGGTCCGACCTGACCCGACCGGCCCGGCACAACCGTACCATCCGCCGTCAACTGCCCACGCATCAAAATACCCCCTCAATAAAGGACACCAGGTATTCCCCCCTTATTACCGATCTCGGTCTTCAAAAGAGTCTTTGTAGAAGCATCTCTCCACAGGCATCCATCCCACGACGTCGACCAGAAAGAAACGACCATGCCACCGCGCTCTGGCTACAACCATGGAAGGCAGGGTCCAGATTGTCAGGGATCCCCTACACCAAAATCGCAGGAGGTGGGCGTGAAGTAATTGTCTGGTATGATAGTCAGGAGCTGGTAACGGCTTTGGTGCACTTGATGATAGGGTGCGATCGCCTTTCGTCTTTAGAATGAGCTGAAGCGAAAGACTACCATTAATGCATATTCGACAATGGCGGGTCCTCAGACGCGTCAACCACAGGGCCGGTTGAGCAAGTGGAGGTCCCTCCAGGGCAAGTCGGGTGAGTCAGGGCGTGTCCCCTGGTCAACACGGGGAGTGATGTGTACGTCGAGGCGAGGGTTCGGCACGAGGAGAGCCTGGAGTAGAGGGCCTTGTTGTTCTGGCATGGGGTTTCCAGCAAAATTCCGCTTGTGATGGGAGTCGGGTATGACTGTTGTCGGGCACTTCATGGATGAAGCAATCATCGTCGTCCGAACCTAAAATTACCAGGTGTTGGTGCGTGAATTCAAACTTAGGTTTTGGACGGTTTCTTGGAAGGAGTGATGGATCTACTGCCGCCGAGGCCGGGGACGTACTTTTGTTTCTTTTCAGCGGGTTTGAGAATCTGCACGAGGAGTCGAATTAGCCACATGAATCCACGCAATCTTGCTCACGGTTGTCTGGACTGGTACGAACCTGGAACGAGCAGAGCAAACTCTCGTCGACGCTCATCATGGCACCCGCATTGTCAAACTCTCCGCAGTAGTTCGGTGCACTAAACAAGGTGACGAGTTGACGTTTGGAAAAGAACTCGTAGCCGTCTTCGACCACTTGATGGGCACGGCAGATGAGGTCCATGTCATGTTTTTGCAGGAAGCGGGAAACCACGTCAGGACCGAAGGTGAAGCTGACGCCTCGATCATTTTCACTCCAGCCAGTGATGTCTTTGTCGGGGTCGGACCAAAGGAGATCGCAAAGGAGGCCGCAGTCAGGGATCTACAACAGGTCGTCAGTACCCATGTCAACACGTCGCGATAGGAAGTGGCCAGAAGCCGCGACAATATTCGCAGGCTGCCCTCCAGGGGAGGCTTACGTCAGTTGGTCGCATGACACGGCGGATCTGCTCCATGGAGTTCAAGTCGGGACTCAGACCGCCGTGCATGGTGAAGATCTTCTCGTCAATGATAGCCGCGATAGGCAGGCAGTTGAAGCAGTCCGTAAATGTCTTCCACAACTTGATGTTGTACCGGCGCTTGCACTCATCGTAGAAACCGTAGATTCGGTTAATAGAGGCGCACTCGTGGTTGCCACGCAAAATGAAAAAGTTCTCTGGGTACTTGATCTTGTAGGCCAGGAGAAGGCAGATGGTCTCGAGAGATTGCTTGCCACGGTCGACGTAGTCACCAAGGAACAGGTAGTTTGCCTCTGGGGGGAAACCGCCGTATTCGAACAGGCGGAGGAGGTCATAGTATTGACCGTGAATGTCGCCGCAGATCTGTTGGGGGTTGGAAGAGGTGGGGTCAGCAGAGCGCCCAGACTCCGGGTAGACCTGCCACGACCAGAGAATTGCACAGAGGAGTTGCTTACCTTAATAGGAGCCTCGAGCTCGAGCAGGATGGGCTGGGAGATGAAGATCTCGCGGGCCTTGGTGCAAAGGTATCGGATCTCGGCCTCGAGCAGCTGGACCTGCTTGCCCGGACGGCTGCCACGAACCTCCAAGAGCCGGTCGATTATAGAGTCCAAATCAACGTCATGTTGATCTGCCATGGTGGATTCGGAGGGCCGCCAGTAGCTGGCGGGAGGGGGCAGAGGAGGGAGGAGGAGCGGACGCGCCGGAGGGGATGGTGTGCGCTGCGGCCGGACGAGGTTTTACGCAATCAGGCAGGCCAGTGATTTGATGCACTTCTCGTAGCTAGATTGGAGATGCAGATTTAGCATTTGCCATCATGACGGCGTTTGAAGAGTGCACAAGCCAGAATAACCAGTTTGACCGTGCATTTCCGCCGTGCACTGGTACCGGGGGAAGGGGAGGCGAGGAAGGCAATGGAAATGACAATCGGAAGGAGAAGGTGAGGCAACAAGGCTGTGGGGGGGGCAGAGAAGGCAGCCCGGCGGCATGGCGGGACAGACAGGTACGTACTATTTGGAAGTGATCTCAACTGTGGTAGGCTTTCAAAAATGAAAGCGTCTGCAGCGGGCGTATTGTTTCGCAGACGGTGATGAAGGCCAGATGACTTGATCTGAGGGAGTCGACTGGGCACGAGTCTTTGTGGTGCCGGACGTCGTGGAGTGTCGCGTCGAGACAGCGACAGCTTCAGCTTCAGCTTCAGCAAGCAGCGGGGGGCGGGAGTGGATCGCCTGTCCGCGGGTGCGGTTCGCTGCAGGGTGAGTCGCGTGGAAATTTACCTCTTGTGAGTGCGAGGGGAGACGTGTGCAGTCGCTGTGGTTCTCTGATGATGAACCGTCGTCGCCTCGAGGAGGGGTTGATCGCCTGTTTGCCGTGGCAGTTCGAGGGCGGGAAGCACGGGGTTGAGGGAGGAGACCACGACTGTGGATTTTTTTTCGTCTTTGGTCGCCGGGGATGGGAAATGGGGCTAAGAAGCCTGTCGCCAGAGGTTCGTCGCGTTGTTGTATGGATGGAAAAACTGGAGATGCAGTTCTCTTTCGCAGTGATCAAGAGCAGCGTCAAAGAATATGCCTCGATCGGGTCTTGATGTCGCCGTAAGGATGGATTGATTGACAGTTGACTCTGGTCGCTCTTGGTTTTGGGGGGAAGGAAGAGATGTCGGTCAACAAAAAGTCCCAGGTCTCAAGGTCGGATTGGAAATGGCAGATCGGGGCCGTCAGGCCAAAACGGGGGAGGGGGGGCTTGGAAATTCTCAAAGGGCTGCCCGTTGCTGGCTGCCACCTACCACAACAGTGCGCTGGTGTTTCGGAGGCGACGGGGGGCGGTTACGACGCTCAGGGCGTCGTTGTACGCTAGGCTGGTTGGCAGAACGGCAGCCCAAGAATGGCAGCAGAGTCAGTGCTGGTGAGGGGCCCATCCACCTTCTTCACCTTGTGGGAGCCGGGCAGCAGCAGTGGCACCTGTGGACTGGTTGCCTAGGGGCCTGGCTGGCTTGGGCCAAGTGCCTGGGCTAGGTACCTAGCAGGAGGGTCGGTATCTACCACCTGGGAACGGTGTGTACCTGGGCATTGGATACGTACGGGAGGCACTCAGCCCTGGAGGTATGTCGCGGTTGCCAGTTGCAGACTACCCCCTCTTTTAGCGCGAATACGGAATAGCGCCCAATCACAGCCCACCGCTTGCACTGCCCGACCAGGCTCCACCCCTTCCCAGGGCTCGAATAAGGTTCGGTCTCTCACTCGACTCCCGACACTCGAACACTCGACGGTCGGCCTCGACCGTCCCAACAACGGGAGATTGTGCCTTTGCCCTGGATCCCGATGAGGCACCCCCTCCATCTGGGCTAACAAGCTCCCTTGTCGTTGCAGCAGCAGCGCGAGTTTGGCTGGGCGCGAGTTGACATCGTCGTCATCGCACCCGAGCCTCAGCCCGCAGTACAAAGACCTGCACATGTCCGCGAGCAGCAATTCCCCTCACGCAGCCCAGCTCCCTCCTTTACTTCTGTCTCTTCTGTCGCTGCCGTCCTTTGTTACCTGCCGGGGCACTATTGCTCTTCTGGAATGTGCCTCTGCCGCTCTTACGGGATCAACATTGGGCCACTGGGCCACCAACTCAAGACCCCATCGGCTTCTGGTCTGGGCGTGGCAATACGGAGTCCGTTCTGCACAATTCCGTGTCCATCATCGATCACGACTGCGGGACCGTGATATGTCCCCACCTGCATGGGATCTAGAAGCCCAACTGCGGATATCTCAACCTCCTAAAATTTCCTGCCGAGGCGCGACGAACCACCTTCTTTGCTCTGCCCGGCCAGAGTCTGGAAGCGCGGCGTTGAGACTTGTCTCACTTACGACTCGACAACCTGCACTTCAGTCACAAAGCCGCCGCCCGCCTAGATATAGGCTTCGACGAAAGCACTGAATCATTCTAGAGAGGCTACGGGTTTCCTCAATCGGCTGGCTTGTCCACCCCAACGCCTCGTGTTATATGCTCCAGCCAGACCAGGAAATGCTCGTGGGGCGCCCTCCTGGACACCACTAGGGACGGCTCCCTCAGGATCAAGATCCCAAGTCATCATCCACTCACGACTGACAAGACGGGTTCCCCCACGGCCGCTTGTGCGCCGGCCGGCCTGGCCTGCCCACCATCACCTGCAGGCCGTCGATTCGAGCAATGCAGCGCCCTAAATTCACTCACGGATGCATGTCTACTGCGTATCAAGCTTCGACGGCACACGTGGACTGATGGGGCACGGCTAGCAGCCAGGGCAGCCTAGAGACCGACTGCCCGCCCGGGCGTGTTCTGCCTCGTCGCTCTCGCAGCAGCAGTTCCCCCATGGTAGAGCGATTGTCCGCGCAACAGAGCTGAGGGGGTTTAGGCCAGCCGCTCCGTTCGCCGCCCCCAGGTTTGCGACTCTGGGACTAACACTTAGATTACGACGGCACCCTCATTGACACTTGCCAAAGCCTCATGGTCACCTCGGACCGCCTATAGATCGGTCTCATTCGCAGCCCGCCGACCTAAGCTGCAGTAAACCCCAGACCCGACATGACCTGACGCCAGTCTAACGCGCGAGCTTGTCAGACTGCCAAGTTTCCAAGACTAGCGCGGCCAGTGACTTGTGGACGCTCGGGTGGGTGGTGAGAAGCCACCCCAAAGCTTCAGAGTCGCTTTTTGCGGTCTCACGGCAGCCCGCCGCTCACACCAAGGTCAAGACTGCTTCTGTGGCACAACAAGTAGAGAACGAACGTCGGTTGACAGGCACAAAAAGGGACGTACGTGTTGAGGGCTCCTGCGCTTGACCTCCCTCGCTGAAACTGCTGGTAGTCGCGCAGTCTCATCACGGAAGGATTGCCTGCCCCAGGCCAAGTGGCTTGCCCCTCACCCCAAAACCCCGGCCTCCCATCCCGCTTTCTCCTCCGTGTGACCGGTCCGTATGACAGCAAAGAGCTCCGCCCAGTACTCCGTTTCCCTCCTTGACGGGCCACACAGCAGCTTTGCTTGCTGCGTGTCCCTGAGTGATCATCGCGGGTACGCCTGCAAAACATTCAACATTTGCATGGCCGAAACAGGCTAAGAATGCAACACTCAGACCAGAGAGGCCAACTGGTGGATCCCCCACTTCCACGCGTCTTTTGTGTCTCGACTGTTCTCGACTATGCGCGATCAAAGGTCGGGACCCTCGTAGTGTACCTGACGGGTTGAACATAGCTTTTGCCTGGCTGCTACGTTCTAGATATGTAACTAGACGTACATCCAAGGAGAATGCGAACTTATCTTTCAGGTCTTGTAGCGTCTCCCGGAAGCGTCGTCTGCTAAATGCTGCATCGAGATAATACCATGCGGCCAGCATATGCACCAGTCTGCCAACTGGGGGTGGAAAGCATTTGCCACCAAAAGTGACTACGGATTGCCTAGATACGCGACAATCTGGATCTGCGTGGAGAGGCGGTCTGCAAGTTGCTGTGTTTCTCAATCCGGTTCCGCCACATACACCATTGAGACTGTCTTGGGCCGCTCACGGCCAGTCCCCCAATAATCCCTCCCCACGCAACGACTGGGCCGGCCTGCTCCTCCAGCGTCGGTAGCAGGGGCTTGGCCCTACTCCCCGAGACCAAGCAAACCACGCAAGCTTCACACTCCCCGCGGCGGTAGGGTAAGCTACGGATTGACGCGGCCCTTATCCTTCAGCCCCAAGCAACTAATTTTTTGTGCACCACCGTGGAACTGCCTCACTATCGCCATGCAGTCATCAACGACCAAAAGCCCATCATCATCAATGCATGCTGTCGAGGCGCAGGCATGAGTCAAGGAAAGTTTACTTCTTTCACATGTGCCGCACTGCGTTCGGGCCGCCGGGGCGAATGACAATTGGCTTTCCTCTGGGGGCATCCGCTGGCCCTCCCGCCGGTGCGACTGGAGAGATGCTGTCGTGGCTGTCGGGGAGGGCTAGTCACTCATACGGGGCGCGTCGTCCGTGACGGCGGCGTCCGTCCAGAGATCGGGCCCATCAGGATGAGATTTAAACTGTTCGCTTCTACATTACCCCTTTCTTTGGGTCCTTCAGTAGCAGCAATTTCTGAAATAGATTTTGTCCAGGCCTTGTTGGTCTTGAATAAACTGCCCCTAGCCGCCTGTGCAGATGCGGCGGAGGCTGAGGACGATGTGCGCGTCCCATGGTGAAGCAAAATATCATCACGTCCTAATCCTGCTCTAATGTGAGCCGCGAGCCAATATGCCAGTCGGTCGTTCTAGGGGCAGGGGCTCTTGCAGTACGTGACGTGACACCCAGGGTGAAAGCACAAACCACCTGAGTAGCTGTGGGATCAAGGCGAGGCATCAAAACGCACATTATCAAGGCGGATCAGCGTCACAGACGTGTTGCTAAGCTGGCAGTGCATGCATGGTCTGCCTATGTGAGAATGTGTCAGGACGTCTGAGCGCCATCACCGTCATACAAGCTTCTGCGTCTAACTTACCGGACTCGGTACTTGCCGGACGAGGTAGAATAGACTTCCCAGGGTCGAGGACGACGAGTTGAAGAAGATACCGAGAATTACCAGCCTTTCCACCAATGTATATGTGTATATACCCAGGAAAGTGGTGCCGATATTCTTGCACAACCCTGTTTCCCAAGTCGGCATCTTCAGACCAATTTGTCGTCAGATTTTGAATATAGTCAAGGCTCACTACTAAATATCCTTTGCAGACACTGAAAGCCGATTTTTTGGATGAAAATAAAGCCGTTTGATTGTTTCCTGGTCATCCAGCAACTGCTAGTCTTTGGCTTCTCGTTAGTATCAGGTATAATATATGCCAAGGAGACAGAGTCGCAAAGGTGTAAGAATACGCACACACATACATAAGCATTGATTTAAATCTATCTCTAGGCACAATGCTTGATGTGACTTTGCCTACGATACTTCTTGATATGATACTCTTGAGTCACATACGGACTATTTCTAGAAGTCAGGATTCATCTTGATAGCAACCATGATGGCGCATCATGATTCTCTCTGCGTAAGACCACGGCTTTACTGAACATGTGCACTCTCTGGCCCTCGGGCAAGCTTTCACTGCAGATGGTCGACAAATTCTCAAGAGTCCAGACGAGGGGTTGAAAATCATACGGGTGAGACAATGCGCTGGTTACCTGGCAACGACAGGGACGCAGTGTAACAGTAGTAGTTTTAGGCGCAGCTAAATGACGAAGGTTGAACACCGTTGGCCAGGTGTCAGTATGGGTAACATCATTGATATCTGCTCTGTCTCATCCGGCAGTGCCCTCTAGGCCCAAAAAAAACTTTAACTGCACAGAATATCACTGTTGTAGGAGGCCTCACTAGGCGCGCCTCTTCCACCTTTGAAATCGACGACCTTCATTACACAAATTGGCAGCTATTGTCTCGATTATATTTCGTGTCAACGCCTACAGTTTCATGGATACGGAAACAGCTTTCGCGCATGTCCTCTTCGGGAGACCGTTCATGTCGCTGCCTTCGCGCCGGCAGGAACACATGATCATGATATTATCAAGGGCACACATGGTAGAGACTAGCTCATGAAAGAGTCACCGCCAGATTGAGCACCTGGCTCCTATAGACTGGCACGCTTCTGTGTTCACAACTAACCAATCGTTCATTTACTTGACTAGCCTGACTTTCTGGAAGAACTCTTACAAACAGGCCGCCGTGAATACGATTCAGTGGCTTTTCTTTTGAGCTCTGAGAGGGGTGGCTGAAGATCCACTGAACGACCATATCTGACTCCAGCATCAATGACTTCTTTTCCAACTCCAGGCTGGAATAACCTGCTTTCCAACTTCTCGCATGAACGCTCAGTCTCACCAGATCGCAACGTAGCCCACAAGAACATCAAACAGAATCAGCTCTCAAGTCTTTGACATCTCGGTATGTGCCACCATCCTCATCTCGAGTGGAAGGCACGCACACGGTATTCGGTTCATTGTTTTATGGAAATCACAAAGCCCACTTCTGGCTTCCTCAAACAATTTATCACACAAACCGATTGTCATCCTTCAATCGCCTGACTTATCACTAAGGCAATCATCAAACCACCTTGGATGTATACAAACATATGAAATGGAGGCGGATTGCAAGGAAAGCAACAGCAGCAGCTGAATCGGAATCAGATACAATCGCTGCTTCCAACATGGACAACTTCAAACGCAAAAACAAATGCGGAGAGCAAATACGAAAGATGAGCGCAGACCCGGGGGCACCTTTTGGAGGGAGTCGCCACTCACATAATCAGAGCAGCAATGCAAAAGCATTAAATCAGCAGATGCCGACACAGTATTTTCCTTCCATCATCTTTCTTCAAGCCTTCAACTATAGTCTATATACACTCAACCACAGTCCACTGAGCTTTCCTTTCAATGAATTGTCCGCATAATTTGACAATGATGACACTTCACTCCTATATATCAAACCCAGTATCTTTGAGTAAGGCGCACTACTCAGTGTGTCGATACATCTGAGGTGCAATTTGCATCCTCTCCAGCCGTGCAGACTCGGGCCGATAGCTCCAAGGCTCATATGTTGAAGTTTCTTGGAAAGCACATGCAGTCGGCTCACAGACTAGATTTCCAAAAGGATACGAGAGGTGATGTCATTCTCTTGAATACTCCCATGTACAAAGAGATCTATTCCAGAGAGAAATGGATGAGTCTGATGCTTCGAGTCTCAAAAGCTAACGCTCGATCTAGGCGATCCAAAAACCGACCACCTTGTTATGTCTGCAGGACCACCAATCCACAGTAGCATGCTGGGAGGTTGCGCCCCGTGTTCCCAGCTGCCACGAGAGGAAATCAGAGGACAGGATCCGGCTGGCTGAGTGGGCACCTGAAACCCACGACAAGTCTGGGCGCCATATCGTTTTCATAGACATCTGCTAGGATGCCATCGACAAAAAGATGAGTACGCGAGATTTCTGGAAGTTCCGCTCCCTTCAGAAGAAATGCTTCTTCTTCAGTGCCCGCCCCGCGGCATCGAGAGAGTGGGATTGTGTTCATTTGGAGACGTGGCGACAGTATCCCGGAGTCCTGGGACTGTGTACTCCCGAGGGTGGCCGCCCAGATGATCTAGTCCTCTAATTTCTTCTTGTGTGCATCCTGCTTCTCTTAGGAGCACACCGCATCTTCCTCAAACCCGCAACCCATTTCTCACCACCTACACCATCACCTCTACTAGATCACTGCTAACAATCTCACAGGCTGTCCCGACCCAGGCTCCGACGCAGCTGAGGCCTTCTCAGTCGAACAATACCACAGCGGCTTCGAGATGCTGTCAAACAGGCTCGAGCGCGGGGCTGACAGGCAGTGCCGCCTCATCGTCGGTATGTTGTGTCAGGCCGCGAGTCACAGCCCCAGGACCGTGGTTGACCAAGAATGCAGGTATCTGCTTGAATATGGACTAGTAGTAGCCTTGTACTGATCAAACATTGGCTTCCAGGATCAACTCACGCGGCCTCTGTACCGCGCATTCGACATGGTCAAGCTCTGAGACACGGCATAATTACAGGCAAGGTGGACGACCGCCGTCGCAAGCAGACATGGCCTTGAAAAGCACATTCCTGCTTCTGTTGTGGCAATTATATATACATATGCATTTCTTGACTGGTTGAGACCCAAGACACCTTCAAACCCCTACTGTTCGCTCCCGCAGCACTGGGAACAGCCACCCACGATGGCTCCCTCTCAAGAAGAGACTGACCTCCAGCTACGCAAGCTGGATGGTAAACACAACTACGTCCGTTTCCGACAACACTTCGATCGAGTCTTCAAAAAGAAGGACTTCGAGGTGTGCGATACCACGCCTGAGACTGTCAAGTCGGAAAAGGCGAGGCGGGCAGTGACGGCAATCATTCTGGACACTGGTGACCCGCTGGTACCAGGAGGTCGCCGACCTGGGGCAAGGCTGTGTCGGTCACGGCGGCCACCAGGAGCAGAACCTGTACATGTCCTGCCGACTGCTCCTTTGCGCGCGGACAAACTTCAACCGCCCACACCCAACCGCGAGCGAAATCTGGCCGCAGCCATCAGAAGACGACGATGACGCGTACAAATTCCAGTTCGTGTTCAAGCAGTGCGACGTCTCGGAGCACATACAGTTGTTCAAAGACACTGCCACGCCTCTCCTGGGACCACACGGGGAAGAGTAGGTCAGGCCTACGGGAGAGGTCGGGTACCCATTTGCCTATGGCAATTGCGTCTGCGCCCTTGTTCCCAATTCACGAAAAAGCTTGCCGAGAGCCAGCACGGGCTCTCAAGGTATGAGAACACCCCCACGGTGTTTGTCATGAGGCAATTACGCATTAGGGAGGCGACAGGTATCGAGAAGATCGGCAGCGTTGAACGCGGCTTGACCATTTTCGTCCTGCGGAAAATGGCTACCGACCTGCACCGGCTCATCGTGGGAATTCGCCAATATCATGCTCGAAAGGAGCATCGACAACCATGTAATTGCACACCACGGGGAAGAATTATATATATCCACACATTGTACAGCTTAACAAATCCCAAGCACTTTGCATTCCACGGACTTGGCTCGACATCCCGGTTCAACGTCAGGTCCAGGGAGTTCAAGGGCAACAACCACATCGCCCCTGCCCCCTTGGCAACCCCTGCCGAGAACGACTTGTTCGGTAACATGCCCTTCTTCATAGGGGCCGCCTGTGACGATCCGGCACTATCCAAGGAGGAGATGGTGGTGCTGGTAAAAAAGAAAAAGCGGCATCGTCTCCTATGACAGTTACAAGTCCGATTATGCCCTCAAGGCGACCTTGACCGATGGCGACGACTACGACGACGACGACGACGACGAGCCACGTCCGCATGCGAGACGCCGTCGACGCGGTGATGATGATGGTACCACGACTACAGCAGGGTCGAGGTACACGACTTTCTCGGCATATAAAGCTTGATGGCGACCTTCACAGGTGAGATCATGAAGGAGCACACCAAGAAGAGCCTGGTAGGAGGTTACCGGCTTGACATATGAATACCACGTTCCATGTGAAGTCATCAAGCAGGAGCTGAAGCACCACACACAAGGCCGAGGCTCCTGGCTCTCGCCCTGGGGCATCGTCGTTGCGGGCCCCGATGTCAGCACCTCCATCGACTTCCTCGTCGCCTTCACGGTATCGGTAGGTCATGCGAAATCGGCCAACACGGCCAGTCCCAGGTATGCTGTATGCTAACTATGTCGCCCTTAGAAATCTATCTCACAGGCCGCGCTCAAGAAGGGCAAAGACCGTCACCGTGAGAACGCCCTGGCGCCATCCCAGGCGCCGAGGACAATGGCAAGAGGAGTAAAAAGGCAGAGGCTACCCCAGCGACAAGATGACGGAGACTGTAACGACGATGAGAACGAGGCTCCTCGTCGTCGTAGATTTGCAGCGACAAGTGCCACCATAATTAAGGACGAGACCATCGCAGCCTTACTCTCGGAGCGTCTGGCTACCAGCATCCGGCGGGCCGCGTTCGCCCAGGTGCCAACAACGAGCTGCAATTGATCGCCCAACCATCCCCCTCGATGCAGGCTCCAAGGGCCAAATTTTCAACGACAAAAAGCCTTTCAACAAATGCGTCCTAGTCTGCCTTGACATCTCCACAGCAGGGGGAGTATGTTCTCTTAAGGTTCAAAGGGGGGGGGGGGCGGAGGATAATTGCCTTGGTTTTGAGGGCGACGACGGCACAACCTTCACACTCGTCCTGTCCGGTGTCGCCTACTATCCTGATGCATATTGCAATCTCGTCTCACTCTCTCTCCTTTCCAAGCAGGCGGAGTGTCTTTCCTTCTACACAGCTCAATAGAGCAATCATCTCACACCTGTTCGATTACTCCTTGACAACAGATGTACTGACGACACGCTGGGTGGCTCATCTCACACTATCACGCCGATGGGGATGATACACAGTCGAAAGAAGGAACAGTATTACGCAGGACAATCAAACTCTCTCTTCTGTATTGGAACGCATAGCACTCCGTGATGAGGCAGTCAACCAGCTGCGGAACTAGCTACGCCAGACTCACTGGCCCAGACCGAACAAAGTCTCTCTTGCACTCCGTAATAAAAAAAAAGAATGTAACAAAAAAACATGCGATGCTGCATTTTCCGTCCGAAGTAATAAAGTGATGGCCCCCGTAGGGAAAACACCATCCTCAAGAGAAAACCAATTTGCAAACTTCCTCGAGGTCGATTATAACACACAAGGGGGTGTTTTGTATGCCGAGCCGATTCTCCTGACGCCGTAGAAATGTATACCACTCCGCGCACTGTTCCAAGAAGAAGAAAACCACAAAAAACCAATTCAGTATACTGAGGCCATCCAAGTAAGCACCGGGACAGGGAGGGGGAATCGGTCTCTCCGGTAAGCAGCGAAAGACAGAACGAAGGGTACGAAATATCAAAGCGACGGCCTACAAGTACACCTCATCTATACACTCCCGGCATTTCATCCCCCCAATCAACGTCTCCTGCCCGAGGACCGCAATCGCTTCCTCGGGTTCCCGATCCCAGTGCTGCTGCCGTAGCGAAGCTTCCTAACCGACGACGACCCGGACGGGACAGCCAGCGGCGCGTCAACGGGCGACGCAGTGATGGTGCTATCCTCCACGTTGAACTCGAGATCGTTGAGCTCCTCCTCGTCCATGTCAGTCAGCTCCTCACTAAGACTGCGCACGGCGTCCCTGCCAGCCCATTGCTCCTCTATGGCTGTTGTGCCGTCGGGTTCGAAATTCTTGAGATACCACGGCACACCGCCCTCTGTGAGAGTGTTGTCTGCTCCTCGCCCAAGGCTTCCGTTGGACTGTGGAGGTGTGAGAGGTGTGGGTTGCTGCGAATGCTGGGAGACAGGCACGTAGCCATTAGTATCGGGCGGGGTGGGCGCCGATTTCACGAGGCTCGGTAAATCCTTGTCATTGGCATCCTCAGCATCCTCGCCAACGGCGGTAGTATCTTGGTCTATGCCACCGTTGACCTGGGCAGATTCCCCTTCCTTGACTTCTATGCTTTGCTCGTCGATGTCCATCTGGTCAGCACTCTCCGCAACGTCGGCAGTGCGGTCTTGCCCAGTTGCCGCGACTGTAATGTGGCCTTCTTCAGCGGCGTCAACCATGATGACATCTTGGCTAGATTGCACGGGTGCCTCAGGTTGAGGCTGCGACCCAAAGGGTTTTCGAATTTCCAAGGACGCGTCGATCATGCCCTCCAGCTCTATTTGGAGGCTGTCGAATGATTTCGAGGTGATATCGGCTTCCGCCTTGAGGGCAGTCTCCAGCTGTGGCTGGACTGACTTGAGAATTCGCTTGCCGAGTCTCTTGCGGTCTCTCGCCTCCGAGTATGAGTTGTTCTTGGTAGGTGAGACGTCAATCGGTTCGAATCTGGGTTGGTCTGATGCTAGGGGCCGGGTCTCGGCATTAATACCAACATGAATGACCTCACAGAGATCGTGGGCAAATGCCAGGGTCGTAGTGTAGAAACGCTTCTCGAACTTCGCCTCTAATTGTAACAGTCCGTCTTTGAAGACATTCTTATCGAGCCTGATTGGGTTATGTGTCAGTCTATAGGCTCTTCTTATGCACGGAACCAGGCAGTACTCACGCTTCAGCCTTGCCGATGACAGGCAGGAGCAATTTGTAGATCGGAAAGTAACACGTGTCGACGAAATCTTGCTCCATCTCCGCGGCCTCCAGCTTGTATGCTTCCCGCGCGACAATGTCATCCGAAAGAGACTTCAGCTGCTCAAGGTCCCTCAGCAAAGTCTCAGCAAAGTCAATACGTCTGGCGAGCCTATTCTTGCCCGATGGGCCCATGGCTGCGAAGTCACGCCTTGTGAGCTCCATGGACGAGAAGGACTCCATCTGCAGCTGCAGACGCTTGAGGAGCGCAGCACCGCGACGGGATTCCCGCTTCAATGTCCAATAACGACAGGCTTCGGCAACATACTCCTTTCTCTTGCGAAGAGCAAACCGAGCCAGCCCGCTGTCAACAAGGTCGAAGACCGCCTGTGGAATGACCGGCGCCCCAGACGGCAACTTCCATATCTTGCCTGACTGGCCCTTTTTCTTGTCGCCTGCTCCTGAGAGCTTGTCGCCAAGCATTTGCGACTCCTGAGGAGGATGTTCTGTGATGGCGTTGCGGTGGATGGCAGCGAGTTCCTGAGCCACTGCTTGGCTGTCGGCCCAGATACGTCCCTTCATTGTGCGTTTGTAGAACTTCTTTGCATCCTTGGTAGCCGCGGCCACGGCATGCTCCTTATCATAATCTGGTGGGCAGTGCTTATCGCAAAATGCCTTCAAGACCCCATCCAATGCGAGAGCGCCCTGTGGAGTCTTCATCTTCAAGTACAAATGCGCCCGTCGTGCGCATGTGACGTGGAAGGCTTGGTAACAGGCTTTGTTACTGCATTGTATGCAGGCGCCCATCTTCTGGTTACAGATGTAGCATTGAAGCTTCCACCGGTTCTTGGGGACCTTGTCAACGTCCATAACTGGTTCCAAGAAAACATTATTTCCCAGATTGACTTCAGGGATCCATATGGCACAAAGAAGGTGTGCCCATTTGGAAAAGTTGGTTTGCTTGAATGCGCCATCGGTGTTGGGACAGAAAATGCAAGTCTGAAGACCCATCATCAGCGACTTCAAATCGAACAGTCAGAACAGTGCATATATCACTTACCGGGATGCCACGGCCCGCGAGTTGGCATTTCCGACACATCCATTGCCCCTCCGGAATGAATGGTACACCATAACAGTCTTGGTGCACCGCAAGGTCGCATCCATCGCAAAATACTATCGCATTGGTGTTTTCACAGTCGCCGTCATCACAGATGGCGCACTTGCTGTCTTGCTCTTCGCCAGCCTGTGTCTCGCCGTTGACGGCTGCAGCAGAGCTCGACCGTGGCCTGTGGGTCTGGGGTGGTTTCGGGTTTGGCTTCGGTATCTTCTTCTCCAAGGCATGCCATTCTTTCTCGATCTTGGTAATTGTGATTTCAAAGACCTCGCGGGTGACAAGTTCAAGCCCATGGGCCTTTCGCTGGCTGTTCAGTGTCTCCAACCACATGTCGTCCTGCTCGTCCATGTCATATTCGACACGGCCGAGGTTAGAACCACTGTGTGAGACGACAACTTCGCCGTCAGGCTTCTGGCCGAGCAGCTGATCCACATCCTCGTCGATATGGGCGTCACTGGCCTTTAGAAGGCCGCGTTCGGGTCTGATGAAATTGTCGCTTTCCTGGTAACCCACGTTCATCATGGCCTTTTCGACATATTTCGCCTGGCCGAAAGTCTTGCTCTCGAAGAGCAGTATCCGATCTGTCTTGCGGTACGATGGGTTCTTCAGGTCGAGGCGCTCCTTCGGGGTCTGATTCAGGGTGGACAGCACCTTTGGTGTCTTCGGTGTTAGCGCAAAGTCGGAACGCGTGGCGTAGAAAGACACGGCGTCTCTAGTCGGGCGAGGTCGCCGCCGCGAGGGTGTCTCGAGGACCTGATTCTGAGAAGACGCGGCTGTAACCTCTGGCTGGGCAGCCGAATCACCTGCGACGCCAGAACCCGCACCTTCGGCATCCTTTGACGGTGTGCTGACGCCGTTGACGGAAGCACGAGTGGGCGCAGGAGGTGGTGTAGACTTTCTTGTGCCGTCTACGTCCTCGGAGTGGAACATGATGAAGGTTCCCTCAATATCAAGATTTGGATGAAATTCCTCCCAGCCACGCTCCTCTCGTGGCTTGTAGCCTTCACTCTGGGCAACAGCTGCTGCTACAGCGGCAGCAGAACTGAACTCGACATCGCCCTGTACGGAACGGTTGGCAGCGGCGCCAAGGCGGGTGCTTCTCTCTCTGGGGAGGACGGTGGTGTTACGGTTCGAGGTCCTACGGGCGGCGCTCCGGGGCCTCGGTGGTGTTGATATGGCTGAGGGGCCAGCTGGAGACTCTGTGTTCCCATCGTCGAGGACAAACCTACCGCCGCCGCCGGGACCGCCTGGGACGTACTTTCTCTTCTTTAGAGGGGGCTCTTCTTGATCGTGCGAGGCCCTTGCTCTACCACGACCTGCCACACGGCCAGAGCGCGAGCTCCGGGGCGTAGAAGGCCTGGAAGCCATGGCGCCTGTGCTGTGTCGGGGACGTGTCGTATCAGGCAGACACGTAGGGGAGATATCGCAGTGTGGGGGTTCGCGTCGTCAAGGGGTGGCGGGGGCGAGGCTGCGGGAGGGGCTGAGTCGGGAAGGGCATCGGGTCCGGCGTGTTTGAGTGGCCAGGGGCGATATTGGCTGAGGACAGCAACGGATCAAGGGGAAGCGCGATGTGGCCGACGGGATATGGCGAGCGTGGGAGGATGGATGCGGTGCGACAGATGGCCAAATCGAAGGGCGAGAATTGGGGTGAGGTCGAACGCGTGCAGCTCTAATTAGGTAAGGCGCGAGCTGCGTGGGAAAAGCGCCAGGGAGGTGGGTCCCCACCTTGCCGGCTTACGTAACTGTCCCTTGCTGTGCAGTGTGCAGAGTGCAGTAGTCAGGAACAGCTATCCCCCCTGTCAATCATCTGTCACTTACCACGGTCAACACAAGGGTGGGTGTCAGTCTCACTGCAACTGCAACGCAATAATCACAGAGGCGACCGTTGAATCGTGATGCACCCTCCTTGTCTCTACTATGCGACTTTACCTTTGGTACAGTCAACTTCATCCTCAGTTTCTTCAGTTGGTATGACATTTTCGACCGGTCCCTGCTATGTGTTCCTTGTTTCTACACACAGACAGGCAGCCAGACAAGCGCTGTCCTCGCCCAAGGCGATCCAAGAAGTCGCTCTCATTATCCGGAGGATGCAGCAGCGACCCAGCAGATACAGTCTCCGATTGAGTAGACATGGTATGTAGATGACCTCAACCTGTCAACAATAAGGAACTCTTTGATGGGTGTTCGACGCCGATCAGCGACACCTTCTCCACAGGGGTCCTCCCGATTTACCCCAGATTCCCGGATCGTGACGTGCGTCTTGAATCTCTCCGACTCGCGCCCCATCAGACAAGCAATTGGCCCGGCACCTTCCCGAGGAAAAAAAACGATTGTACTGTGCTGTGCTGTGCTGTACACGCCCACCGGGAGAGGACATGGGGGTCCTCCTGCAGGTCACCACCTCGCTACTCCCCTGCCCTCCACAGCAGCCGCCACATGGCACTGCAGATGATGATGCGGTCGGTCTGTGGTCGACCCAGACAGACCAAGACCCAGTCCCAGATCCAGACCCAGACCCACAGCTGCTGCACATTCCAACGCTGTCCCTCTGCCTCTGCCGCCGTCACCAATCGCGACGTACAGCGCGTCTCTTTTCTCATTTGTGCCTGGGCGTCAGCCACCCGCACCTGCACCTGCACCCACATCCGTACCCGCATCTGCAACACCAGCGGCGAGGAACCTTCTTCTTGTTCTTGTTAGCTTCCCCGAGCTCTCGGGACCATTACCGTGCGCATGCCATGCCTTCGCTTCCTCCCGTCCCGAGAGTCTTACCACACCCTCCCCGGTTCAGATCACACACCTGCCACATGCCTTCTAGCTTCGAGTCCACATGGACCAGCGATTGACCGTTTGCCAAGCAGCCTTGACGCCGTCCAATGTGGCCCTCGAGGCTGAATTGCCCTTTTCGTCAGCCCGCCTCCCCATGATTCGTCCTCTCAGCAGCGAACAAATGACACTGGCCATAGTAGCGTCCATCTCAGTCACCGCTTACCTCCGAAGCCAATGATAGTCCCAACAACCCGCTGTCTTTTCTCCTCCCGTTCGTGCAGGATTCGAGCGCTTTCCGCGAAATCCCCACTTCCACTGACCGCACAGTATGCGCATTACATCACATCCAAGCTGACTCTTGCATAACTGCATTAGAGCTCAATTGCTCGTTCGAAATACTGATTCGTGATTGAAGCGGAGTATTCTTTTGGGAGGCAGGTTTGGACATCCTGCCCCCGTGCCTTCTACCGTCCCCAATCCGGAAAGCAATTGTCTCCCTGTTTAACGGCCTTTTCGGCAACATCAACTCTGAGTCTGTTCATTCTTATCAGAGCACGGCCAGTAGGTAAGTTTGCATACTTCTAAGTGCCCTGCCGTGCCACTATTGGTCCCTCAGCTTTCATCCTTTCCTCAAATGCCGTTGGCCTCTTCTTTTCATGCGACTGTCAATTCGAATCTTCATGGCACACACAGGCTTTGTATTCATACATTCTTCTGGAACAGTTGAATTATTCTGTGTCAGACGAATTGACGGGCAGAACACCCTGGATTCAAGGCCCGAGCACGGCAACAGTCTTGCCATTCAAATCATCTCCTTGTCAGGTGTCACCAGTTTAGACTCTCATGGTGTGAGCATGTCGTGTTTTCACTGCTCAGAACCTCACACAGAAACATAAAGTTGACCGAAGGTTGGTAGTATGTGCCACCAGTCACACAACCTACCTACCTGCGAGAACTCTCCCAATCGTCTGCTGATGTGACTTACGAAGACATGGCTGTGGAAATAGACGCTGGAAAAACAAAAAAGAATCCTGCCAGAGACGAGAATCGAACCCTGGTTGTCACCCTCCAGCTTGCCCACCTCAATCCCTCACTGGACCACTATTGACCTGGAAGCAACCCGGGGACCTGACCGCTCTGCCAAGTGGCTTTTGTTGAAGTGGGATGGGATGAATTGGTTTATAAGGGGATAAACCTAGGGGATCCAAGTTAGTGAATTTTGCCTCAGGTATTTCCGCATCAAACGAGTTCAGAGACCAAACTGGACGTGTACAGCGTCAAGCGCCCAATCAAACGCGTCATTTGAAGTACCCAGAGGTTTTGTTAAGTGTTAATCCACAATGTTAAGACAAGTCAATTAATATATCTCAAGTACAGCTCCTATAACAATCGGCGGCATAGGCCGTTTCAATTAGTGCTCACGTCAAAGACTCTGATGCTTCACTCCACGGTCAGGAAAGTAAGCTGTTGTATAAGTGCCTCCAGTCTCAACGGTCAGTTCCTAGGGCGCAAAAGAGTCGCTCGATTGGAGCAAAGGCACAGCAGCTTCTGCAGGGCCGCCGCACTTTTGTCACCCGACTACTTGAAGATGTCGGATCCTCCTCCCCATACTCATGGAGATCTTTGACACCGCCGCCACCGCTCTCGAGCAACTCGCGTTCATCATGATCATCAGCAGCAGCAGCCTCCGCGGCACGCGAGACCCTGACGAACTTCTCCCCGGCGTCCCCGATGCTTACACTTGCCAGCCCCAAGTCTCTGGCGAGGCAGTGTAGCAGGAACCGCCGCTCCCTGACCGCGGGCGCGAAATCGACGACCGCGTCAGGGGTTACGCCCGCAGCCCTCATTTCCACCGCGAAAGCAAGCAGGCGGACGAGCTCGTCCCGCGTGCGCTCCGCGTCCTCCTGGGCGTTGACGTAGTACGCCGTGCACGAGTTTTTGGACCAGCACACAGGGCCCTGATCTCCGAGGTCCAGGTCCGGTGTCGTCAGGCCCTTCACCTTGTGCGGCCTAGGCGCCTGCGGTCCCGTGTGAGCATATTGGGTTCACTCATGAAGCAAGCAGGGACGAGTGGCTCCTCCTAATAAAGACAGAACTCACCTCGCAGCGGGCCCACCACGGCCTTGCCGCCGGCCCGACCACCTCGATCCCCAAATAGCGGCAGACGAGCCCCAGCGACAACTCCATCGGCACCTCACGCCCCCCGCTCAACCACTCGCCGGTAAACCCAACGAATTCCGCGTCGTGACCGCCCGCTGCGCCCGTGGACACCATCATGTCGTCGACAGCCCGCTTCATCTTCTGCGCCACCGCGCCCCCGAGCTGGACACTCACCCCGGGGCCGTAGAACCCACACAGCGCCCGCACCAGCTCCCGGACGTCGCTCGCACAACCGGCCAGGAACGCGCGGTTCCGCGCGTCCAGCACAGTCGACCGCACCCAGTCGGGCCGCCGGACGGCCATCCACGCCGGGACGGGCGTCAGGTCGACAGTGACGCTCTCGACGGCCGCCCGCGGCAGCGAGGCAACGCAACCGAGCCACGGGTCCACGTCGAAAATGCCCTGGACCGCACCCATGGGTGCCGCCCCGTGCATCCGCGCTAGGTCTAGCCCCGCGAACAAGCGAAGGCTGATCCTGCGCATGTGCGGCACGTCGTCGAGGCGGCGCGATGTGATGATGGCAGTAGGGTCCTCGATGTGGTATATCGGCGACCAGATGCCCAGGAGCTGGAGGACGTCGAGCCTGATGGCTTTGCATGTCAGGAGGAGCGGGAGGAGAGGGCCCGTCCTGGGCGCGATGCCTCCGTTGTGGACGTCGTTTGGGAGGCAGTGGCCAAGGATCTGCTGCCGCAGCTCGGCCGGGCAGTCGAGGAGGGAGGCCATGTTGACTCTCACGAATTTGTGTTACGGGTGCCAGGCCAGCATTTTCTCTTCTTGTTGGAGGTCAGGCGCAATCATACCAAAGAATCGGTGGACCTGGACCTGGACAATATCTGATAATTGGTCAATTATGAGGGAGCCTGTAAGGCAGCACCATGCTGACTCACTCGGCGGATCTGGGTGTTGGCACCAACAAAGCCAGGCAAGGCAGACAGACAGACTTTTCGTTGATGCTCAAATATTGGACATAAATTCTTGCCCAGTGGTGTGTACTGGCAAGTTATTGATTGACAGTACGGTCCCCTTTTAGGCTCCTCTCAAACTCACTTGGAGGCATACAAGATGAACGTCCCCGTGGTAAACTCACAGCACGGGGGCACGACAGAACCCAATTGCAAGCGAAGGAGTCTTTAAAGTCAAGATATTGAACATGAAATATTTCTGCCGTGATATCATTTCTCTCTTGAGCCATCTAGGCTACCTAGATCGGCCGCCTCTAAGGCCGATCAATTATCTATCATCCGACCATACCGTACAGTAAATACGGTACCGACCAGTCCTCTGCCTAGTCACAACTCAACTGACACGCAGGCATCCCTTTCCACCCGTCCTCGTTTCGCCAGGCAATCAGTAAGACAACGCAGCGCTCAAGAAATATGCTCAACCAGACAGAACTCAAGCAGACATTTGTGAGGACCTTCGAGCAATGAAAAAACTCAAGATGCAGGATTTGTCAAGCCAACATGCAGAAACAGGAGAGGGTCAAACATGACGCAAACGCCAGATCCCGTCATAAAGAGATATCTTTGTCGAAGAGAAGAGCCTGGACGCCAGCCAGAAAAGCCCTGGGCCAGAGATTGCCGAATCGCAGGACTAACTCGTGCCCGATTTTCTACCGGTGCCATGTAAAACACGCCAAAAATATTCCATCAACCTTGGGCTCCGGATGACACCGGTGCCATACAAACAATAAGACAACGCAAAATACACAGCCCAGTAGGCTGATGACTCAAGAGTCATGGTGCTGGCATGAACATCGTTTGCCAAGTCGTACGTAGCCTCGTAATTACGCAGATCGTCGTCTCCGTGGGGCGATAGAGACGCAGTGGTAGGTGGGTCGAGAGTCTTGTGATTTTGTAGTTTAGGTCGGTAAGGAGAAGTGAGATGAACCATGAAAACGCCTTTTCCGCTATGCTCCGATGAAAATGATGAATCTTGAAAAAGCCAACCATGAAGCCGCGCTACTCTTTTGCAGGTAAAACAAAAAACACTTGGGTATTTCGAAAAGGACTCGGGATATATGTGTGTGACAGCCAGACCGCCCACTATTCGGGGGCGTTTGGGTATCATCGTGATCGGCTGTCAGGGGTTCGAGTATGTTGAGTGCTGAGTGGTCTCAGGGTGTGGCTCTCATCCAAGGGTTCGACCGCTGTGAATAGGTTGCAAAGTTGGTCGATGTACGGCCGAACTCGGGTGTAAAGGCGAGTCGGGATGACCAAAACGCGACCCTGGAAAGTGTGGTGCACCGTTGACGTCCCAGTGCTCTTCACTGAGAACGTTGAGGTAGCCGTCGCCAACTTGGGTTCGCAAGGCTTCAATCTTGCGTCGGTACATCTCGCCTCCGACGTCCCATTTCTGGGAGTCTGTCCATGACGTTGGAGTTCCAATCTCCTGTGTAGGTGTCACAGGTGGTAACTTGGGGATGACAGATGTATCGATACGGGGCACACCACGGCTCGCCTGGGTGCGGCTTTCCTCTACCACAGCTGGGTTATTTTGATGTACCTCCGTGGTTTGTGATATACGATAGTTATCGAGGCCAGTCATGGCCCCCATCGACTCGTTCTCATCTGGCTGTCTGGCGACGTGAGCCTGAGAATCCGCAAGATCTACAATCCGCCTTTTTGGCGCTCTGCGACGGCTTCGAGTGGAGTTTGTGTTGACCTCGCTGGCTGTCACTTTTGGTGCAGGCCGCTCTTTGCGAAGCACCGCGGGTTCCTTTGGGTTTTCGTAGACAATCGCCGGCTTGCTGACGTCGACCGCCTTCAGCTCTGGAACCGGGGGCTTGATGACAGGAACAGGAGCAGGCTCCTGGGTGCGTTCGACGAGATGCTTCCTTTCCGAGTAGGTAGGGCCCGTCATGTCAATCAGAACATCCTCGGTGTAGCCAGGCGACTGCCTGAACAGGTTGAAGATTGTGATGCGGTAGTCCTTGTGTGTCCTCGTGAAGGGATTCCCCTCGACCCAGATTTCCCGTATGTCGGGAATTCTGGTCAGACGGGCCAGCTCGACAGGGTCCTTCAGGCGGTTGTCCCTCAGATCCAGCCTCTCGAGTGGGTACAATCTCTCGACCCCGGCCAGAGATTGGAGGCGGTTGTCCCGAAGGTTCAGTGCCGTGATCGCTGGCAGCGGGTTGCGAGTGAGTGAGTGGAGAGACTCGATAGTGCATTTCGAAAGGTTGAGGGCCCGGAGGGCAGTGAGGGAGGCCAAGCTGTCAGGAATCTCATTGAACTCGTTCGAGGACAGGTCAAGCGAGTACAGCGTGTTGGCCAAGGGAGCAAGACTCGCCTCAGGAATTGACACAAGACCGTTCTCTGCCAGACTCAGATGCCTTAGGAAACGCCACTTTGACGCGGGAAGCGCACCTGTGGAGAGAAGATTCGAAGTGCTGCCCCGGCTCTGATGCCAGGAATCGGACATGCTCGACTGCGAGCTGCCCGAGCCTGAGCGATGAACCTTGTGAGAGCTGCGAACGTGATGATTACCGTGTCGAGCGCTAGCAGGCCGCCTGGGAGAATGGCTTCTGGGGCGCGAACTCTTTGTCGGTGATTTAGGTGGCTCGACGACAGCGACGGAGGCCCGCCTACTATTCCGCAGGGCAAGCTCGTGCTCATGATCGACGGCCGTCTCACTCCCCATGGAGCCAACATTCAAGTCGGTAGGCCGTGTGCCCGGCGATCCCGGCGCCGACGTCGACTTCTTTAACTCAGCAGGCGTCGCCAATGTCATACTCCTCCGTGGGCTGGCAGTACCTGGCCACGTCGTTGTCGGTGATGAATGCGACTTTGATGTTCGGCGTCTCCTCTTGTCCATGTCGTCCAGCACGATGTCGATAAGAATATCAGCCGGGTCGGCAAGACTGGCTCGCTTGACAGTTAGGGACCTCAGCTGATCCGCCATGCGATCCCAGCCAAAGAACTGCCGAAAGTCGATGTCGCTAACCTCGAGCGCCTGGCAGTTCTTGAAAATGTGCAGGGGTACTGCTGAGTCGAAGGGGAATTCCTCATAACCTTTGATGAGCCGAGCGCGGAAGTCCGGGGCCAGTCGAAGGCACGGCACCTTGGTGAAAGCAGAATACAGATACTTGAGATCAGCATCCAGGGCAGCTTTCTGTCGTTCGGTGCGAGCGGCAGACATGCTCGATCCGATGCCAAAATTCGACCAGAGCGCAGACATCCCAGACATGACACTGCGGATACTGGATACGGACCGGATGGAACCAACATCTGAGCCTCGAGTCTTGGTGCGTTGAGACTGCCCCAGGAACGACACATAGTTCGCCGAGGTACTCGTGTCGTGCAAGTTCTCGAGGCGCACTTTCATGGGGCCGACAGGTATCTTGAGCTCCTCGAATCGCGAGAGAAGGTAGAAGAGGTGGTGCGGTGTGAGAGCCAACTTTGCTGATTTGGCCGTCTGCGATGTGAAGTTCAGGGAGCCGAAGGAAAGCGCCGCAGCGAGTCCATTAGAAGAGGACGCCGTAGCAGTAGATGGTCGTTCGGGGACGGTCGTCGGGGTGGTGAGCCCTGCGGTCGGCACCGAGGAAACGCTTTGCGAAGCTCCGTGTCGAGGAGGGTTCTGCCTTCGCAGTTGCAAAGCGTTGGCCAGAGCCTTTTCATGCGTGCGCACGAAAGTGGCCAGTTGCTATGGTAAGAGGGTAGAGTCAGTCTCGTGTGCCTCGCTATGGTATGTGACAATGATGTACAAGTATGTCCAGGCCAGGCGTACCTTTATGAACAGCTCTCCGTCTTCTGAGTCCATGATTATTTCTTGGAAGGCATTGGGGACACAGCCAGCAAACAGTTAAGGAGTCGGGTGAGTCGTGATGCGGATATGGGTCGGCGACAGCACTTTGACAGCAAGTCGATGCGAGGAAAAGCCGTGAGAAGGCGAGGGCGCCCTCGTTGTTTTTAATGGGCGGCCCGGAGGAGATGAAGGGGGGAGACTCAGTAGAGCAAGTGTGGCGGCGGTTGGTCGCAAGCAGCCTGTGCAAGGTGGTATTGTCAGTGTACGGGGCACAGGAGGCGGCACAGTTATTTAACGAGCAAGGGGCTGTGAAGCAGGGCGATTGCAAGCGAGTGACTCGACTGGAGGAGCCGAGGAGTGGTGCGATGGGGAGCGTGGTATGGTGCGCTGTGCAAGAGTGTACCGAGATGCCGCTCCAGAGATGGTCCAGTGCCTAAGCCTCGGGTCCGACCGTTGGAAACAAGAGAGCCGGGCGGGTCGTCGTGCTGCGCTGCGGTAATATAAGATTCAAAGGATTCAGGGTGCGGGGCGCTGCTGCCGTGGTCGTGGTCGTGGTCGCGGCCGATGGTTGAGGGCTGGAGGTGGACGAGGCCGCGAGAGAAGGGCCCGGTAGTGGCTTTTCTACCGTGATCCGTTGGGTTTCAAGCGTGCCCTCGAGGTTTCAAGGCGGCTATTGTCACGAGAACGGTGTCGAGTGCATGTTTCCAGCAGCCAGGCAGTCGGCTTTCGAGAGGCTGAGGGCCCAAGTCCGGAGGATTGTTTTGTTTGTGCGAGGCGCCCTGTGGCTCCAGGTTGCGGTGCACGTTGGACCGGGGAAGACACACGCCGCAAGTCGCCTCAGTGACAAGGCCACAGCAGTAGGCTCGATTCCATACACACCGCAATGTGCATGTGGCACGGCACGCAATGGACAATGGCCGGCAGCACACGGTTGGGCATCCGGGATAGGACAATACAGGGACAGAACGGTTCATATGGGACGATGCCGGCAAGATGTTTCGAGCGTGTCGATTTTGTTTTTTCCTTCCCTTTCTCAGAGCCTGCCTCTTCTTCGCGGGGCTCTCGTTGGGCTGGTTGGGCTCTGGGTTCCCTTCTCAAGGCACACATGGCACGCGGTTCGAAGCAAGACGGACGGAGGCAGCCGGGCGATGTGAATCATCCGGGCAACGGTGGCAGAGGAGGGGTGAGGGGAGGAGAGACAAAGCAAAACACCGGAGATAAGACAACCGGCGAGCCCGCGATAAGAAAACACGAGGTAGCAAATGTTGACTTACTGTCACTGGCTTGACTGTGCAAAGTCGAAGTGACTGGCCGCGACGTCTACTGGGAGAGACGAAGAGAATGACTGACTGCAGAGAGGAATGCAGATGTTCAGGAGGGGGGGCGAGGAGGAGGGAGAGGGTATCCAGGTAGTAGTCGGCGGCGGAGGCGGAGGTGGTGAAAAAGGGAAAGGCAGAGGCAGAGAGGCACAGAGGGTCGACGAACAAGGGCTAGGTATACCGCCTTGCTAGTTCGGTCGCTACTGTGTACAGGATCGTACCGTCCGTGTTGTGTGGTTGGTCTCTCGGTTGCGACGACGGGGCGGGAAAGAAGAGAAGGGGCAAGTGGTGAGAGGTCCTCCGTCCCAGCTGGTAGGCGTCGAGCTAGTCTTATGCCAGTGTGTGCAGGAGGTGGCAGGGTGTCCGGGTGGGTCTGCACCAGCAGTGTCCCCAGTCAAGATTCAGGGTGCAGCTGCTCAGGGGGCCCCTGCCTAGCGGGACCTGCCAGGTAGCTGATAGTGCACGGGGCGTCTTCTGGAGATTCTGTCGTCGAGGACCTGTGTCTGGCCGACTATTCGACTGGGTTGTGAGCGGTGATATTTCTTGCGCGGCCCACCAGAACCCACCCGCACACACGCATACACTACATGTTGTGGGTTCTCGAGCCGCGGTGGGTTGTGGATACATGGTGTAGATGCGTGCCTACATGCCCATCTTCCGGCGACAATCATCAGTCACAGCCATTCAATCAATCAAACGAGATCAAACTTCTGGCTCAACCTCCAGCCTTGTGCTCGCCGCCTGCTGTACGGGCGGGCTCGGGTGCGGGAATGCTGGGGCTGCTCATCTCCCATCGTACATTAGTCTTTTTTCTTCACTCTGTTTCCTTTCCTCTTCCTTCCCCTGGCCCCCTCCTCCCTGAGAAGGCAGCCGTTTGTTTACTGATTGATGTGACCCTCCCCGGACACGGGCGAGTTCCACGCAGTTCGCACTCTTAATCTCTCACATTAGCGTCTCGGATAACTGGAGAACATCGTCAAGCCTGTGATCATACGCAGTGCGAAGCATGCAGTCCGGAGAAGGCTTACAGTAAAATCCTACATCTAGACCAGTGACCACCAGACTTTTGATTTCGATGGCCTTCTAGGTGGGTCACGACAGTTTCCTGTCTCTGGCCCGTTGCCGCCGCAAGGGCCGGAAAGGTTTGGCTGTGCAGCATGAGCAAGTCAGCCGTCCAATCCCCGATCGTGGAGGGCGCTGGGAAGGTTGAGGCTGCATTAGCAGTTGCATCACGCTACAGTGTAAGAGTGTGTGTGGGTGGGTGAATGGGTGGGTGGGATGGGTGGTAGGGGTCCGGTGGTTGAGCGTTGGGGGCTTGAGCCAGGCCAGACTCAGGTTCGTACGCAACCACAGAGTCAACCGACTCTACTACAGACGCACAGGGTACATATGATATGCATGTCTGAGTCTTTGACAAGACGGTAGACAGCCGGTCTCGACTCTAGACCAGCCAGGACCGGAATTGAATTTGAGCACCTCCTATGCATGATGCAGGGCAAGCCTCTCGCCTCCCTCTACTCTGCTGCCGCAATATGCACATCAGAATCCTCTTCCTGCTGCCGCCAAAGTGTCTTGCTCGCTGGCTACCGCCTCGAACAGTCTTGTTGCGGTCAACTGAGACTTGCGCCGAGGGCGGGCTGCACAGGCGGTAGTCGGTAGGAACACTATCGGACGCAGGCCGAGGAGAACATCAGATCAGCGGCCAAGGAAGCTCCCAGCCGGTGTCTTCATGGCATTGACACCGAGCCATGGCCACAAACGGGTGTGCCGTCTTCATGCTATGATGCCCCATCCGCGCCTCTCTCAGCAGCTATAGCAACGGGCAGCACCGCGACGAGACGCGACTCGACGGCCGGGACAAATACGGCAATTGGATGCGTATGGGTCCTGTCTTGTTCAATACGATAGTGTAGATAGAATGGGTATGCCGTCCGTCCCTGGCCGTCAAGGGTAACTTGGACCACCCATATCCGCCTCCCCGTTCTCCACCACCACTTGTTGAACAGACAGGGAAGTCTCGCACCATTCCCACAATGCAACTTCTGCTTCTGCATCTGTGACCGCGGCTGCGGCTGCGGCTGCAGCTCTCCAGAGCCTCCTCCTTCCTTCCCAGGCGTTGCCGTTTTTTTTTTGTTTTATGTTTGGTGGTCGGTCGATCAGCAGTGGGGTCCTTCTGTGGTACCCAACCTACGTGCCTTCCTTGTCTGTCACCCTGTAGACAGGCTGACATGTAGGCACTGCCCACGGGAGAATAAACATGACCCAGATAGGACTGACTGTTCATCACCAAGGCAATGGGGCTCGCGAGCAAAGTTTTTGTTTACTCTCGGCTCACTGACACGCCACTGGCGTTGTTGCTGTTATTGAGCTCCGGAGCTCCCTGGTCTCTTCTCATTACTTTCTCGTCTGAGCAATTCATGCAGAAACCGTTAGTGGCTCCCCCGTCAAATTGCGGTGCCACTTGGGATTGATGGCGTCAGTCGGCTTCTGGGATCCTTCCATGAGCGCCCCGCCCGCAAGCAACCTTGGAGCTGGACGCGCGACTAAGAAGAAAAAAAGGTGGGCAACGCCCACAGGGCTTCGTGCAGGTCAGAGCGCCAGGATGCCAGAGGATGCCAGAATGCGATCAAGGCTTACACCGACTTACACGCGCCCTCGAGAAAATCTTTTTCTTTCTGCCAGTCGGGCCAGCTGAAATAGCAGGTTAACTGTCGCTGCCGCCCTCGACAGAATGGCATTATCATTACATCAATCTGCCTCTGACCGCTCTTCAACGGCCTCTCCGACAAATCATGGTCCAATTGGCTCTTCGCACGGACGGACCCCGACTCTTCTGGACGATCGAGGTGCCGGGAGTGCACACAGACTCGCTCTCAATCTCGTTATCTCGTCTCATTGCTGCGTTGCCCCCGGCCCCGGGACGCGCAGACACGACAAATCCCTTCGGATCTTCCTTCAATGCAGCTGAGGAAATGGGGTCCGTCTGCCACGGTCGCTCTATGAACCGCGCCAACCTTGTCTTCCGGGAGACCCTTACTGGTGTCTGCTCGGCCATCGATTCGCCAGTCTTCTAGCGCCCGCGTTTTTCACCAAGACAATGGATGGCACTACCCAACACCAACTGCTGGCCGACCGGGCGACGTGCTGACAGGCAGTGCAGGCCATCGCCCTGCAAAGACAAGACAGGTTTTCGCGCCCTCGGCCGACTGTTGGCTCGGACTACCTTTTAGAGCTCCAGGCAGCGCTATTCTTCCGGCAACCGGCCACTTGTGAAAGCCGCCTAGCCGGGCCTTGAACTGGCCCGTTTCAGCAAAGCCTCACGTCTCCTTCTGTGTCGCCTGGACGGTTGGAATGGACCCTGAAACAGCGTCCGCAAATCATTTCCCCATGTTCCTTATGTTGGACAGAGCTCTCACCATAAAAGCCGCCGATTTTTGGGGAAAGCAGTCAGCATCGGACCGTCGACGCCACTGTGCATCCAAACCGCAGATCTCATGAGAATGTGTCCTTTCTTTGCGGCCTGTACGGTCCACAAGCCGACCTGGTGGCCGTGAGCCGACCACATGGTTCCCAAGGATACTCAGAAATCCAATCATTGCTGCCTCCGAGTCTCGACGCACATGTCCTTGGCTCCGCAACTATGTCATCGCCTCCACACAGCCAAACCCACCGGGTGGTCGTGGTTGGGATGGCCGGCACCCAGAATGCATGGCACCTTGCGCGTGGTGCGAAGGCCCACGATGCGCCAGGGAGAGCCATCCATGGATCTCTCATGCAACCCCCCACCTTGTGTGGTGTGCCGGGGAGCGACCAGGGAACCCATGGCCTGCCCCGATGACATTTGTCGTTCCCTCTCCTCAACGTCTTCGTCCGGATCAATGGCCAGTCAGGGACGCCCGCAACTTCTTCACTGCAAACTCCAAGGGCCTTCCTGTAGGGCACGTTGCCAGCGGCCCACACGGACAACTGGCAAAGAAAAAACAAATCTGTACGAACATGCCCATCATTTACCCCGCCTGTTGCTTAGGTGCACGGGGTAATAGTGTACTTAGGTGCCTATCTCTGATCGGACAACCTCCAGCGGGATCGACTCCTTTCCCAGATACATGACTCGATGCCGGCTCAAGCAAGGAAACAGAGTAACGGCGGGTATCGCAATCGCATTTGTCTCAGCTTCCTCACTTGTCATGATGCCCGCGTACCCTTGATTTACTGATACTGGCGGTTTGCTGGTCTAAGTAATTGATCAACAAAGTCTGATCATATTTTCTCCGCCTTTGAGAAGTCTCATGGTGTGGAACTCCTCAGCCGTACGTCTGAAGATGACCGGCAAGTGGCACGTGGACCCCACTGCGGAATACTTGCACTACGGGCTCAACAACCGACCCCCCCCCCCGGAGCACAACTACTCAAGTGGTATCTATCGTATTGGTGGCTTACGCGGAGGTGCGACCGAGACTCCATCGCCGTAGGGTGTCTTGCAATACAATTGAAGCACAAGTCATGCACACAAAATCCCATTATCAAGACTGACGATCACAAGTCCCTGGATAGCCATAGCCTCATGGCTTTCCAGTCGACCAATCGACTAAAAAAGACGGCACCTTCTACCCCTTTCTTGGGCTGGCCCTCTACGCTTTCAGCCTCGCGGAGGTGGACATCAAGGCTGACCGGAATCCGCAGCACCTTCAGTCAGCCTCAGCGGCTTTATGTCTATCTAATGCAATCACGAGTCTTACGAAGGGTCCTCACTAGCGTCCACTGCCTCGTGTTAGGGGGCCATACATCAAAGAAGCCAGTCAGTCATCCGAACCTTCCGCCCACAAGGTGTGGTGCATAGTGATCACGATGTCAATTTGCTCACCATCAATGATGGATGCGCGGGGCATCGTCAGCGTTCAGTACTCTCACCCACGAACGACCTGGCACAACAGAAATGGGCGAAGCCATGATTTCCTGTAATGCACTCTACCCATCTGCCAGACATTGCCCCAGAGTCGTGTTGCACCCCGCGCAGATGGAGCATGCCAATGGTGTCCTCGTCTATTAAGAGAGCGACGGGCGGCGCATGCCCAGGCGTAGTACTACGACACTAGCTCGAGGGACTAATCAGGATAGTGTCCTGTGGGTGGGTGTTCACTCCATAAATATGAAAGATGGTGTAAGGGGTGGCACTCAGCTATCCGCATGATCTCCCTGCCATTGACCTGTCATCGCAAGGCCGGTGCAACCCTTGTCAGACTGAGGTCGAGTTCAGAAGCCAAATGAACTTGCGGAACGCTTCGATTGAATATGCTGCACGGACACCTTGTCAGCCGACGATGTGTTACGCCTCCGATTCTGCTCGGCATCACGCAAGACCCGACGCAATAACGAGACGGTGTCTGCGACACGAAAAAGGACACTCCGCATTGAGGCCATGCAAGCCTATCACCTCACCTTCCCAGAGCCAATGACAAGGGCATTATGGCGCACACACGCACTACTTGCTTAAGTGTTTGCATGCAGCCCGGCGATCCTAGGCGCCGCGCTGGGAGCCTCCGGCCTCCGGAAACCACCACACCTGCGCTTCACTAAGCCCAAGTGCCGTTGGACGCATGTTAGCGTGAGCTGCGAACCACGTCTGCTAGGACAAATCTTATCAGTCCCCAGCTGTTCCGAGACAGGCACTGCCTCGCTGCGACAAGGGTTACATGGGCTCTTCTAGAATAACACAACCGTCCAACGTGTCTTGCGAACAAGCAGAGCAGATTGGCAGCCTTGAAGCTCTGTGGGCGATGTATGGCACTTGATTTAACATGTGCCGGACCGTGCACGAATTTGATATTGGACCCCGGATCGTCATCACTGTGTTACATGGTTGCAGGGCCGTTGGGCGGCGCTCTCGGCGGCAGTACCAGAAAATGGACTCACCAGCGCCTTGGCGCTCTAACCATACTGGGGAAGACGAACCAAGACGGCGAAGTGCATGGATCCCTGTCCTTGACCCCGAGAACCCTTTTGACTCTTGGAGGGGCTGCTCAGAATCACCATGTGTTTCGTCCGTTCATTCGAGCGCCCAGCAAACAGCCCCCCACACTTGCCGGGGACAAAAACAGTCTGCTGGCTTGGCTCATACATCAGACTGCCCGGCTGTGCGTTGCAGTGAAATGTTACAATGGGCAGGAGAGTAAACTCTACGAATACAGACGTACCAGAGAGTGTACCTACGGAATTTAGGCATGAAATTTAGTTAGCTGCAACTACTTTTATAGCTACCAAAGCCCCCTAGCCCTAAGTTATATTACTAAGGTAAATTTTTCTTAATATTATAAATTATTATTATTTAATTATATACTCTTTATTATATTTATATTTAAATAATATTAAACTTTAAGTAAATATAATATTATTTATTAAAAAAAATAAAGTATACATTATATTAATTATTATAATAATATTAAACTTAATAATTTCTTTTTTCTTTTTTATATAATATTAATAATTAATAAAATATAATAATTATATTAAATTTATAATAAAAAGGATTATTATTAAGGAAGATAAGGGGGCCTTAGTATAAGCTAGGGGGGATACTTTTAAGCAACTTAGTATAGAATTTGGGATTTAGGAGGCACCAAAGAGTCTGAGTTCGCTAAGTCTACAGGAGAGTGTGTTGCACTACACATACAGTAGCACAGGACGGCTACTCGGCCTCTTGATACGCCAATTGGGCGTCCTCACCGCCATGAGACATTCGGACCAGCTGACGCTTGCCTCACCTACGCATAGGCTCTGCCGCAAGATCATTCGACGTCGCAAGTTGCTGAATTCGTTTGCCTCGCCTTCGGCATCTGTGCATGAAATTTTCTTGGCTGGGGACGATGGAGAAAGGGAGGGTCAGGATTCGCGGTGAGCAATTCAGACTTTGACGGCGTTGCCATTCCGTCGTAGATCGACCGGAGATCTCTGGCGCACGGATTGCCCTGTGGTTTTGTTCTGTCGGTCGGCGGGCGTCGCCTCTCCCGCATGCGCCTATCACTGCACGCCAGGACAGCCAGCCAGCGAACAGACACAGACATCCGCGCGGAGTCGGCCCGCAAGTGCTAACTGCCGCGCGCCGCCGACTGAAGCCAAGACCTGAGAGAAGGTGAGGGGACACGGACACGTCTGGAGAACCGACTGCGGAGGCGGGTGGTGGTACCGGGCAATGATGGATTTCACCTGCGCAAGCCCGCGCAAATCACTGCAGATTTAGGAAGCTATTCTCAGGAGACGTGGGAGGTGCCCAGGCACCGCGAATAATATCAACTGGTGCATATTGGTGGGTGTTGGCTCACCTCAACCCCGAAAATTAACCCTATCTACACCGCAGGTACTTTCTTGTCTACACCCCTCGGGCTGCTGAAGAAGCGCGCATAATCCATACATTGCAGTCGTCGCAGGATTGTGGGCCTGTTTTGCGGGTTGAGTGCGTGCTCATCAGCAGATCGTCGGCCGCTCTATTTCGGATGCCACTGAGGCGAGTTTGGTTGCGATGCGCCAGGGAAACTTCCCGGGCAGTGCCAAGAAGCGGTGGCTGGACTTCTTTTTGACAAATCCCAGGCAAGACCACCCCCCTGTCCTAACCCAAGGGATTGAGTTTCCTTTTCCAGGACTGTCAGGGATTGTCATTCGCTGAACGGAGATCTTATAGATCTAGCAGCAGGGATCCCGGGAAAATAAACGAATGTTTTGATTTAACCGACACAGCTGAAAGTCCAACTCTGGGGAAACATGCTTATTTCTGGTCAACGGCTGAACCTGAAATACTATTATTCCTGGAGTGGTTCCCTGGGGATTTGGTTTCTGGTATAAGACCAAGACTATTTCGAGGTAATTGAAACATTGTATCGTTTTGTTGTGCTCGGAGGCTGATCACTGGCCCGCACAGGGTGTGAACAGGCGCAGCTGGTTACGTGTGGACCGCTTCTTTGTTGCGTGGCAGTACTGTCACGGGTCAAGCACAAAACAAGATATGCACGCCTTCCGAACTTTCTATTCTACGCTTTCCATGACACCATCGACTGTCTTCGTGAGCCCAAGGCCTTGGAAGACTCGAACCACCGCGCGAGTCGCATGTGGCATCCCTCTGCCACAGCAAATGCCATGGTTTCCCGCCGTCTGCCGGCGCCGAGTCGCGCAACCACCACCCACGATGCAACTCGAGCGCCCGTCCGCCTCATATAGTGCAGCGCTCCCCCTCGTGGCGCGTCTGCGATGTGGCATTCGCTCGCTGCGTCTTTGCTGGTCGCTTCGGCGTGAGTGTCGCCGCGGGCGGAGGATTCTCGTCGGTTGCGACCCCGATGCGGATGGACATGACTCGCCGCGCGGTTCCGATTGCGCCCGAGTGAGTGTGTTTATTGTGTATGTCTGTGTTTGTGTTGCGTTGTGTTCTCGCACCGGCAATCCGACGTGCCGGTACTGCGACGCCAGATCGGCCGGGATGCTTTTCTTTTCTCCTCTACATAACCTTCTGGAGCACAGACGCCCGTGAAAGGCTTGGTGTGACTTGGTGGGCTATCTTTCGATGATAGACATGATGACACGCATGGTGGTGATATCTCGTTATCTGTAGGGCTGGGGAGGGGAGGGGTCCTGACCATCTGCGCGCATGCTACGCCTACACGTGATGATGCCCGTGGTGGACAGACGTGTCGTTGGTGGGTACGTGCTTGTGCCCACCGCCGTCTGACGTGCAGGCAGTCCTCTTCCCCTCGAGGAAGATGACCCAATTCCTCTCTTTTCCCCCTCCTACCCTGAGTACCACAATGTCGTCATCGTTCGTCTGAACGTTTCCAGGCCATGAGTCGGACATACCACAAATAACCAGCCCGACTGTTGCGCACAGAGTAGGGCAGCCAGGGAGCCTCGTTCTACGGTGAGGATACTGGCTTTCTCACCGTCCCAGATTAGCATGTTTCGAAAACCCCATGTACAATTGCGTGACTTCACCCGTGTCTCGTGACCCAGAGACTCGTAGCACTGGTCTGTCCATGGCATGAGGTGAGCGAAGGGCATCGACATCGAGTGGGTGGCTCGCCTTGTCACACCCTACGCGCCGCGACGACCTGTGGGACCCGGGCGGCTTCAACGGCGGCCGTCGTCGAACGAAGTGCTCAAAACGGGGAATTCCACACGCCAGCATGGCCCCACTCGCTTGCAGGTGCTACAGGGCACGCTCGGCAAATTTTCTATTCTCTCCTTCTGCCCTTGCCCTTTTTTCCTTTGGCCTTCTATTCCCCCCTTCTAAACCAGGTTCCTACACTATGTACGGCACAGTATCCCTGACCGCTGCTGCTGCTGCTGCTGCTGCTGCATGCATGCATGCATGGTGACAGCTTTCCCCAGACTCGACCTCGCTGCTTTGGTACAACATCATGCACTGGCAAGTGCCGAGAAGTGGTCGCCGTGGTCCCACTTGAGACCCAAGTCCAAGAGCTATCTATAGCCCACATGTGCAACGGGCGTGGTGCCCATTTGTGAGGCTGACTTACCGCCCCGAGGAACACCCGGTCTCTTCTGGGGCAGGAAGTGCGAAAAGCGTGGTGGTGGAGGGGGTTGTGGGTGTGAGGTCATCGGTCCCCGCCCCTCACACCGAGAGTGGGTTCGAGATGCCGCTGGGTTGGGTTTCGGGGTGCGTGGCGTGGTTTGTGGGTATTTTTTTGGCGGTTTTATGGTTTTGTGTAGGGCAGAAAAGAGTGATGGAGGGAGGGGTTGATGAACGTGTGGACACTCAGCCCTCTCCCTCCCCCTCCCCTTCCCCCTCTGGCCCCTCCCGCCCCCGCCGGAGTCGAAGGATCCATGAGGCTATCGTGCTACAACGCTGTCCTACCAAACCTGCCAGGCGCGGCGGTTGGAGACGCTTCGGGGGCTCTCCTCCCTGCTGTGTTCCTCACGAACGGCCTTCTCCACATGTTTGGAGTGTGAGTCACATAGCGGAGACACGAACAGGACAGCTTCATGCCTCAAGATGATCGACGGCGGTTCCGATAGGGATTCGTGGTACAGTGTTGTGCTTCTGATGGCCTGATGCTGGAGCAAATGACGGCTCCCGGCCCCGCTGCTCACGGTGCGCAGTCGCAAGGCCTCGATCTTCGCGGACCGCTCCGGACAAGGCATGACCCTGGAACGGAGAACAGACATTCCCGCCCGCACAGGTTTCGAAGCGGATGGAAGCCCTGGGAAGCTTTTTCTTCTTTTTGTGCCTTGCGCGCGTGGCCTGGGGTGCCGCGTCCAGAGAAGCTCGGGACCTGCCCGCGCGGGCTCCAATCATCACGAGCAGGTTTGTCTGGTCGGGGCGGAGAGTGGGATCTCGATCGGATCTGACACCCGCGCATGTTTCCCTGTGCCTCGCCCCCCTCCCCGCGGAATCCTTCCATCCTGTCTGTTTAACCATAGCCGCTGTAACCTCGCAGGCAGCTGTTCCTATTTGCTGATGTCGGGCGACACGGGCGTCTTTGCCTGTTTTTGACGACGGGAGGATGACAGGACATGTGGCGGGTATGATGGGACGACTTTGGGGTTTGTTCTTGGGCCGTGACGTGTCGTTACAGTAGTTTCATCATTATAGCATGCACTTTAAGAGAATATCCTAGAACTAAGCTTAGGTGGTCAATATGGTTCCGGGCCAAGGTTAGCACGGAGAGTTCCGGAGATCCGAGCCCATTTCCCACGATAGAAGCTTTAGTCTATTGCACAGGTATCATACTCGATATTCTAGACTGTTCATAAGAAAAAACAACTTTGAGATGGCAATGATGGCCAGAATATTCGATGTAGAATCATGTTCAGTCGACACCACCGAGCAAAACGTCGAGGACAATGGAATCACCATGGGTCATGAGCAGCAGCAGCCTTTCACCGCCGATTGATCTGGAACCTGAAGTTACCTCTGATAGACTTCATTGACATAACAGGCCTAAGGAAAGTGATGCCTGCCAGTGTACAATGGAGTTTCTCGTGCCGCGTAGATGTTCATTGCCCGAGACTGAGCTTTACCATTTTCCTTCTCCGCCTACGAGTGAGTGTTGTGGTTCACTGAAACCGGATCACTTTGATACTCTTCATGTAATGGTTGTTCAGCAATGTCATAGCTGATGCAGACAGCACGGAGGTGGTAGGTCTGATGAGCAACTGAGAATGTCCTTGGATGGGAGATAGAGAGGGTCTTCCTGGAGGCGGATCGGATCTGTTATGTTTTTTGGGGGGCAGGCCTCTTTATGCTTTTACCGGAGTATTTGTTCGAACTTCATTACTCCCGGCAACTCAGTAGTCAACCTTTTGGAGAGGTGTGTTTGCAAATGTGTTGATGGATGCACGAACCTCTGTTGGAAACAGCCATACATTAACTACATCGCGAAATGCTAAAACTCTTTGTTTGCGCACAATGGCCGTGGTCTCCTTTCAAGATGTCTCGGCATATTTTCGCGTGGTTGTGGAAACGCGCAGGCATTTTCGTAACTTGTTGGAAGCTTTCCCCAAATGTACACCGTAGGATTGCCGAAAGTTTCGGGACTTTGTCCCTTCATCCAGTATCATTTACAAGACGTAGGAGTTTCAACCAAACGATCGACCACTGCATAGATGTTAAGCCGGATAATAGTTTTGGAGACTATCGGCGTTCTGGAAGCGGGAGCGACGTGTTTTATCCTTCACTTACCCGGCTGATGGCCGTGGGATGAAGCTTCACCTACCGACGCACAAATCAGATGATCAAAATTTACGTGATACGTTTAGAAGTCGATATTTCCATTACCGTCACAAGTGCGGATGCTTTTATTCTCGGAGTTATGTTCCAGGTCTTACGCTTTCCTTCGCACTCCAGCAGGGTTGGGGAAGAGCAATTGGCTTGCATGCATTTTCACTAGCATGCTGTCCCTAAACATCAGATTGCGATTTCCAGAGAAGAGTGATCTTGTTGTTCTCAAGGTACGTAATGTTGTTAAACAGCTACCGGGGTAGCAGCTGAGACTGATGTGCTACTGCTGTAATGATCCAGCAATTGTTGTATAGCATGCGAGCCAGTCCATCTAATGAATAGCTGATGGGGTTTGACTAGTGTCCAAAAAGAATATAAAGGGTACGAAGGTCCCTGTTAGCTAGGAGCAAGATGAATTCAAGAGTATATTGAATGCAGAACGTTATCCATAGTCACTGGCTGAAACAACTCTCAACTGCAAAGATCTTATGGGCTAATAGAGCAGGTCAGGGGTAATATTATATACACATGTGCTTGCAGCATAATAGCAAATATCAGGTAATATATGATCCGGGCTGTCCGATTGAGAGCGGATATACGTGTGGCCTCATTAACACCAACGACTCACCCAGTAAAGGAGCGGCAGTATCGGTATGCGAAGGCTCACTAACCCATGTATTATTGTGTCCGCATAAGAAAATAAGTCTCAAACTGGAGATCAGCTAAGCAATGGCGAAAGTGGCCATGCTAGAATAATTGATGTGGTTGTGAACAAAGGGCCGGATAAAGCTTGTTCTGGAATGTACTTTTCCATCTCCCGGGACGTGGAATTTCCTCATAGCTCTCAACTGCTAAGTGGATCTCGTTAGATTACATTATATTTACATACCATATATGTCTATGTATGCTAGAACCCAACAGTTTCGGACAAACGTAATGAATTCTGGTCGTGACTACTGCAAGTGTTGTTTCTCTTCTGCGATAGCTGTTGGAGTCATCAAGGCAGCCACATAATTACCTATGTAGCGATACTGGGGGAATACTAACGCGGTGACCCTCTTGGCTCAGACCGATGGTACGGTGATGCACGAATATCAATGTCATTCAGAAGGTTCTCACGTGTTGAGTGGAACAAAGCAGCTGCCGTGTAGTTGATTCTCACGCGGGAGACATCATTTATGAACTGGCCGGAAACGGGCATCTGGATACCGTACACAAGCTGTTGAACAAACATCAGGAATTGACAAAGCAATACCAGGCTGGAATCCAGAATCACAGGATTGTCAATCAGTCGAATGATTGGGATGCGTCTCTTTCAGTCACAGGTTATGCTCCTTGTATATAGCTCCGTGGGTCTCCCGCATCGGCTTGACGCTCCAACTCATCCTACTCAATCCGCTAATCACGCAATTTTGAATACATACGACGAATAGCAACCACTGCTTCACAAACAATGCCTCCAAAACGCAAGGAGATTCCCGAGCATGAAAAGGCCCCAATAGGTCGAGAGAAGATCCGCAGAGTAGCGGGAGGGAAGAAGCTTGTAGAAAGGACTATTCGCAATAATGTCTTATTGTTTCTTGAGAAACTCACAGATGAGGAGGCGACTAATACGGCAGGAGCAAGCTTCGGGGGAAAGCTCTCGTCAGCCGTCGCGGGCGCGTTGGATCCGGTGGTGGGACCGGAAGCAGTCGTAGATCTCTCGAGCTACAGCTTTGAAGACCTGACAATCTTCGGCAACAAGGGAGCCGGGGAGCTGATGGCGGTGCTTCTGAGCCTCCTGGACGATGGTGGGGGCAAGCGAATCGGCGAGATGAAGGCAAAGAAGAAAGGCGTCGAGCAGGCGCTTGCTTACCTCCAGTCACTGCTTCCGATCACCTCAGCCGGGCAGAAAGACCTCTCAAAGCAGCTCCAAGCACTGGGTGGCGAGACTAGTGACGACGACGGCGGCGGCGATGACGATGGCGACGTTGCCATGGGTGACAACGACGACGACAACGACAACGACGACAACGACGACGACGATAGCGATGCTCAGGATGCTGCATGGCTTTATGCAATACTGTGGACCTCGTGTCTGCAGTGGATGGATATGAGACTCAGACAGATGCGCACATATGCAAATCGTATACTAAATAAAAAGTCGTTGATGCCAGATAGTCTCGCAGAACGCGCACAGATGGTCAACATCCGTGTTCATGGTGGAGACCTACGCGTCGACGCTGTCATCGGTCAGATCAAGTACGGTAACATCCGGCATAAAGATGGTGGTTACGACGTTTTTTTCCAAGATTGCTTCAAGAATATGTATAATATGAGCCTAGACGACGGACTATGGTTAGGTGAGTGCCCAGACGATACCGCAGAGGCGATGCCACGATCTAGACTGACGATGCCTGGCGAACAGCGAGGCATGGTTACCAATGGCACAGGGACGTTGACTGGCCTCGAATAATAGGCGTCATTGACAAATTCGTGGCTATGTCGGACCGCGTAGCAGGGTGGAACAATCCGCCCGCCAACTTCAACGCGGTCCTTACCAACCGTTTCAAGCCCTTTTGCGCGCACGTCTCAAGCCTCATCTTCAAGGCAAAGGCAAATAAGGATTGGGTAATGGAGAAGCCAGATTTAGATACCCTTGGGAGGCTTCACCAGGCGCTGGTTAAGGCTTGTTCAACATGGAAAGACAGGGGTGACAAGATCGACCAGTGGACCAAGATGGCGAATTTGACTTTGAAGTGGCCTTGGCCACCGGCGAATTACTTGAAAGACGAAAGGACGGTGCAGACGAGGAGTGTCGGCCAGGGTGCTGCAAAGATAAACCTGAGACCTCAGGTGAGGATACAGTATCCGAAATGAGCATCCGGGAGTTGATGGGGGGAGGGGGAGGTCCAGACCGCAAGGTTGGTGAATTAGGAGGTTCTCACAGCTGGCGAGTTGCGAGGGTATGTCCAACCATTTAGGGAATATTTTTGTTTTCCAATGCTGTAATAGTTTCCAATACCACATTGTTCTTCCTGCAAGTCTACCACAGCTTGGACCCACTCGAGATTCTGTCGGGCCGGTAGGCCACAAGGTGATCCAGTATCTTGCCCTCGTCCAGCGCCTTGCCAGCCAGGACATCAATCTTATACTTGTTGCCCTTGACCTGAATCTTGGCGAAACCCTCCCGCGTCAAACCCCTCGCGATCCCACTAAACGGACCCTTCACCGCCCTGCCGAGCGCCTCGAACGGCGCCGCGATCTTGTCCATCACATCACCGCCGCGCCTCGGGACTTGCGCCCCGGCCACGTCGCCCCTACCCACGGGCGTGGACTGCAGCTTGAACGGCAGCAGGACCTCCTCGGGCGCGACGACGATCTTCTTGGGCGGCAGCAGCGGGACCAGCGGGGTGACGGCGACCTCGAGCGCGACGGGGCTCGCGTTGAGCGCGACGAGCGACCTCTCCTCCTGCTTGGACTTCTTGGCGACCCCGCCGGTCAGGTACGAGCGCGGCAGCAGGCCGCGCGGCACCGCCGTGATCGAGCTGACGATGTTGGTGGTGCTCAGCGCGAAGTGCCCGCTGAAGTAGCCCATGGCCAGCAGGATCGGCACGAACGCGTGCGGCACCCACCAGACGAGGCCCTCGGGCGGGTGGACCATTATGGTCCAGTAATGGATGCCCACGTAGCCCATGCAGAAGACCGACGCCGACAAGCCAGATGCGCGCAGCCAGAAGTGGGAGGGCCCTTCATAGAGAACGGTGCGCTCGCCGCGCTGCGCGAGACGTTCGGCGACGGATAGGGCGGAGGAGCTTGGTTTTGCGGCGGCCGCTGCTATTGGGGTGGGCGGTGTTGCTTTGGGCTGTGGGTGGAACGGGAGGGTCGGCGGAGGTGGCTTCTTGGGGGCTGGCTTCTGCTTGACAGGCGCGGCTGCAGATTTCTTTTTGGCGCCGAGGTAGGCGGAGGTCTCGAAGGTGCGCGCCGTTCGTATTATCCGGCGCGAATGTAGTATTCGTGCTGCACAGGGTTGGAAACAGCTGTGGCTGGTGGCGGATGGGGGGAGAAGGAGGAGCATGTCACGGCCGAAGCCGTAGCCCCTCGTGCAGGAGGCCATGGTGCGCAGTGTCGACTTTCAGAGAAAAGGCCAGGTGCTGATGATGCCTTGTAGCTCTAGAAATTGACCTAATGAACAACCACCATGAAGAGCACTGCAAAATGGAAAAAGAAAGAAAAGGAAGGGCAGCCGCGAACGCCGAGCGGTGACTGAGTTGGATTGGAATCATGTGAAGTCGAAATGCGCCGGGAGCTACCAAAAATCATCGGCCGGCGACAGGGATGTGGGAATCGGCGTTGGGGTTACATTGATTGGCCAATTGCCCGCCCAGCAAGTCGGGACCGGTCCCTGGCCGCATGGATCTTCGTTTCTTTCTTAAGCTCCCAAGCCACTATGCAGTAATAGAATGGATATATGACTACAAGAGCAACTAGACAGCTGGATATCTTGTTAAATAGAGGGATCAGGGTGCGGGTTCGCTTGTACTCTTGATGCACGGTGGTGCCAAAGAGGGTGTAAAACCCCGGGGCTATTTAAGTGGCATACTATTATGTTGACAGATACTTCCCACATGATGCGTATGCCGGAAATGGACCCAAAAGCATCCAGACTTCCCCAGCATCCTCTCTAGGTGCTGCGCATGTCTCAAGAATGGCATTGCTTGCGCTCAGTTGAAGCTCACTATGCGGGACACTGTGAAGGAAGTTCCTAGTCCAGATAAATGTCAACATGATCTGGCGACAGAATTACTGATTCACAGTCGCTGCAAATCGTTAGATGTAAACTCCACGTATGCCCGTTAACGACGACCAAAAAGAAGACCAAAAATATATCCAAGATTCCCAGAAGCTGTATCCAGCCAGGCCCAGGTACCTCTGCGAAAACGGGCAGATCTGCGCTAGGGAGCATCGGAGCTTGAGCTGGTGGGATCCCTGTCAGGCAAAGCTCATCAATTGGGGAGACCCGGACACCGATCGGTTCCCAACGGGAACTGACTTGGAGGGCCAAATTATTTCTTGCAGCCCGCGACAGACTTACTTCCCTCCGCTTTCGCATCCGCCCACACCCTGCCTCGCCGTCGCAAAAGTCGCCAGCTCACCTGCACTCCCATAAGAAGGGGCGTCTGTCACGAGTTGCCGACCATGGCTTCCCTCGCCTCTGCTTGCCGCCTGTCCGCCAGGCTGGCGCGGTCCAAATTGCCTCACGAGGCGGCTGCTCGGGGTCCGTAATCAGTGACCAAGCCCCCCCGGAACATCACACCACCACACAAAGTGAGCCTCATGCTGATACTATCCTTTGCGCGCACAGGCTTTCGGACGTCAGCTTCCTCCCTCGCCGCGCAGAACTTCACCATGCCGGCCCTCTCCCCCACCATGACCGAGGGCAACATCGCAACTTGGAAGGTCAAGGACGGCGACAAGTTCTCCGCCGGTGACGTCCTTCTGGAGATCGAGACCGACAAGGCGACTATGGACGTGGAGGCCCAGGAAGACGGTATCATGATGAAGGTCCTGACAGGCGACGGCGCCAAGGGCGTGCAGGTCGGAACGCGGATTGCCGTCATCGCCGAGGAGGGAGACGACATCAGCTCGCTGGAGATCCCCGCCGATGAGGGCCCGAAGCAAGCATCTGCGCCCAAAGCACCAGAGCAGAGTTCTCAATCAGAACCGGTACCACAGGAGGAGCGGAGCGCATCAGAGCCTGCCACACATGGCGCCAAAGGGAGCGGAAAGGCCCAGAAGCAGACCTACCCTCTCTTCCCCTCGATCATCCAGCTGCTCCACGAGAACGGAATCGACGAGTCCAAGGTTCACGAGATCCCTGCGACAGGGCCCAAGGGCCGTCTGTTGAAGGGCGACGTTCTGGTCTATCTTGGCAAGGCGAAGGCCAACTCGGCCTCCAACGTGGAAGAGCGGTACAATAAGCTGGCGCACCTGGATCTCAGCAATATTAAGGTGGCCGCGAAGAAGGCAGAGAAGAAGAGCGCAGAGGAGAAGCCAGCCAAACCGGCTGCACCCGTAGTGGAGGACCTGCAGGTGACTCTACCCATCTCCCTGGCGCAGGTCATCGAAGTCCAGAGCAAGGTGCAGGACACCCTCGGCTCGTTCCTCCCACTATCGGCATTCATTGCGCGCGCCACGGAGGTCGCCAACGACGAGCTGCCCCTGGCGGCCGACTACAAGCCATCCGCGGACGAGCTGTTCAACCAAGTGCTGGGTCTGGACACCGTGAGCCCCCAGGGCTCCAAGGGACACTACCTCCCACAGATCTCTGCGCTGCCACCGCCGCCATCGCTCTCGCAGAAGAGCTTCACCGCAGCCAAGCCCGACATATATGATATCCTCGCGGGGGGCTCCGCCAGCAAGAAGGCGCCCACCTCGTCCAGCAGGCCGGCGGGCCTCTCCACGGGGGTGAACGTATTCTCCCTCAAGGTGCCCAAGACCGAGGAGCAGAGGGCAAAGGTGTTCCTCGAGAGGGTCAAGACGGTCCTGGAGAACGAGCCTGGCCGGTTGGTACTGTGATGAAATTTAATACAGTACACAGACAGCCGAGGCGGGGTTTTCTTGGGCACACTGTACGAATACCAATTTGCATTCAATAGACATCGTGGCAAGCGTTCTATGCACGTATTAGACTAGAGTTTCCCTACGAGTGATTGTGATTCACTGCAAGGCACGCGTCCTGTTCTAAGTCTAAGTGACTCGAATTGACTGAATAAACGCCCCCTGACGATGCCTTGTTCGCATTATCACCAACAGTCTATTCCCCTGAGTCGGACCAATCGGCTCTTGACTCCGCTACTGGGCCACAAAGTTACTTTATCATAGTAACATCAGTGTCTCACCGGATACTAAAGCAAGAGAGGTCTTATTCAGTACATCAGCAGCTCTAGCACTGTAATCAAGCTCAGAGCCTCTTTCATTACCGAAACAAGAACAGCACTGTATCCGCATCGCTATCCAGCAAGCTCCAAATAATGCGGAGGGGGGGGGGGCAGGAGATCCCAACTTGTCAACTTGTCGTACCGCGGTGCCGATATCAGCTCGCTGAAACCTTTGATAACGCGCTTGTGTAGCATCTGTTTTGATTTGCCTAAGGGACTTGCTAACAACATACATTCATTCTACTTCCCAATGGATGTTTCCAGGCTATTGCCGCTTATCCCGCTCTGCAATGCGTTGAGTACATCCCGATAGTCTTGCTTCCATGCCTCATCCAACCTCGTCGGGTTCCACCCCAATAGCTTCCTCGCCACCGTCCCTTTCATGACCTTGTGCCCTGCCCAGCTCCGCTCAGCCATATCCACGAGGCCGCCCATGATCTCTTCCGCAAGCTCCTTGAGCTCTACCTGGTGAACCTCTTTCCCCTTAGGCGTGTCCTCGCGAGGGAGGACGCCAGCGTCAAACGCGGCGTCCAGGCACCGCCGCATCATTTCCGTCTGCAGCACCCGCCCGACGGCAGTAGAGATGATGCCGTGCGTCCCGGCGGGGATGTAACCCACGCCGTGGTCCTCCCTCTCAAGGATAGCACGCACCAGCAGCACGTAGACCTCGGCGAGGTCCTCGACGTGCACCCAGTCGAAGTTGGCCGTCTCGTTGAGCTTAAACCCGCGCCCGTGCTCGACGACGTAGCGCGTGAAGAGCGGAATGATGAAGCCCCGCCGGTTGAAGAGGCCGGTGCCGGTGCCAAATATGCACGGAGAGTTCAAGCTCGCCGCCTGCACGCCTGCCTCCTCGGCGCTTGCGAGCACGCTGATCTCGGTGGTTCTCTGCCGGTACGGGTCGCGGGCGTCTTCGGCCGCGAGGAACTCGTAGACTGCCTTGCTGTCGGCGTCGTCCCAGACTCTGTCGGGGTGAGCTGTCTGGGTCAAGGGCCGATCAGCTAGGTTCGAGCATCCGGAGGTATGGAGTATCCACGGTACGGGCAGGACTGGCGAGGTGCGATGGGCCAGGCCGTGGACGAGAGCCTTTGCACCGTCTGGGACGAAGCCGGTGCCGGCGTTGATGATTATGTCGTAGTTTGCAGCCGTGTTGGTGACAAAGGGAATGTCTGTGAAACCAGTCCACAAGATGGGCCTGACACGGTCTCCGTATGCCTTGTGAAGTATCTCGGCCGCCTTACTGTCCCGAACCAAGACATCGATGGTCAAGGGCTTGATGCTGGGCTCCTCGCTCCTGATCAGGTGGTCGAGCACAGTAGCCCCGATATAGCCTGTGGCCCCAGTAAGAAGAATCTTTGCCATTGTTTCGGACATAGCCAAGCCCGGATGATGTAAATTGGTGATAGACGTGAATGTCTGTTGGTTACTATTTTCCAGTCCCTGCAAAACAGGAAGAGAATACTGTTCTACAGACACATGACTAGTTTTCAGTCCTGAACAAAAGTTGAACATAAAGAAATGGAAAAGTATTTCTGATGATTCCGGCTATTGGTTCCCCACCCTATTTGATCACATCGCAGACCATCGGTCACCTTGGATATAGACTTTCAGAGACTACCTTGGATCGGTACGCCCGACCCCGGAATGCACACCGACAACGACTCCGCAACAACGCTTACAAATATCGTTTCCCAACCATGCGTTCACTGAAACGATGGAGAGCGGTTGTCAGCCCGGATTAGCGTGTGCAAAATTTGATGATCTCAGCCTCCCCCCCTTGTCGAGAGGTATCATCATTGATCAATTCTCTTTACTACACGAAAGCACATGATAAGAGCACGCCCTTCCATGCTTCCCTAGACCGCCTGTACCCTCGAAGAGAACTCAACAAGAGCAGTGGTTCAGAGAAAGCGTGGACACGCGGCGCCTTGGTTTTCTTTTTGTTTTTGCGTTGGGTGGTCAAAGAGAAGAAACTCAAACGCAATCTGAAAGAAAAGTTAGAAGGTGCTCATTTTATTAGTGATAGTACATCAGATCGGGTGTATCTCGAGTCACTTAGTGACACGCTAAGAGTATGGTAGGGCTGCTCGAGACAGTGCCCGCTTGGGTCCACGACACCAAGAGCTCACTAAGTATTCGCCGGACAGTTGGATTTTGAATCCGGGCAACCATACTTGGTCGCTAGATCTGGCACCACCTGGGCACTACCTAGGTACTAAGGTGGTGGATTGCCGGGGGCCTGGTCGTCGGCCTGGGCGGGAGGTCAAGCAGAGTCACCTAAGCTTGGCCGGATTGCATCACGGGTATTGCAAGTAGACGCGACGGAAGGGCACTGTAATCCTGCACTGAAGTCGCTGCGGAGGCCCAGACGATCAAACAGCGGCCTTGTGTTGGAGGCCTGTGGAGAATCCGTTTAAGCGGACATCAGCCTTGAGGAAAGAGACACGGGAAAGAGAGACTAGACGAATGATTAAGAATATATTGTATAATCTTCTCACTTGCATACCTGCGTGATGACGCTCGAAAATGCAGACCTAATTAAGGACCTCCGCGGGTATTCATTTCCAGCTAGCTACCTGGATGCGTGTATGAGTGCTGCTCACAGCCAGACGGCCGTCGCGGCCTGTGCCACCTCGCCGCCCTCGCGCCCCAGCTTCGTCGCGGCGACCTCCCTGAACTTGGTGCCGTCGAAGCCGAGTATGACCACGAACCCCTGCTCGCTGTCCGTCAGGGCGATGAACTCCTCGCCCGTGTCCGAGATGGGTCCCGGCGCGGGCTCGATAGCGTTGGCGAGCCCGCCGCTCGTCCTCGTCTCGAAGATGTCGACGGCCGGGCCGGCGATGTCGCCGTCTGGGCCCAGCTCGTAGGCGGCCACGTACCCCTTGGTCTCGGGCTGCAGGCCGCGCGTCGAGGCGTACAGGTACCGCGGCCTGCTTGCGTCCTTGGACGTGTTGCTGAGCCGCACCTCGTCGGCCCAGAAGTCCTCGCACCGCTTCCCTTCCGACAGGATATCGAAGCCGTGCATGTGCTCGAGCGTGACGCCGTCGGCGGCCACGCGGAACGCGTCCACCATGCTGCTGTGCTCCTGCACGCAGTACAGCACGCGGCCGTTCGGGTGCGGCCACGTGTGGCGCGGCCCGTCGTGCGGGCGCGGGGAGATGTGCTTGGACCCAAGTGTCAAGGGCGGGCGAGGAGCCTCGCTGCTGCCCTTGCTGCCCTCGCTTCCCTCGGACTCGTCGACCGAGTACGTCCAGATGCAGTTGTGGCCGATGTCCGCGACGTACAGGCTGCGGCCGTCGGGCGAGAGGTCGACCGAGTGCGAGCCGTGGCGCAGGCCGCCGAAGCTACCGTGGGCGACCCCATTGCGCTTCCCGTCGTCGAGCTCCTCGGGCCTGCGGAACGAGACCTCCTGCGCCAGGGGCCCGATGCTCCCGTCGGGGGCCAGGCTGAACACCTCGCCCGTGGGCCCGCCGGCCGAGTACAGGTACCTCCCCGTGACGGCGACGTAGCCGCTCAGGGCGCGCACTGGCTTCTGGTTAAGGAGCTCGACCGAGGCGTCGTCGCGGATGCGGTAGGAGGCCACCGAGGGCGGGTCCGTCCAGCACGTAGTGTACAGCCGCGTCTTGTCCCGGGACAGGGCGAGCCACGAGTGGCCCCCCACGGCCGGGGAGGTCTTTGCCACCGTCAGGGAGGCTTCGCCGCCGGCCCCGGTTGCGGGCTTGAACAGAAGCGTGTAGACCTCTGGTGATCTGAAGGTGCCGACTAGCAGCAGGAAGCCATCTTGGACCATTGTTATGGGTGACAGTCGGATGTGGGCGTGTCAGAAGAGGGGGCCTGCGCCTGCAACATGTATGTGGACTAACACGGGTGGGCCCAATGCCGCCAGAACGTAGGCAGGGTATAAAGGTATAAGTAAATATATGCTGTGTACCCAGGCCACGAGCACTGGACAAGATTGGAGACCACACGTGTGGAATATGAAAAAGCAAAGTAGACAAATAAAGACTATGGGGTCGATCAACAACCTTAGTGTCTGTCTTTTAATAAACCATGGGAAAGGGTTGTGTCGGTACTTGTGTGGGATGCGGTGCGAGGTGGACTTCTGGGTCTACATAATTATGTGACGAGTCCGGATAAGGGGCAGGGCGGCGACCAGCAGCAGCGTCGTCGTCATAGAATAGGCGGTATCATAGGAGCGGAGTGGGTAGGAGAGGAGAGAGAAGAGAGGACGACAGCCAATTGTTTTTTCTCATGGAGAAAGCCCAACATAAGAGTGTCTCATAACTTGCAGACGGCAGCTGGGGAGGAGGGTATATCAGAGGTCGACGATGGTGAGACGTCTGGGTCGTTAGCCATCCGTCTTCCCCGTTCCGTAGACAGCGCGGGACTGGCGCGGGTATGGTGTGCACTGCATGGTGCTCAGACTGTTGCTGCGTGCAGCTGCACCTAGGTATACCTAGTCTACACGGCACTTTTCGTCTGCGGTTCCTCTAATAACACCGTCGGTGGTTGAGATAGCAGTGGGAGTAGCGGGTGAAAGGCAATCGATCGGATGTGCATCGACGACTTGGGTGCGCCTTCCGACGGTCTCTTTTTGCATGCGCGCCCACAATCCGCCGAGCAAGCAAGGTTCAACATTCGCTTCAATTCCGACTCGCCAGGCTCACTGTTTCCTTTTCGGTCCCTTGTCAACTATCCCATGTTGAACTTGTTGATCTCTCGTCCGATGTCCAGTCAGGAGATTCCCGCGGCTAGTATCGGAAACCTTCGTGGCTTGAGCCTCTCTCCCCCTGCGTACTTCTTCCCGATCGGTCCCCCCCTCTCCCAAGGGCGGGACCCCCTACCTGCACACGAAGCCCTAACCCTCACCGGCGTGTCCCAAGGTTGCAATCTAAGACATGACCTACCTCATCATATGCAGCAAGTCAGTCCGGCACCGTTATCATGAACCTATCATGGCCACACCATTGTCACTCCCCGCAATCTGTATCTCTTGATAGGCGTGACAAGAGATAGCCGTATCATGGGCAACGACCCATGGGCGGTCCCAAAATGGACCCTGAAATATATAGGCCCTCGCAGGCCTATGCTGCGAGGGGAAGATGTAGGACCAATTGCTTCTGTGTTCTACTGTAAATTAGTGCGACTGACATCGTGTGCTACAGCAGAACCATGGGAGGACAAGACTGGACCGATGAAGCGGCATGGCCACCCGGAACCGTTCGCCTCGAGAGATTGCTTGGAGGAGGTGGCAATGGCTCCGAGGCCGAGATCATCCTGCAGCCACGCCCGAGTAGCGACCCAAATGACCCTCTGACTTGGCCGAAATGGAGGAAGTATCTCAATTTTGGCCTTGCGACCTTCTATGCGATGATGGCTTTCGGCCAGATCAATGCGACCACGCCCACCTGGGGGCCAATGATGGACGAGCTGGGCTTTGATGCTGTTCTCATGTGAGTCGGGATGAACCTCACTTGCACATGGTTTTTGTTATGCTTCATTTGCCAGCATACACTCCTACAACAGGGGCTGACCTGGCCGTTACTTCACGGGCGACCTTCCTTGGTGCTGCTAGTGGGGGATCACATGCTGACCATCAGCGCAGGAACAACACATATGCCATCGGCTGCGCGACCCTCGCCCTGGGCAGCTTCATGCTCATCCCCTTTGCCCTCAAATACGGCCTGCGGCCAATCTACGTCCTCAGCAGTGCCGCCCAGATGGCAATCATGATCTGGGCTGCCCGCACCGTGACGGGGGGTGACTGGTGGGGCGTGAACGCCCTCCAGTGCTGGGTGGGGTCGCTGGCCGAGACCATGGTGCAAATGACGGTCGCCGATGTTTTCTTCGTCCATCAGAGGGGGCTAATGAACTCGATCTATATCTGGGCAAGCAACTTCGGCTCCAGCTTGGCACCCGTTGCTGCCGGGTTTGTCACTGCCTCCCAGGGGTGGAGGTGGGTGTGGTGGTGGATGGCTATCTTCTTCGGGATAGTCTTCGTTGCGTTCATCTTCGGATTCGAGGAATCGAAATTCGACTGGACTGCAGCAGTCATCCATGGCATCCCGCCGTCGCCGGACGTGGCCAGCACCAAGAGTGGTGCTGAAGGTCAGGCCGACAAGAAGCAGCCGGCATCAGACCCCGAGAAGGCAGCTCCGTCAGACCTGTCTCCGGGTGAGGAGCCCCTCACGTCTGTTCAGATCGACCCGTCTATACCTCGCAAGACGTACTGGCAGCGACTCAGCCTCGCGACCACAACACCAGGGCCGTTCATGTTGTTCGCACGGCACGCGTACCAGCCTTTTCAGATACTGTTCACCATTCCCGGGGTGGCATACATGTCCCTGGTCTATGCTGTGCTTCTGGCATGGTCAACAGTTATGTCAGCAGCTTTAAGCACGTATATGATCCTGCCGCCTTATGATTTCAACTCGACCCAGATCGGGCTCATGAACCTTGCCCCTTTCATTGGCAACACACTGGGCTCCTTGATATGCGGTCCTCTGAGCGACTGGACCATCCTGCGGCTGGCGAAGAGGAATAACGGCATTTATGAGCCCGAAATGCGTCTTTGGGTCTTCGTGCCGTTTATCCCGTTCCAGGTGGCGGGTGCCTTCTGGTTTGGTAAGAATTCCCTGGCCGTGTCTTCCTTTTGCACTCATGACCCTCAACACAAATTCGGTTCGAGCAGCCTGGTCTCCAGGCAGATGGGCCTCTTGAGGGAAGACCTAGGCCTACTTGTGAGCCGCAAGCCCAACCTGCAGGAGCCAATCACCTCACAAGCGGGTTGCTCTGTCACTTCTCATATATAGACCATGCTGCGCTCAATTCTTCCTTCCGTGTGGGGTAAATTTTACTGACGGCTTAGACAGGCTATGCTCTGCAGGGCGGCCAGTCTTGGGTCGCTGTAGCCTTCGCCTTCGGCATATGCAACTTCGGGTCCGCGCCGATCTCGAGCATCGCCTTGACCTACATGACGGATGCCTATAATGAGGTGAGGAGCGGATGAGTCCCACATGTCACAGGGCACGATGCTGACAATATCTTGCCCAGATCATCGGTGATGCCCTTGTGGCGCTCACTTTTTCGAGGAACACAATGAGCACCATCTTTGTCTTTTCCATGACCCCCTGGATCAGCCGCGTCGGAATGGCCAATGTGTTCAACACGATTGGAGCTATTGGTCTTTCCGTCCTGCTATTCGCCTTTGCCTTCCTGTGGAAAGGCAAACTGTGGCGCTCTCAGAATACGAAGCGCTACAAGCGATTTGCTGCGAAGCAATTTGATCCTCGACCCATTGACAACCGCGTCTAGAAATTTACCCGCGCGGGTGTTTGGCTGTGGTGAAAAATTGATGATTTGGGCCACGTGCAGTCCTTGCAATACAGGATCATTGAAGCCTGGCAAAACGTGGTATGGTCTTTGAAGGGGTATTAAAATTCTCCGAATGCAAGATATTCCTTTCAATTGGTCACCCTAGCGGCTTCTCTGCTTGTGGTCTCGATGTGTACACCGTCACCGCAGATGTCTCGTATCCACAATTCGATTCCTGAGTAATACGGCCGCAACGGGAGCAGGACGAGAACCGATAGATTGCGGCATCAGCATGGCAGCAGAGCAAATTCGCGCCGGGCGTGTGGATCATCAGAACTGGGCTGCAGCTAAAAGTAAATTGGCGATCCTGATTTTGCGAGCTTGTCAATCCTGATGACTCCGCCGCCCCAGCGAAGGAGCAGGCCGCCTTGCGGCGCGGCTGCACCAACAGCCTGACAGCGCAACAATCAGCCCCCAACTGTCCAAAACCCACCACGAGGCATCCCTCAGCCGCACGAACACACCATGTTGGGTGGGTGTTGGTTGCACAGGATTGCGCCTCAGTAAGCCCGCCTGTTGGAGGGGACACACATGGACACACATAAAGTCGCCATGCGCCGCAAGGCCCCCGTCCCCAGGAAGGATTCAGCAGTGCTGACCTTCTCTTTCACTCGCCCCCAGCCCGAGACACTGGCTGCATTCGTTTAAACATGCACTTCTCACAGCCATTGGCGAGTGCAGTCGCGCTGCTCTTCGTGCAGGGTGCTGCTGGCGCTGCGATATCAATTGGCAAAGCCAGGAGGAACGAGTCGTCCGTCGCCAAGTACTCGCTGCCGCAGGACTCAAGTGACCCAGCAGCGAGGTCAGCAGAGCTCGACGCCACGCGAGCCGGGTACGAGTATGGCCCACCAGTAGCTGGCGGGCCTTACTATCCCTCTGGGGAGCTCGGGGCTGCAAAAGGCGCGGCAGACCTGGCATCTCTCCAGGCCGACCTGACACCTCAAGAAGCCTTTGTGGGAAAGGACGCCGCAGCGGCGACTGCTGCAAACGCAGCTGGAAAGGTATGCATGCAATCGTCGTCCGGCCTCGTCGTTGTTACTGACATGCCCGTATTAGTTCAACGGCTTGAAGACTGTGGAGGACTATGAGCTGCTGTACGATGGCCAGTGGACCAACACACTGCCAAAGGGGCCTGTGCCAGGTGTCCTCACCAACTACACCCAGGACTTGCTGTTCTCGATGGAGAGGTTGTCGACCAGCCCGTACGCTCTCAGAAGGCTCATCCCCGGAACCGACTGGGTCCCATTCTGGGTCGACGACTCGGTGACGCTCAAAGTTGCCGGATCGCCCCTGTGGGCTCTCTTCCTAGAAGGTCGTCTCTTCTATGCGGACCACTCGGACCAGGCAGATCTCCCCCGAACCGAGAGGTTCGCGGCGGCTTGTGACGCCTTGTTCTTCATCGACAAAGAATCGGGGAATTTCCTACCCCTGGCCATCCGGACCGGCGTCGGGCAGAGCACCATCTACACGCCTGAAGATGACGCCGCCGACTGGCTCCTGGCAAAGGTCATGTACAACGCGAACGACTTCTGGTTTGCTCAGTGGAACCACCTTGCTGCCACCCACCATGTCCTGCAGATCAGTTGGCTTGCGGCCATCAGATCGTTGAGTGTGGAGCATCCTGTCTACGCATTGCTGGATCGCCGTAAGTATGGCCCTTGAAATCCGTGGTTGGGCTTATACTGACCTGTTGAAATCATAGTTGCGATTCAGGCTTTTGGCATTCAGCCGCTCGCGGCGTCCATCCTGTTCGAGCCCGGCGGTGCGGTGGACCAGGTCTTTGGCTTCACAGGCGCGGCGGCGCAGAACTATACCACTGGTCTCTACAACGGTGGCCACGGTGCCTTCCAGGCCAACTACTTCAAGACTGACCTGGAGAAAAGGGGTCTCATCAACTCCAAGTCCGGCCCTGCACTTGCCCACTTCCCATTCTACGAGGACGGCTCCGTGATATATGACGCGATCAGGACATTCATAACGTCCTTCGTAGGGTCATACTACGCGTCCGACGCCGACGTCAAAGCCGACGTCGAGCTCCAGACGTGGGCAAAGGAGGCCAACGGGCCGGCCAAGGCGCACGACTTCCCCTCAACCATCGTAACCAGGGAGACCGTCATCGACATCCTCACGCACGTGGCCCACCTCGGCTCGACGGCGCACCACGCGGTCAACACCAACGAGCTGCTGTCCGTATCCTCGACGCTCCCCTTCCACCCGCCCGCGCTCTATTCCTCCGTGCCGACCTCGAAAGGTGGTAACCCGGACGTGGCCGCCTTCCTGCCGCCCTTCAGCCAAGTCATCACGCAGCTCAGCTTTGCGGGCCTGTTCGCGCGGCCGCTGCTGGAGAACACAAACCGCAGCCTCTTGCACATGTTTGACGACCCGGATATGCTTGCCAAGATGAACCCGACGACAGAGCAGGCGGCGGGCGTCTTCAAGGGCGCCATGGAGGCGTTCAGCGACCGTGTCGCCGCGCGGGGGTTCGATGCCCAGGGCCTGAGCCAGGGGATGCCTTTTGTGTGGCAGGCGCTTGACCCGCGGGTGGCACCGTACTCGATCACCGTCTGAGTTAATAACGAGTGCCTGGTTGAGGGCTGCAGCGAGCTATACATATAGATGTAATATTGGGTTCCGGTTTCATCCTGCCTTTTATATAATTCACATACACAGCGCTGTTTAGAGACAGCCAGGGCGTGTTTGTAGCCGTCTACTGTGTAAGTAGATGTTTGGAGCTAGGTGTCATATCCGATGGGAGGACCGAAATTGGACCATCCACCGGCAACTGCACCCAGCACGAACAGCACGGCGGCACCACGGGTTTTCTTTTTCATATGATGTTGGAGACCGCATGCAGCTGTCGACGTAACGCGCTACGCGGACGCCTTTCTCCTCACGATGGCTTGCTACGTAAGCGTACCTAGTTAGTAATACAACTAAAATACTAGTCCTGAACTCTCTGTGCGCGCTATCTAGACCGCATGTCAGCGAGATCGGCAGGCCGGCCACATCACAATCTATCTGCACGAACACGGCGGCCCTTTGATCGAGATGGGGAGTCGACGCCCACGCTGGCAGGCTGTGGCAGGCTGGCAGGGGCAGGCAACGTCGAAACCGAAACCCCCTGGGCCATCGGGCACGTCGGGTTGGTTAGAGGGTAGCATTCCTCAGCGAGCTGCGAGTCAGCTGTCAACAGAGGAATGCAACAGGAAGCTTCCGGGCATCCGCGACGCCGTTGGTTGTCTTGTGCCTTGGGCCTCTTTGCCCAGCAAATAGGGGAAATGAGAGCAGCATCGACGCGACGACTGTTGGTGCTGTGCTAGCTTCTCCTGTCCAGAGCTGGAGGTTGCCAGAGTCAAGTGTGTGCGCGTGCGTAGCAACAAAGGCCCAATTGAGTGACTTGGTTGGTTGGAAGGAAGGAGCCATCTTGTTGCTCCCGCCCGTCACCTCGAGCCTAACGCACGAACAATCAATCAGTCAAATCAAATCAAATCAATCAACCATCTAATAATCGATCAATCACGCAGCACATCCGCGCTCGGGCACAGGAGGTTCCATTCCAGCCCCAGCCCAGGCCCCAGCCTTCTCCCGGGAAACCCAATTTATACTCTCAGCTCACCCTATACATACCATACCATAACCATACTTACACGGCGGATCTGCCCCTCTTCCGATGGGCCTCGCCTCGCCCAACGGCAATTGCTTTCTCACTTTCTCGTGCCACGCGCGCCAGCCAGCCTCTCCCGCGCTCACCGCATTCGTCGGTCGGTTCGAAAACTCAGTTTCCCTGGAAGCCGTTCCGTCCCTTTCGTTGCACAGCCGAATCATACTGCACTGTACAGTACGGTCTCTCACTAGGCCGACCCCACTCCCTGTGGATTGAGACAACGAACCGACGGACAGCGGCCAGCACACGGCAGACAGCGAGGCAAGCCAGGCCAGCCAGACCGCAACACACTGGCTGCTTGTCCTCCATCCGTCAAGGGACGTAGCCGAATAGCAATACATAGCTTCCTGCCCACCTGTCGACGCCGGCCTTGACGCGGAAGAGAGACGCTCACACACGGGGGGGCCTTAGCCGACCATTCCGGCACTTCCATCAGCAGGCTAGCAGCACCCACCGCCGGGCAGACAGACTCTCTCTCCCACCGAGGACAAGACACGCGCCACCCCTTCCGAGGCCGAGACCCCCGGGAATTTGCCCGGATCCACCTTAATAATCCCGTCCACTTACGCCCGCCGGTGGCCTGACCTTCCTCTCCTGACCTCTGCCCCCGGGGGAACCTTTCGAAAAGCCGGCGTCGGGCCGCCCATGGCGGCACCGAACCCTGTTCTCCCCCCGTCGGCTGCCCCCTTCTCGTCCCCGTTGTTCTCCGTACCCTTATTAGCCCCCCTGCCTGCGGCCTCCAGCCTGTCGCCATGACAAGGCCCAAGGTCCCTGATGACAAGAGGATACGTACCGCCCAGGCCTGCGAGTCTTGCAAGCGCCGGAAGCAAAAGGTGAGCCTGCCTTTCTTCGTCTTGTCTACCTCGCTATATCATGTCAGCATCTAGAACCAATCACCTACCTGTTTTGCCGGGCGGGCCTCTCTATCTCTCTATCTCTCCTACCATCTGTGCATGAACATCAGTTCCCTTGATGCGTTCGTCTCGTCTTTTCTTTGCATGGATGTGTCCGGCCCCAACACCATGAGAATGTCTCTCTCCTTCCTCTCCTTCAACTCTGCCTTGTCGTCAGGGCCAGTCCCCATGCTGTAAGACGCGCCAGTGCCGGGCTTGCTCCACGCGTCTATTCGCTGTGGGAGCAGACATGCCCGTGTGCCGTGGATTTGCAATATATCACGGCCCTGCTAGACCCTACGCATTGTTTCTCGGCCCCATGTCAAGATATATCGATGGAACACATATACAAGTGCCCACGCTAACAGTCGACGTAAAATAAAGTGCAATGGGCTGAAGCCGTGCAACACCTGCACGAAGCGGAACCTGGCCTGCGATTATCTCTCAGGCCATGGACAGGGCCACTCGACGCCGTACCATGGCGGTCAGGGCGAGATCGTGGTGTCGGGCTCGTCCCCGAACAAGCGTAGGAAGTCGACGCCGGACACCATGGGGTCGGACGAGGGATCCGCCCCCAAGAGGACGAGGTTCGACGGCGGCGATGTGCGCACCGGGCCCTCCTCGCAGCAGACCGTGGACGTGACCGAGCCGTCAAGGCTCCTGGGCCTCCCGACACCGATACCTGGGCCCCCATTACCCGGCCAGCCCGGCCGGGAAGGCGAGGCAGAGGCCGAGCCTGAACCCGAGGTCCAATCGAGACAGAGCACCGTGAGCGGTGCCGACGAGATTGCCGAGGTGTACACCGAGACACGGATGCTTCAGGATCCCACCGGGCGGCTTTGTACGTAAAACACCACTTATCCCCTTACGAGTTTGTCTCGCTGACGGCGGGGAATAGTATACCTCGGTGATTCTGCTACACTCTCCTACCTGCAGTTCATCCGCATGATAGTCGAGAGCGTAGATGGGCCCTCACAGTTCACAATGGACCCCAGCCGCCACCGGCTGATGGAGCTGACGACGAGTCTCCCGCCTGACTATCGCACGTCACTGTTGCTACCAGACCGGAGAACGGCAGATGTTCTCATTAGGTCATACCTTACCAACGTGAGCCTCACCTGAGTCATCTGAACCTCTCCCACACCCTCAGCCGCTGAAGCACTAAGGTGGACGAATGCTAATCTTCGGCAGACCAACGGCCTGATCGAGGTCTTCGACAGGAAACTCTTCAACCAGCGGCTCGAGGTCTGCTACCAAAACCCGCTGGCAGCTGAGCCCACGTTTCTGTGCTTGCTCTACCTCGTATTTGCCATCGGCCTTGTGCTCGCCACGCCGGCCCCCGGCAGCCATGATGATAGCGTCATCAAGAACTTGCAAACCAGCACCGCGGACCGTGCCGAGATGTTCTTCATGAACGCCAAGTGCTTGTGTGACCCGACGTCCGGATTCGAGGATGCCGATTTCTGGAGCGTCCAGGCGCTCCTGCTCATGTCGCTGTTCAAGCTGGCGAGAACAAAACGCAATGCTGCATATGCTTACCATGGTAAGATACTCGAGATCGCATGGGAATTTTTGTCCCAATGCTAACTTTTTACCAGGCATGGCGGTGAGGTCTGGTTTCGCCCTTGGTCTTCATAGGCAGGAGACGATGGTCATCTTTCCGGTCCCGGATCGCATCGTGAGGAGGAACGTGTGGAGGAGCCTTTACGTCCTGGACCGTTTCCTTGCAGCCGCACTGGGACGACCAACATCGATATCGGAAGAGGACTGCTCGGCAGAGGCGCTTGTCACCCCCGAGAGATACCTTGGGCAGGAAAAATACCTGGCCGACACGAATACAGACCCGTCGTCATCGAGCGGCCTCAATGCCGCCGTGCGGAGCTGCCAGGTGATCGGCATCATCTTGAAGAAGATCTACGCCCAGCGCAAGATATCGACGAAGCTCGCACAGGAGATCTCAGAGCAGTGCAAGGGCGGCCCGCAGAAGTACCACGCCGGCCTGCACTGGCGACAAGCCATGAACACGGGCATCGACCCGGCCCACGGCATGGCGGTCATCCACGTCAACCTGCTCTACTGCCACGCAGTTATCCTGCTGACCAGGCCCTTCTTCCTCTTTCTGATGAACAGGATGCAACAGGAGAGGCTCGGGGTCCCACGGGCGGCGATCCGGCCTGGCTCGAAGATGGAGAAATTCTCCGAGGCCTGCGTCAACGCGGCATACCACACCGTGGCCCTGGTGCAGATGGGCCACGAGGGAAACTACCTGCCACAGCGCGACCCATTTATAATGTAAGTGTGCCTCCACATCTCATAGTCGATATCGCGACACCTTGCAGCGATCCACAGTCCCTGACCACAAAGCAGCCACTTCCTCTTCGCCGCAGCCCTGGTGGTGCAGAGCAACGAGTTCGCCTCCCTCCACAAGAACCCCTCGTACGGCGAGACCTACCAACAGGCCCTCGCCATCATGACCTACTGCGCCAAGACGGACCCCCAGGCCAGCAGGCTCGTCTACATCATGACGACCTTCCACAACGTCATCGTCTCCCGCGCCCCGGCGTCCTCGTCCCTGCGCGACCCCTCCTCCATACCGAACACGCCCTCGGGCGGCGCAGCCAGCGGTGGCACGCTCGTCAGCACCCCGGACCCGATGGCCAACTTCTTCCTCTCGCACTCGACGCCCACCACGGCGGCGGCCCAGCACCACGCACCCACCAGCGCCCCGGCGCCCGCCTCCAGCAGCAGCAGCACCTTCGACCCGGCCCTCTCCATGCCGCCTCACCACCACCACCAGCCGCAGGCGCCGCAACCACCCGGCCTGCACAGGCGCGACTCGGCCAACACCAACAACCCGCCGACGTGTGGGCCCTCACCGTCCCCTGGGATGATGCCCACCGCCCTGACGCCGACGACCTCCTCCACCGGTGGAGACCCCATAATAGATGCGGAATGGTTCCACTTCGACACGCTGTGGGAGAACTGGGCCGCCACGCCGCAGCCGCCACCAACGCAACCGCAACCGTCCGCCGGCACGCCGTCCCAGCAGCACCAGCAGCAGCAGCTGGCCGATCCGGCCCTGTTCGGGGACCCGGCCTTGGGCGGCTTCGATGTCTCGGGTCCCAGCGGCGGCGGTGGCCCGGGGTCTGCGTTCGCGACGCCGCCGCTGCCGGGCACGCAGCAGGCTGGCGGGGGGATGAACGTGCCACTTTACCCAATGATACGGTTCGCGGAGTAACCATGTGGGGGGGGGGGGTGTTGTGGTATGGTGCCGTGCGGTGACAAAAAGCGTTGATTCCGGTGGGCTGGGAGTTGGAATGCAGTGATGGATGATGGGCATGGCCATGTCCTGTTAGCTTTGGTCTAGCGAGTATGGTATGTATGTGTGCATGTGTATGTATGTATTTACGTCATTGATAAAAACAGAAAGAAACGCAGCATGGCGCTGGTGCTAGCCGAGTTCGAGTTCTTTGGAGGGGCAAAAGTCTTTGGTTGGCGCATGTGAAGGAGGTATGGAAGAGAGCCTGGTGGGAAATGCACACGGGGAGGCAATGGTAGTCTAATCTGTACCGGAATCCTACCGATTACCGATTTCTTTCTCAGCGAGAATGTGCTTAATAAAAAGATGAAGGTTAAAAGAGGAGCAATTGAACAAGACTATGAGCAGCTGACCAGCCGGGGGCAAAAAGGGAAAAGAAATATGAGCACATGCCGGATCCCAATGTTGGCAGTGGGGTCATTTGAACCCGGAGCCTCTGCGAGTCCGTACCAAGCGCTACTACGGAGATCGTTACTCGCCACGAGGTCGACGTTTGCGGTACGCAGCCGTGTTTACTTACCACAAGTGCTTCGAAACCCAACTAGTCCTGGACCTTCATCGCACGGATTTGGATAAAACGGAGGTTTGTCGTTGGGGTGGGCGGGGAGGGGGGGTTATCTCAGATTGGCCATATTCACTGCAGACAGGCATGTCGAGTTGGCCCTTGTGGCAGGTCATCCCGTAGCGCGGAGCCTGAGTAGCTAAACTGCCCACTGCGGCCTAGATTATACAGAGTCAGGCCTGGATGAACCGTACGGGCTATAATCAGCTTGTCATCTCAGAGGACGCACACAGCGGACCAAGATGTTGCTCAGTACTGTGGTCACAGATAGGGTGAGATTGGAAGCAACAATTACATTCAACTCAACACCGACCAAACACCGTTAACTACCTCCCATACATGCCTTGTAACCAGACCTTTAGAACGAGCCCAGACCATTAACCCCAACTCCTTGCCGCTCCCGCGAGGGACCATGTGGACCAAAATGATATACACTCTTACTCTATCTAGACATGTATCATGTCCACTTCGCCGGCCCGAAGGTCTGTCCTTGAGGGAGCACCGTCTGGATGGCCGTGTCCTGGAAGTCCATCGTGGTGGTAATAACGTTGTTGCCCCACCAGCTGGGAGGGTCAATGCTATTCAGAGTGAAGGCGAAGAAGATGGTGAGCGTGCTGAGGGCGAGGCCGAGGTCGAGACCAGAAGATGTCAGGAAGTTGAGGCGGCTCCACCAGGCGAAATAGCGCTTGCGGATGTAGTACTGGAACATGAAACCCACAATGCCCCAGGTCAGGTAGTTGAGTGGCGTGGCCGGTGGGATGGAACCCGCGCCGCCGAAGATGAGCGGAGCCATCAGATACTTGACAGGCGACTTGGGCCACTTCTTGGCGGCAAAGTAGATGATGACGGGCACGATGGCGCCGATGCCGAAGAAGATGAAGAGGCCAGAGTAGATCTGGCCGGGCGAGAACATGCGGGCCGGCCCAATGAGACCCCAGATGACGGAGGCTGGACAAGCAGTTAGCATCACACGTCTCTGGTTGCATCGACGTAGGTGTGTATCTTACCCGAAAAGAAGACTTTACCGCCTGGGCAGGTAAAATGCTCGCGCTGAGTCGTCGTGCAAACCTCTGGGATGGCCGCCAGCGCAGAGTTGAGGACGGCGATCTGGATGAAGCAAGAGAATGTCGTTGCGACGACCTGGGACATGAACATAGTCCGTGGCGGGATCTTCATGTAGTGTCCAAATTTGAGGTCCCCCACGAAACTGAGGGCCTGGCTCATGGTGATATACCCAAATGTCTTGAAGATCATGAGAGCAAGGGGGCGCCCGGGCTGGATGTAGCCGAAGACGAATTCGGTCAGAACGTTGAGGCCGATTTGGTTGTTGGTGATGGCTTGGATGATTCCAATCGGTAGCGAAAAGCAGAACGAGATTGCTACGGAAAGCAAGAACGCCCACCACGCCAGATTGGTGGGGAATGCGAGCACGGCAACGAAGCCGATGCCAAGCATCTGAGACACGGTCGTTAGAGTGAGATATGACATTCGCGTTAGATCAGGGCAGACTCACCAGGGCGAACAAGCTCATGTACCACCAGGTCGGAGCCTCGGGGTACTTCCTCATCAGCTTCATGTGGATGTCATCTTCCTCGGTCTTTGAGTTCTTCCACTGAGCCCAGATCATCTTGCCGTGGTGCAGATACGTGTACACGATGAGGGAAGCAATGGCAGCAAACGACAGGCCGTAGGACATGGCGAAAGTCGTGCTGATGAAGAGAGGCGAATACTCCCTGTAAGCCTGCTCGTTCAGGGTGAACTCAGGCGTCAAGATCCGCGACACGTTGTAGGTCGAACCCGTGTTGTCATATGTGCTAGAGTCGCTCATGGGCAAGAACTCGGCGAACCAGACACCACTGTAGTGGAAGACTGACGCTCCGATGATGAAGAAAGTGAAGACTCCAATGAGAGTGTTCGCGATGGCATGGAAAGGTGGAATCAGAGGCGAGCCGACAAAACCCGCAATCTGCGACCAGTCGAAGGTGATGGGAACCAGGGACAAGCCACTTGTATAGCCAAACAGCTGGTTGACAACCGGATTCTGCGGAGCAATCCACGTGGCAAAGGCAAAGGTGCTCAAAAACTGGGCCAGGTAGCCAGGAATGAAGTAGTAGACGAAGGCACCGAGAGTAATGATTCCGAACCACCTATAACGAGGCATTTTCCCGCCAAGCACGGTGGGATCTGGGTTTTCGTTACCTTCGTACATGGCATTCATCAGTGTCACGGAGACCAGGTTTCCAGGCCAGATCATCGCCGCAGGGTAGACTGTGTCCTCGTTAGCTTTGTAAATAAATATCTGCACGCTGGTCATGCTTACCGAGGAACTTCCTCATGATACCAGCAATGCCATAACCAAGTGACTGAGTCGATATGGTCAGCATTAGCTGGAAAGGTATTCCGAAATCCTGCTTGTAAAACACTTTCTGAGCCAGAATGATATCAGTGGCATAAGCAACAGAAAATGATACACTGGCCATCACAACTATGATAGAGTGCTCCTTGATGTTGAATGGCCCAGGGTTCAGCGACCACCGCAGACCAAAGGTGTTGAACTGCCGGGTCGGCATGACCTTGGCCCAACCGTGGCCCATAGGCCAGGCAATGATCTGAGCAATCAATGCACCAAGGCCGATGGCGGGATTTCTGAGAGAGAACAAAGTATTCATCGAGGCGCCAACGACGACAAGAACCAGTCCTATGGTCCAAGCACGGACCTGTTATACGTGGTTAGAAAAATGAGTATATTGTTGTTGAGGCTTGCTGCACTCACGGTGTTGCACGGTGCGTCGATATCATAATTCCGGACGGCGGCTCTGACTTCGGGATAGGGCGAGTCCTCCTCCCCTTCCTTGTTGATAGTCATGATCTTCTCCTCGTCGGAATATGTCGAGGCTGATGAGCCACGTGGAGGCCCCAGGGCTGGCCGTGTATACTCCTCGGGGAGGTTGGGATCTAAGAGAAGTTCGTATTCTGATCCTTCTTCATCACTGTCATCTGGTTGGAGGTTAGACTCACCCCATAGCGAGAGGCGGTGCTTGAGGTCATCGACAGGACTCATCCGACGACCCAGAGGGGTGTCGAATGTCGACCCTGATGCCTCCACCTCCCTTCCACTGACCTCCACCACATCGACCTTTGAGCTCGAGTTGCTGTCGCTTCCCGCCATATTGGACTTCGATGCCGTACCAGACGGCTTGTCACTATATGGCTGGCCCATGTTGTACGGACCGATAACAGGGAAAACGAGGCAAAGTGTTCGAGCTCAGGGGTAGATGCGAGAGAGGGGTGGGTGCTATATAGGGGCTGTCTGGTTGTCCAACAGAAGACTGCGGCCGTGACGGGCTCGGTACCACGTGCGGCTCAGAGCCAGCGCTCTGTCGATCCCAAACTCAGTCGATCCCAGACGGACATGAAGCGTCACGCGAGAACGCCAAAGGAAGCGTCAGATAAGCAACTGCGATGGGATTCGCCGTCCGCACAAGGAAGCTTGTTTTCCGGGCCTTCAACCGATGTCCTGGTCTGTGACCAGTATCTCAGGAGCCACAGCGCCGGGAATGCTTGGACAGCGGCGGCAGATCGCAAAACCGGGGAGGCCTGTCAGTCGAACGTTGCCACGCGTGATCTCCAGGATGGATGGTGGTAGATGGAGGAACGGGATGCTGAAACCTAGCGTTGGACCTCAAGATGCGGGTTGTGGGAGGACAGAGAGTGTGGTTGATAGTGAGCTTGCGGTACAGAAGTGCGCGGGCTCATGGGAAGCCACACTGCCGATCAAGAGCCGGCTAGTAGATTCATGCAAAGGCAAGAATTCCAGATTGTGGTGGTGGTGTTTCCCTGTCGCTAAGCTTTGGGATGGGACAGCCGCAGAGCTTGTGGAAACCGTCCGATAAGGGGCCAGAAACAGAATCTGGGCAGGCTGAAACCGACTTGCGGCAAGCACAGATTGCATAAACTGGGGGTTCCGAGTGTTTGCGCTGTACCGCAGGCCTGAATACTGCAGGAAATATTGGATGGTTCGTCGTTACAACAGCTCGGGAAGCAATACAACGCTGCAAGAGGCCGGTGTAGTCGCGATGGTCCTTGTCTGAAGTCTGAATGCACCCTTGCGATAGGTCCAGGTCTCGCTCATGCGCAGCCACGACGAGGGCGGGAAGATGCTGCCACTGTTCAATTTGATGCTTTTTGAGATAGATTGCGTGCTGGCAAATGCGGTGCAAGTGAAACAGAAGCAATCGACTGCTAAAGGTTGTCGAGTTCTACCGTGGATAAGATGCGTGTAGCAACTTCAACCCTGCTTCGCGAGAGGATGCGGAGGAAGGCCAAGTAGCTGAGGATGAAGGCACGGCTGAGTCGTTGCTTACCCGGCGGCTGCTCAATGAACGACTTATGAGATAAGGAAACAAATGGCCCCCATGCAGAGTTCGAAGAGACGGAGAAGAAGCAAGATCCACCGTAGTCGACAGGATTGAAGAAACACATGTCCTGGGAAATCTGGGGAAAGAGGCTCCTTCGCCTCACACTACTCAGGGGCCAGCAGGAGCGCTCTGCCCGGAGTGACTTACGTCGTCTTTGTCGTCGTCAGGGTCCAGGTCCTAGTCATGGGCCGTCGCCCCAGCCAGGCCCTGGCTTGGCCCGCGCCTATTCAGGTCTAGATTTAGAAACGTCAAACGTCGAGCGAGGCCCACCGCCTGCCCGTTGCGGAAGGGTACTGCCAAAACACGCGCGCTCTGAGAAAGAGGCACTAGCCCCGGTACGGACGGATCTACCGAGCGTCTAAACGGCCAACTGACTTCGAGCGAGGACCAGCACCAGCACCAGTCTCAACTTGGAAACTCGGCGACCTTCAGCTGTCAGTTTCACCAGAACTTAAACATCTGGTATTCCCCCACGGTATCCCGTCTGAACCCAACCAAGCTTCCTCGTCTCAAGCGAAAACCCACTTGCTGCCAGCCACTGTTTCGATCCACAAGCCCTGGGCTTCCCACGTTCTAGATACCAAGCCAGGACGAGATTCTGCTTGGGCAATGGGAGCATGCGACGAGTTGTCGTGACAGGTCTAGGCGCCATCAGCCCTCTGGGGGTTGGCGCGCACAGGACATGGCAGCGCCTCTTGGCTGGCCAGTCTGGCATTGTTGATATCTCTGCAGTCGAGCCCCAGATCCAGTGGAAAGGTCTTCCCAGCTCTGTTGCCGGGGTCGTGCCCAGTGGCAGCACTGGCAACACAGACGGGAGGTGGGGCCCCTCGGACTGGCTCGATGCCGGAGAGCAGAGGCGCATGTCCAGATTCGCCCAGTACGCCGTTGCTGCTACGAGCATGGCACTCGACCACGCGGGTTGGGTCCCCTCCAGCCAGGCTGATCTTGAGGCCACCGGAGTGTGCCTTGGGAGCGGGATAGGCAACCTGGACGAGATGTACTCGACTAGCGTCGCCTTCGACAAAGATGTGAGCCTGGCCTCCTGGACCTCAACTGGGCCGGGGAAAAGCTAAGACTATAGGTAGGGTTACAAGAAAGTCTCTCCGTTGTTTGTCCCCAAGATCCTCATCAACCTCGCCGCCGGCCATATTTCCATGAAGTATGGCTTTCAGGGGCCCAATCACTCCGCCACCACGGCCTGTACCACCGGCGCCCACTCCATTGGGGACGCCTCCCGCTTTATTGCCTTTGGCGATGCGGATGTCATGATCGCCGGTGGTGCGGAGTCCTGTATACACCCCCTGACCTTCGCTGGTTTCGGAAGGTCGAGGTCCCTATCTACTGCCTTCAACCATGATCCCAGCTCCAGCTGCCGCCCCTTCGATAAGGACCGCGACGGTTTTGTCGTCGCCGAGGGCGCCGCTGTCCTCGTTCTGGAAGAGCTTGAGCACGCCAAGGCCAGAGGTGCAAACATTCTGGCCGAGCTGGCCGGCTACGGCTGCAGTGGCGACGCGCACCACATCACAGCGCCCCGAGAGGACGGCTCGGGGGCCCTGCTAGCCATGAAACGGGCCCTGAGGAACGCAGATGTCAGACCGCGCCAGGTAGACTATATCAACGCTCATGCGACGAGCACCCCCATTGGCGACGCGGCGGAGGCTAGGGCCATCGGCACCCTGATGCTGGGCGAGGAAGGCGTGGAGAAGGACAGCCAGGTCACTGTGAGCAGCACGAAAGGCGCGGTCGGCCACCTGCTTGGTGCAGCTGGTGCGATCGAGGCTTTGTTTTGCGTGCTTGCAATCACAGATGTGAGAAGACGCCTTACAGACCTCGTTGCCACCATGTATGACGCTGACATGTTTCTAGAATGCTGTTCCTCCAACGCTGAACCTGCACAGCCCAAATGTGGGCTTGAACTTCAACTTCGTCCCTCTCCAGTCGCAAGACAGGCAAGTCGATGTTGCCATGTCCAACTCTTTCGGCTTTGGTGGCACCAACGCGTCCTTGGTCTTCTCACGGTACAGGTAAATGGAGATGCTCCACCTCATACATGCCACATCGATGCCCATAGGTTGGGGTGTCAAATAGCAGTAGTTGAGCTATCATGATGACTGGACTCAACCGATGAACGGCCTGTCATTGCTTCACATCCTAGAATCATGCGATACGGATATGGGGCCAGTACTTTACCAATAATACCCTCGTAGGCCCAGGACATGGCCTGGTGGGAGGTTGGGACGGCGGACATGTCTCAATTCGCACGGCAAGCAGCAACTGTCCTACAGTGGATCCTAGGCAAAATATCGCCATCACTGGGAACCCTGGTTACTGTGGTGTTCATGTTGGGCCATTCAGCACCATACAATGTATCAGTTTCAAAGGTCGACTATAGTATACCTTGCGCATCTTCAAAAACCTCGTGGGGCAAGTGATCTGACATGAAGTGCTTGCAATGCGAGGCCCGGCGGAGTGGCATGGTTTTTGCTGTCGATCAGGCCTCTAATGCTCAGTTCCGTTGCCACGGCGATGTCAGAAAAGAACGCAGAATCCGGGAACTTTTCGGTCTGAGAATTTCGCGCCTCCCACAACAAGACCAATTGTACAGCTAAAGAAAGGTGGTATTCCCAAGGTAAGCAATTGTGAAAACCATTTGGGCTCCGGACATCTCGCATACGGTTCGGAGCCGGCTCGGCAGTCGCCGTTTACAAGGATCAGCTGCAGCAATATTTTTGACGCTGTTGCGCTAAGCGTCAATGACATCTATAACCCAGACCTGAGAGCCGGGGCAGCCAATTCTTCACTTTCTGGAACTCCTTCTCAGTCACTCCCCGTCCGATTTCAGAATGGCAGACCGGCTTTGCAGACCATGTCGCGACGTTGCGCGGCGACAGCTACGGCTCTTGCGCGAGCTCAATCGCCCATCCGTCGGCCAGCGTGCCGCTGTCGCGGAGATCGCAAGGACGTCAACGCGACAGTTCCACCAGACCACATCGAGCCGCTCGCAAGGCTCACCTCAGCCTGAGAAACAACCCGGCGTTGCGCAGACCTTGCTCGGCATCGCAAGTAAGATCCTGCCGTCGAAAGCGGTCCAGCCCTATCAAATCTTCGGCGCCACCGAGAGCATCTACAAGGCGTGTGCTGCGCCAGCCACGTATAAGATCGCACCGGAGCTGAGGAAGAAGGAGGAGGTACCCTTGACAGAGGACGGGGAGGAGATTGGTGTTGGAGGGGGCGTCTGGCACGACGGTACGCTCAGATCTTTACTCGTCGACCCCAGGCGCCTGCAGCTGCTAACATCGTGACCCACAGAATTTGGTCTTCCCCCGACATTCAGCACATGGTCGCAAGTAACCATGCTGCACCTATACCTCATAGTCGTGCGATTACGATGCCTCGAGAAGGACCAGTGGCAGGCGTGGCAGAACCAGCTGGTGAACCACTTCTTCCACAACGCCGAGGACGTCATGGAGGTGAACCACGGCATGTCGTCGCGCATGATCCGTCAGAGGCACCTGCAGAACCTGTTCCAGACGTGGAGGGGCGTGATACTGGCGTACGACGAGGGCCTGGTCAAGGGCGACGCCGTCATGGCGTCGGCGGTGTGGAGGAACATCTTCAAGGCCGACGAGAACGTCGACATGAGGCATGTCGCTGCCATCGTCAGCTGGATGAGATCCGTCTCGAGGTCTCTGGACAAGATGCTCGACCCTGCGCTGCTGTACCATGGGGGCAGCGTGTTCAAGACGCAGCCTACGGCGGAGTTGAAGCTGGTTGACGAGCCCGCCTCGCTCGAGAAGATCACCCAGAGCGATGCGCCGGAGGGCAAGTCGACGAAAGCTAAGCCTACCAGCCGTTTCAAGTGAGGTTGCGGTTATAGGCTTCCTAATGAGCTGGTCAATCTGTATGTATCAACAAAATATGGACTGCGTAAAGGGAAAGGGCTGCACATTGGAGTTGACTGGATTATGTATTATTTTGGTATCATGCGATATCAACTCGTCTTCTCCCACATCTGAAACTCATAAGACGTGTCGTTTTCCACCTGAACGCCCTCAGGAACCACCTCTCCAGTCCAGCTGTCCAGATCCTCCTTCGACCTCTTCACCCAACCCGAAGAACTCTCCCCCTCATCGTCCAGTTTCAGTGAGAAAAATGTATCGCATTCAAAATCGGACATGACCTTTGTCAGCAAGACCCTCTTTGCTTCCTTCAATTCCAGTGCCGCAGCGTAGATCTGGCCACCACCTATTACGAAAACCCTCCCTAAGGTTCCCCGGGGCTTTTGTTGAAGATATGCGATGGCTTGCTCCAGAGAAGCAGCCTTGACTGGTTCCTTCTCCACACTGGCTGGCTCTTCTGGTGAAGGTCCAAAGGAGCGGCTGATCACGACGTTGAGCCTTCCCTTGAGCGGTCTAAATTTGGGTGGTATGCTCTCCCACGTCTTCCGGCCCATAATCACAGCATTCATGACAGGGGATTCAACCTGTATCTATGTAAGTGAGACTACGGGGAAGAAGAGTGGTCGGACAGCCCAGCCCGCGAGGTTCCCGACTTACAGAAGGAGGTAGTCGTTTAGTGACCCTGGCAAAGTAGGCCATCTCCTTTTTCAATCCGGTCCATGGGAGGGTCCCTCGCATGCCAATGCCCATTTCTCTCGTGGCTGCGAGGACTAGGGTGAGCTCTAGGGGCAGCATCGCGGACTCTGAGGGCGGCACACTCATGATCTTTGAAGATTGGTGTGTTAACTGTATCAATCACGAGAGCAGATCCCTCCGAAAGCAATACAAATACTGAGCAAGCACAGGGCCTGTCACAAACTGCCGTCCAAGATGGTCGTCGCCAGCTCGAAGGCTGATCCCTGCAGCATTACATAACCGGTCACGTGATGGTGCTGCTCCCGGCTCCGACAGTCCACAACTCAAAAAGCTGCGAGTCGCAGCTTTCCCCTCTTGAACTTTCTCTCCCGACCATCCAACGCAACCTCATCGACAGAACCAAGTAAGTTATCCCCCGAACAGACCACGGCGACTGCGGTCGTCTGCATGAGCATTTGATCAGTTGATCCCCAATCAATTGATCAGCGCTCTTGTGGCGGCGCCGTCATCTGGTCTGCAACTACCGACGTCACCCGATGCAAACAGCGAGCTAACCCCACCAACAGCCCCAATCGTTCACGATGAGAGCCAAGTGGAGGAAGAAGCGCGTCAGGCGCCTCAAGCGCAAGAGAAGAAAGATGAGGGCTAGATCGTAAGTCTCAACAAACGAAAAGGATCTCGCTTTTGCCATGTACGAGGTAACTGACCCCCATCATAGGAAGTAAACAACTCGCACCACTCGACCTTACGCCAGCTTGAGCATCACACAGAGCCATCATGACAACCCCAAATCATCACCAGCAATTGGGTAATCGCTCGCCTCAAGCCACGCCGCCTAGTCACCACTCGCCTGTGTTGGGGAGGATCGGATCTGCTGAGATTCCTGGACCCAAGTTACTGTGGAGGACTGGAGTTTGGAGGGGCTTTTGAAGGACGCCCGAGGGCTGGCCTTTGATGTACTCTGGGAGAGCTGACTACGTCAATTGGAGGTCGACACCGGTCCAGTGTTTGCAGGACAGAAGCCAACTACCTCGCTAGCTTGATACGCTCATGGAAATACTCATGAGTCCGAGACAGAGAGACACGACAATAAAAAAAAGAAGTTCGCTTCATTTTGGCCTTTCCCTTGCCTTGTGATGCTACTCCACATTACTCGAATGTTTCCTCTCCGTATGCAAAAACCAAGTTTGCCCGCACAGTCGAACGTGAACCCACTAGCGTCTGCAGGGTTTAGTCCAGATCTTCCCGCCCAAATGCAATAGCGCTCGTCTGCCCGTGGCGGATTTGCAAAAGCCTGAATCTAAACAGTCTCAACTGTCAATTGCTCAATCTCAAGCAGCCTCAGCTCGAAAAGGTAGCTGTGCGCATGGGACCATTATTTGCGATGATGTAGGTGTGCGAAATGTGGGGCCCGGTCGCAAGCTTTACGCGCTAGGAAGGTGGTAAGCGGCAGAAAAAAAAAGGTAGACCCTCCCTATCTTTGATGTCTTGCATCCACCCAAAGATTTCCGTACCCGAAGTCCAGATTTCGCCGGTACCTTTTCTTTGAACAGCCCAGCTTCTACCAAACGACCGGAAGTTACAGCGGCCACCACTATTTCGGGCACGGGCACAGGTGACTCAAAGTTCTGCCTGCTCCAGCCGTGACACTTTCCCCATACCACACCCAAACCTTACGAGTCGAATCTCCACCGAGACTGCACCTTTTACACGATGGCGGACAGCAGCAAGAAGAGGAAGCACAGAGACGACGCAGGCGCCGAGACCAAGCTGAAGAAGAAGAAGGTCTCTACAAAATCTTCAGAATCTTCGTCAAAAAATGCGGCCATCAAAGTCAGCTCTGTCATTCAAACGCCAGCTTCTCCCCCGGTAATAGCCACGGCCTCGGGCATTTCGATCTCGAAAGATACCAAGTACAACACATACTCCCGACGCTCCACGAAAAAGTCCAAACATGGCGCAGGCGACCTCCTACTCCACTCCTCGAGCCACAGAACTGTCGACTACACAGCGCGGGAGGACAAGCCCTCTGTTGGGGCTGTTGGGGCTGGGCAGCCGCTTCTGAAACACTACGTAGGGCTTTTCGACCCGGCCAGCGGTCAATTGCAGCTGGTTGAGGCGAAGAAGATGTCAATAAGGGGCTCTGTTCGTGCCCAACAGGCACCGCAGGAGGACATGCAGTCGCGGAAGCTGAGCCAGGTACGGCTCGCCCTACCTCACATTTTGCGCACCGCAGCTAACCTGTCGCAGACCACGATGAACCTGAAGGCCGATCTTGGGCAAACGTTCGGTACGAAGAAGGCGAAGAAGGCGCTCGCAGCCATCACCGAAAACGCGATCTCCCCGCGAAAGCCTCAGGCCGGCGACGCACCACAAGCGCTCGATGCGTCAGACAAGGCCCTCATGGCGACCATCAAGGACGTCACGATGAGCGTGGCCACCAAGGAGGACCTGCAGAACGCGATGGACGCCGCCAAGCCGGTACCGCGGGGCAACTACGAGGCCGAGGAGATCCAGGACGTCTACCGGCCGGAGAACCTCATCGGGAAGGACATACTGGAGCTGATACAGGTGAACGACTGGGTGGAGGCGGTCAAAAACAACGAGGACATCCAGCTGCGGTCGCGGTTCGTCGCGCACCGGATCAACCGCATCGGGTCGGGCGAGAGCGCGGTGCTGCGCCTCAGGGTGCTGCGGTACCTCTACTTCCTGGTGCTGCTGTACCTGACGTCCAAGAAGGGCAAGGACCGCGGTACCAGGGAGGTTCTTAAGAAGGACAAGCTCACGGAGGAGCTGGCGCCCGCGCCGCCGCCGGTGGTGGAGAGCATCCGACGCAAGTTCTCGGACAACGGGGTCATGCGCAAGCAGCACGTGGACCTGCTCGCGACGCACTGTGCCGCGTTCGCGTGCATCCTCGACAACTTCGAGACCAACACGTGGGACCTCAAGGAGGACCTCGGCGTCGACCAGAAGCAGATGACCCAGTACTTCATGGAGATCGGCGCCACGATGAAGAGGGTCAAGGCCGAGGGGAGGACGGACATCATCGCGCGCCTCAAGCTGCCGCTTGTCTTCCCGAAGATCAGGCAGATGAGGCGGTAGAGAGGGCTGGCTGGGCGAAAAGACGGCGTGTGGATTCGTTGCCCATCGTGCTCACTCACATGTGGCAGTGGGTCATCAATCTTTGTGGCATTTGCAGTGCAGCATATTGCTTGGCTGGGGAAATTGCATATCACCACGGAGGAGGGTAGTTCATCATAGCATTTCGTGGAATATTCCCACGGTCAGTGGGTGGATGAAGCCATGTAGATCAGGCGAATGCTAGCTCTTGATCAATCGTAAGACGATACAAGCTGTTTGCCTATCTAGTTCGGACTTTCCACGGGCGAGTCTGTCTGTGTGACAAGGGTGGACAAACATAACGTGAACATGGACAGTCTCCCTGTGGATTTGAAGGCCAGGTCCGGTGCCCTTACCCGGTTGAATTATGTCTTCTGTCTGCGCTCCATCTTTTGGGCTTGTGTTTTCCTCACCTTGGTATGAGGTCAGGCTCGACTGTTCCTTCTGCTTCGGTAAGATCAACCAGCAAGACTTCACGACCGGGGACTTGGACTAATGTCTAATGTCACTCCGCAATGACAGTCACTCATCATACCTAGGCTGTCAATAGGCAGAAGTGAGGTCCACGCAGGAATGGCACTCCGTTTGGGAAACGGCGGAGAGGAGCGTCGGGCTGCGTCTCAGGTTGGAACTTTGTCCACTGGAACACCTGTTACATCAAAGCGAGTCAAGAACAAGCCGAACAAGCTTCATTATCTGGCATTTCTAGGTAGTCATCGTTGTGTCTACACACCGGTCCTCAGGAGAGCTGTGAACGGGCTGGTCTTAACCAGTCGTCTTAGGGTCTAACCCTCTCCAACCCCTGGAAACGGACTTCCGGTCAAGTTTATACTGAACTAAAGCATGCCATGAGACGGCATATCAGTGGAATTTTGGGTGGCTTTCTTCCTTCTACGCACTGGCAAAACAGAAACCAAAGGTGCCACTGAAGACTTGACACCCTTGAAAAATGGGGCAGCAGTCAGGAACTTGGCGATTGATGTCGAAATGTCAAGTCTGGGGAGGTTTTCAGACGTCAGAAACATCTTCTCCGGAACACCCGAAAGGGGAAGCGGGCGGGTCCTGACATGCCCGCGCCCGACGTTTTCAAGCATCACACAGAACTTCAACTTTATACAACATCCCAGGGCGCTCACACATTTTCTGCTAGACAAAGGCCACACGAGAATGGAGAGGCCCAGTGCCTGGACACACGACCAAGCAGTCAGAACTTGCCGACTTGAGATGTGGACGTCGATCGGCTGGCACCGAACGCGCAGCCGGACACGGTTCTCTGTGAACGGACCGGCATGCCCAGCGGATCTCGACCCATCGGGGGTGGGTGGCTTGAGCAAGGGAGTGAGTGAATGGGTGGCCGGCCTCAAAGGAGCCAGCCGGCCAAGCTCGACCCTTATTCTCTTTGCTGCCCAGGCGTCCGGGCCTACGGACGCGCCCTTGCCCTCCACTCGATCCATCCTGGAGCAGTCCGTCAGTTCCGTCAGTCATCACCCTGGGCCAGGCGATGGCATCTGGCATCTCGCGTCGGGCATCGAGGGGTTCGGGCAGAGCCGAGGCCGATCTGCCAGATCCTGACCCCTCTCAGCAGCGAGTGGCCCACGTCGGGAAAGCTCTTGAGCCTCATCCCCATCCCCATCCCCATCTCCCTTGTGGAGTGGTCCCGACAGCGCGGCACCCTACCCCAGAAAACCTAGCAGCAGATGACGTGACGACACATGCCAAAACAACTTTCCCATTCGAGTAGTCTATTTTCTTTTTTTGAAGCCCTCGTGGTGTCGCCAACAGCCATGCCCCCTTATTATCGCGCACATGCGCTCAATTGGCACCCAATATGACCCCAATGCAACAGGATGCATCGCCATCAGTGCAGCCTAGGTGATCTGATGTGCTTGCGGCTGTCCTGGCCGGCCGTCGCAGCTCGTGTGTATTTCCTGTTGTCGAGGCCTCAGACGTTGGTGATTCACCGGACGTGAATGAGCTACGGGTTGAGGCGAGGGCCCTGCGGCCTGTGATTGGGTCAGGGGGTGTGTTGGGCCCGCTTTTCACCGGGAACGCGTCGCTGCCATTTTCCCGCCCAGCCAGTCGCAGCCGTGAACGTGAAGGCAGAAGGCCTGCTGCCACTGCCCTTTGCCCACTGCCCGCTGCCCGCTGCCCGCTGCAACCTTCCCGTCAGGCCTAGGCGGTGCTGCTCGCTCATCATTCCTCGATCACAGCAAACTTTTGCACTTCATCCATCTGCATGCTCATTCCTGCATCTTTTCATTTCTTGATGGTGCACACAATGCTTCGGTCATCGCCCTAGTCCATCCTGTCCACTCGTCCCCCCGACCACCCCTCGCCGCGCTGCCCCGTCCCGTACCGCCGCCCATCCCAGCACAGCGCAGCGCCTTGCGTGCAGTGCAGCAGTGCAGCCAGGACGCGCCGGCGACCAACCAAGGCAGCACGCCAACCACGAGCACCACCACCTACCATCAACCACTTTTTGCAGACATTACATCTAGATCGCAATGTGTGTGCCCCTGAATATGGAATCCTGAATGTGTTCCGACTATACCATACCAACTTACTGTCTTCTGCACCACATAAACACCATACTGTAGATGTTTTACTGTCCACCACGCGCATCCCTCCTCCTTCACCAAGCTCGCGCATACAAGAAGCTGACCCCGGCCCTGACGCAGTCATCGATGCCCCGGCATCTCCATGCACTATAGTCTCCAAGTGGAACTAATTATCAGCTACGTCCTGTAACCCAACGCCGTTCAACAACCTCGGTCCAAACAACAGCTTTTGTTCCTCTGCCGTGCCTCGACTTTGCTCGCTTGCCCGACATGGCGCCGGGTAAGAGGAAGAGGGACCCCCTCGAAGGCTTCGATCCAAACCAGTCAGACCCCGAAGACGAGAACTTCGATCCGTCCGAGGCCCGGCCAAGACGACAAAAGAAGGCTCTCCGCGCAGCCCGCAAAGCCAGCGGCCGCACCCGCACCAATAAGTATCGTGGCTCAGACATCGACGAAGATGATGAGGAACTCTCTGATAGTATTGGAGAAGACTCCTTCGGCGGAGATGACTCTGAGGACGAAGACGACGAAGTTCCCGTCAATGCCTCCGGTCGGCGCGCAAGGAAGGCTGCTGTCCAGCACCCAAGCTACAGGGAGGAGAGCGAGGAGGATGAGATTGTCAACGACTCTGTCGCCAACACGGATGAAGAGGAACCTCCAAAGCCGAAGGTGAGGGGGAAGATTGTTACCCTGAAGCTCAATCAGGCCAGTCGACGAAGCGCAAAAGAGCCATTGCCACCCGCGCCATCGACTCGTCGAACTAGAGCAAAGACAGAGGAAGGCGACGAGCTCGTCGAGCTCACGACATCGGGGAGGCACCAGCAGTCAGCTCGAGCCTCCTCGAGGAGCAAGAGCCCGGAGACCTTGAGCCGCGCCACTCGCAACACTCGGGCAGCAAAGGGTATTAAAAAGCCGATCACAGAGCCCATCGAGGAGGCGTCCCATGAGACTAGTTTCCAGCCTCAAGAAGAACCGGTCGAGGAGCCCGCTGAAGAGGCCGTGGAGGAGGCCGATGCCGATGCCGACGTGGTAGAGGATTCCGCTCCGGAGGCTGCAGCAAATCAAGGCGAGGCTGAGGATGTACCAACCCCCGTCCAAGGAGATATCGTAATGGACGAGGCGGATGGTGCGGCACCGCCAGAGCAAGTCGCAGAGGAAGACTCAGATGACATCCTAACCGGGCGTAGAATGACTCGGTCCTCCCGCCAAGGCAACGCTCCTGCTGCGGAAGATGGCGATGATGAGTCTGATGTGCGCCCGCGGCGCGCAACTCGTTTGAGGAGGAAGGGAAGTGACCAGGGCAAGAAGAACAGCCAGGATCAAAGCAGTGACTTCGAGCCAGAGGAGTCCGCTGGTGAAGGCACCGGGTCTGAAAAAGGCGCCAACGCCCACGATGATGATGACGAAGATGGCGAGTATTCTAGCTCGAGACCCTCGCGCGGGAGAAGCAAGGCAGCGGCCAGGAGCCAAAAGCAGGGCCGGGCCCGAGAAACGGACGACGAGATGCTTGATCCCGATGAGTTGGCTGAGGAGGCAGATGATCTCCGCCGAACCTCTCGCTCCCAGACTCGTGCCGCGCGAAATCGACGCCAATCTACGCCGATTGCTTATGAGGTTCCCTCCAAGAGAAAACGTAACAAAGTGGATTATACGATAAGGCCGTTCCAACAAATGGACGTTGAACAGGAGGAGGAGGAACCAGCACCAGCAGCCGCCACACCAGGTCGCCGGAAGCGCGGCAACGGTGGGGGCTCAGACCGGTACCTCAACACGACTTACGGTCCGTTCGGTGGAGCCGGTGGCCTGGGTTCTCTGCTGGGAGGTCCCTGGGGCACCGGTGCTGCTGGAGGCGTCGACTCGGACAGCAGCGACGACGAGATGGGAGCGAGATATGGTGTCCCCGGTGCAGTGGGTGTGACTCCTACGGCGGCTGCCGGTCCCGGATTACCACAAGGGGCCGCGGCTACCCACCTGGAGAACCTTGGACTCGGTGCGACCCCGAATGTGGGCAAGGTCAAGAACCAGAAAGCACTTGCAGATGCTGACCCGCTCGGGGTCGACATGACCGTGGACTTCAACCAGGTTGGCGGTCTGGCGGGCCACATCAACCAGCTCAAAGAGATGGTGCAGCTGCCGTTGCTCTACCCTGAGGTCTTTCAACAATTTCATGTCACACCCCCAAGAGGTGTCCTGTTTCACGGACCGCCTGGTACGGGTAAAACTCTCCTCGCAAGAGCCCTTGCGAACTCGATCGGTAGCGGCGGTCGGAAAATCACGTTCTACATGCGCAAGGGAGCGGACGCTCTCAGCAAGTGGGTGGGTGAAGCCGAAAAGCAGCTGCGGCTGCTATTCGAGGAGGCCAGGAAGACACAACCAAGTATCATCTTCTTCGATGAGATTGACGGCCTGGCACCTGTTCGGTCTAGTAAGCAAGAACAGATCCACGCCTCAATTGTGTCAACCTTGCTCGCCTTGATGGACGGCATGGATGGCCGTGGTCAGGTCATCGTCATTGGTGCTACCAACCGACCGGACAATATTGATCCTGCGCTCAGGAGACCGGGTCGGTTCGATCGAGAGTTCTACTTCCCCCTGCCGGACGTGGATGGCCGGAAGGCGATTCTTGATATTCACACAAAGGATTGGGGTCTCGCACCTGACTTCAAGCATAGCCTGGCAGAGAATACGAAAGGGTACGGCGGCGCTGATCTCCGAGCGCTCTGCACTGAGGCCGCTCTCAACGCCATCCAGAGAACATACCCTCAGATATACTCCTCTGAACAGAAACTTGTCGTGGATCCCAGCAAGATCAACATACACGCGACAGACTTCATGATCTCGATCAAGAAGATGGTTCCCTCTTCTGAACGATCTGCGTCATCAGGCGCAGCACCTTTGCCAAAGGCCGTGGCACCTCTGCTCCGCGAACAATTCGCGGCGATCGAAGAAACCGTCAAGACGATACTGCCGTTGAAGCCAAAGATCACGGCCCTGGAAGAGGCAATGTTCGAGCCTTACGAAGATTCTGACCATGGCTTTGGCCGAGAGAACTTGCAACAAGACTTCGACCGCTCCCGTCTGTTCAGACCCAGGTTGCTGATTGCTGGCCAGCCCGGCATGGGCCAGAATTACATCGCATCCGCCATCTTGCACCATTTTGAAAGAGTACATGTACAGCGTTGCGATTTGGCGACGATCCTTGGTGACGGGCGGGTATGTGTTCATTTAACTCATCGCTTGTGAAGACCCTCAGCTGACATTCTCACTACAGCCCCCCGAGCAGGTCATAACAGGAATGTTTTCAGAGGTAAAACGCCACAAGCCGAGCGTGGTCTACATACCTCATGTAGACACATGGTATGCGACTCTGGGCGCTACGGCTCTTAAGGTCCTGACAACAATGCTCATGGACATACCACCGTACGAACCTGTCCTGCTGTTTGGCACATCAGACTGTGAAGCGAGCGAGCTCGACCGGGACATATTGAGAGCTCTATTCCCATTCTCGAGGAAGAACAGGGTAGAAATCGCCCGTCCCAACAGTGTAAGCTGCCTACCTGCTTTGGTGCCCCTTCTCAGCACGACTGACTGCCGGATAGGACAATCGCATGGAATTCTTCTCCAACATGGCAATGCATGTCAAGAAGTCGCCTTCTGAGTTCCCTGATCCGTCTACAAGAAAGAAAAGGGTACTCGAAGAACTACCCGTGGCTCCGCCGCCGCCGCCGAAACCCAAATCCAAGGCTGAAATTAAGAGTGAGCTAAAGAGGGATCGGCAACTGCTGAACCACCTGAAGATGAGGCTGCAGCCGGTGATGGACCAGCTGAAGAAAGGAAAATATCGAGTGTTTTACAAACCGATAATTCCGTATGACAAGATCAGGTACCTCTTCGAAGAGGCCGACCCCAATTATGTCAGCCCCGACGTGCCGCAGCACAGGCCGTACATAATCTCCAAGGACAGTCATGGAACAGATGGGCTGCTTGAAGTCGACACCGGGAAGTTCTACTACAACCTTGAGCTCATCACAATCGAAGAGCGACTTTCCAATGGATACTATGCCCGGCCCAAGGATTTCTACAGAGATATCAAGACACTTGTTCATGACTCGAAGAACGTGGGTGACAAGGACAAGATCCTCAAGTCGAATGAAATGGAGAGCAACGTGGACGTGGACATGGGCGAAATCGAAAATGCTCTCGGCGGCCCAGGCCCTTGGGAGGCTCTCCACGAACGACAGCTTCGACGTGCTGCTGAAGCTGCCGAGAAGGCGAAAAAGAAGGCCGCGATGCAAACTGCCATCGGCATGATCGAAGATAGCGAGTCCCAGGTCGGCCCCATAAGGATTGGCGCGCCAGTGCCACCTGAGAGCACGACGATGGCACGGTTCAGGGTGATGAGCCCCGAGGAACGTGACCAGGCCGGAGATTCTCACATGAGCAACGGCAACTCGGTACCCTCCCGCTTACCGGAGGAGGGCGGCGGTGATGAGGCAACACAGCCATTCTCGCAAATGGGGCCGCCACCTGTGGTGCAACAGCGCTCGAGCACAACTGTTTCGGTCAGAAATGCCGCGGGAGAGACGCAAGTATCGCAAGTATCGCAGGTCTCGGCACTGACATCGCTGCCTCAGGGTGTGTCGCCTTCTGCTGTGCTAAATGAGGCTTCCACGACCAACGATCCATCGACGAACAAGTCGTCGAGCAACTGGAGCACTCAGGCGACGAATGGATTCCATGGCGACGTGGAAAATACTTCGCAGTTGCCCGACACGCAGCCACCGGGGGATCACCAATCTGGGCCGAGCCAGCAGACAGGCTCCAGCCACTCGCCTTGGATGCACTCGCAAGCCGACGCCCTTGCGCACGGCAAGCTGAGCAACGTGGGTTACGGCGCGTCGAATATGCAGACCAGCCCGACTTCCTCCCAGGTCCCAACGGATCGAAGGGCTTCTAGGATGGGCCTCCCCAACCTTCTCAACGACCCCGTATCCGTGTCTGACAACTCGTCAGTCCGGAACTCGGGCGGATCTTCGTCGTCATCGCAGCACATGCCGGTGGTCCACGACGGGCAGGTTCAACAGTTCCTGAACGACCTGACGGAGCGCACATCGGGGTGCACGATTGAGCAGCTAGAGCAGATCAACCGCGAGCTGATGGACCACATCTGGCTGTCCAGGCATGAGTGGAACCGTATGAAGGTTCTCAACCAGCTGGTCAAGATATTCAACGATACAATTTCAGACATCGAGGAGATGCAGGGGGTGGGGCAGTCGAGCCAGGAGCTGAACGACGAGCGGGCTAGGGAGTACTACAGCGGCAGCAGCAGGCATTGAGAGACAGAGGCGCTTCGGGCTGCGCTGCGGGGCGACAAGTCAGCCAGGAAGAAAACTCAAAATCAGCGGCGATGAAAAAGGCTAGGGGTTGCTGCATCGGACAAAGCAGGAAGGGGGGTCTTGGAGGTGTGGGCTAATTATCTCATCTGGTTCTGGTTTCTCGGCTCTCTCCTCTGTGCCGGCGTCTTTTTCTGCCTGGCGTCACAGGCAACACTACAAAACTTTGTATAATTACCAGTGGCTTCTCTGCTAAAGGGACCGATTCCCCAGAGTGAAGAGATATTAGGAGACATGGGGGAGTAGTGGCTCCCATGAGACATAGGTTATCTACTTTGCCTCCTTGGACACTGTTGTTCTTCGGAGAGGCATGTCACTTACACGGTTAGTCACATAGCTCGGGATAGAGAACAAAGCAGAAGAATAATTTCTCGGGGCTCTTTTTTCCGTTTCTTACAACTCCTCCTCTCCCCAAACTCGAGCCGCAAGTTCCTGCCCGCAGCAGTCAATCAGTCTGCCGGTAAGCGGGAGGGAACCGGTGCTCCATGAGCTCCCCTGACTAAATTGTGGGAAAACCCCGGCAGACTGCGTTGTGTTGCTGATGCCTGCCTGGCCCAATGAGGCTCGACGGGAGTTCCATGGCAGGAACCACTATAGGCGAGGAGCATACCCCTGTTGCCTCTGCCCTCTCTGGTGGGAGGTACTGCTATTAGTAAGAATGATAATAGCAGAATAATCGGTCCTTTGGAGGAGGCTGTTCGTTTATCCCTGGTGTGCTCGCCAGTGTTTAATCTACCTGATGCAAGCCCAGCGCACCTAGATAGGAACCTAGCCAGCCCTGCGGCCGGGCCGTGTGGATGCACGGTGTATGGGGTAGCTGCTACATAGGGCTTTTCTGCCAGTCATCTATCTAATATTCTGTCCTGTCCTGTCAGGTTCCGTGTTGAGCACACATTGCCGGTCTCCGTGATGTAGCTGCGTCGGCGCATATTTCTTTTTTTGAGATGCTGTCACGCGGAGTGGCCGGCCGGCTTGCCGTCATCCGATGTGTCGTGCGTGTCCGATGAGGCTCTCTCTCCTCTGCCCCAGCCCGAGAAGGGCAAGTTTGATATCCTACTTAGGTGCCTAACCCTCTTCGAACCCTTGCGATGTTCCTGCGCCGGCACCACCATCAGCCCATCTCCCTTCTGTATAGGCTTGTTGGTGATGATGGGATGGAATGACTTCCCAAAGCAGGCAGGCCAAGAAGTCAGGGCGGAGAGTTACAGGGGCTGGGCTTCTTTTTCAGTCTTGTCCAGTGCAACGAACCAGTCTTGGAACCAAGCAGCCGTCACTTTTCCGCGCGCCCTGCCCACCTTCGCAAGCTTGACTATAATAAATTGATGGGTTGCTCGTGTGTGCTGGCCGGGGGGTTTGAGGGCGGTGGTGGTGAAACCCGCAGGGCTGGCGGTTGGGTTTTGGTCCGGGCGTTTCATCAACTACGTGCGAGCTTGTTAGTGAGTGAGTGAGTGAGTGAGTGTGAGTGTGAATACCAAGCCTATGTGGTGTATGGTGGGAAAGCTTGTCCCGGGTGGGAAAGGGGTTCTCCGAACGGCGTTCCGTCATGTGTTTACTCAGGCCATTGGAAGGAATAACTTGTTCAGGCTTCAACTTTTTTTTTGGGGGGGGGGGGTTTTTTGCGCGGATGATCATCCACGGCGGGAATGTCTCAGGCACGAACGCGGGTTTTGGTCGTATTCGCGTGGAGATCCGACTTCTCAGGTTGGAACAGACACACTTCTGACAGCCGAGCAAGGAAGGAAGGTGGCAGGCACGTTCGGAGGTATTGAAGAAATTCAGCCATTGACTGAATCCAAGCAAGTAGCCTTTTGATATTACACATGACCGCTTGCCTATAGGCTCTCGATTTTCCCATAGCCGTCTCGCATGCAGCCCTATACGAGCACCCTCGTCGTGAGACAGCTTGAATATACACCATGACAATTACCCCACCCCCACAAATACACACGTGGTCTAAGAACATGTCGGCGCCCCGGCGGCATAGTCATTGCACTCGTTGGCTGTGTCGCAGCTGTAGCACGTCGAGCCGCATTGAACCTGGAATTGCCCCTCGCCGCCACAACCCGCCTGAGCGGTCGCGGCCAGGCCGAGGATGGCGAGGACGATGGCGTATGCTTGCATATCTTTGGTCAACAAGGATTCGGCTCGGATGAGGATCGATGGACGAATGTTGCTCTGTGTGGGTCTGTGTCAGCTCCTCAACTCCGAGTCCTGCTATGTGCCTCGCCGGGACCATGGCCTTACGTGGTGGATCTTATTTATACAAGCAGTCTAGAAACATGCAGTACGGACGAACTTGATACTCGAAGTCGGGAAAGTGGATGTATTGCTTGAAAGATAGGTGAGCAGCTGGACAGGATTATGGTCTTTGTTAAATACCCATGTCTTGAGGGAGATCTACACGCGACAACACGATCGGTCACTCTCAACGACCCGAATCAGTTGATTAGTCCCCATCACCATAATGCCCCACGGGGGGTTTCCAGAGTGCTGGAGCGCCGAATGAGAAGGGGCTCTGACTCGGACGCCTTCATATCGACCAGGCTGATCAGGATATGATCTGCCAGAGGCACAGCCTTGCTGCTTTCTATTACGCAGGCTCATCTCATCAGCCTGATATACCGGATGTTTCCCAGCCCCAATGGCAGGCGCGAGGCTGGCAGAGGAGGCACCGGGCTGCTTGGGACTCGTGTGGTGGTTGGCCAGAGCCAATGGAGTAGATTCTCCGTGTCCTGAAGGCGCATGGGTCCCGAGTCTTAGCCATGTACTGTAGCTTGAAGGGCTACATTGACATAAAGACTCTTCTTTTGCCATCTAAGGTGGGACTCGCGGCCTATCGCCACCGTCCGGGGCATGGAAAGCTCAATAATGTGTTATGTACACAAGCTGGTTGGTAACACACGGGTACAAGGGCATGTTTAGGCGGTGTTGACCCGCAGATGGGCCGGTGCCCACTATTTTATACTTCCGGGAGCGAAGCTAAGCCGGTGCCTCCTGTACGGGTTCGGGCAACTTATGGATGACGGGGATATATGAGAAGCATGTGAAGGAGGGGACAAATACTCCATCTCAACGCCGGCGAGGAGAATAATAAAAAGGCGGTATGGGGCATGGCGTGCACATGAGAATATGGTCTGCAGTAGTTCTTTGAATGTGTGTTGTATGTGCACGTAGGGCTGCACGCCTGCTACGCTGCAGGGCCCAGGGTCTGCGCCCGAGTGGCCGCCATACCGCATCCATACGGGACGTTGCACGTAGTGTGCACGTAGTGGCACCGACCATGGCGTGGGCGAACAGAAGCCACTCGGGGCGGTAGAGTGTGGCGCTGGCGAGAAGGGCGGGATGACGATGGACAAGGCTTGGGCTGCTGTACCTAAGTCTAGGCAGTGGCATGACAGCCCGACCGGGACGGAGGACGCAGCCAATGCCTACCCGCAGGCGTGAAGGGCGATTACGAGTCCCTTTCGGCGGACGGGCCAGTAGATTTGGAATAGCGGCGATCAACGGCAAGGGGCCGGGCTTCTCCTGGCGGGTTCAATGCCGAGGGATTCGAACGAGGTCAAAGTCGTCTTGCGCCTCACAGTAGGCCCGAAGGATAATAAGTAACGACTTACAAGTGGGCGTCCAAGCGATGAATGAGGTCAGAGTGAGGAGGAGAAGGAGAAGGAGAAGGAGAAGGACGCTTGCGACTGTCTCGTCCAAGGGTCTCGGAGGCCAAGCAAGTGGCCATGGCTGATTTGGGATGTGAACAATGTGAAACTTGCGAAAAGCCTCATTCCTTAGTAGTGACGAGTTGGCGGCGACGACGACAAGGACGGCGACGGAGGAAGTCGACGAGGGGACAAGGAGACGAAGGAGGAGGAGCAGCACATGAGTGAGAGGTTTCGATGTCCTGGCAGCCGTTGATAGGAGGGGCCTGCAAGGTCCGCCGTCCAATCACTCGACTAGCCGCCGCCAGAGTCAAGGCTGTGTGCGGAGGGGGAGATGACGAGAGGTCGGATTCATCCATTGATTCATTTCATGGATGGCCAGGGGCGCCCGTGGCAGGGCGTTGGCGTTAATGCCGTGGGTGGTATTGGCAGCGGGAATGCTGAATGTGCAGTGCTTCTCAAATCAATCAAGGTCGCAGGTTGATGAGGCTATCCATCACCTGCCAGATCACTTCCAAGTTGCCAGAGAGAGATGGAGAGAAGCAGGTCAGGCAAGACAAGACAGGACAGGACAGGACAAGACCCTGCTCAGATCCCTCCCCCATCGTGCTGGGCGAGGTACTTGTCTCACGGTAGGAGACGTGGTGGCGGTCCAGGTACCTTTTTACCCTGGCGGCACGCAGAAGACAGCAGCAGCAACGGCCTAGAAGTACCGTTTTCTGGCTCGCTCGCTGGTTGACGGACTGTTCTGGCCGGCCGACTGGCCGACGATCCAAATCTTTGCCCGCCTGCAAGCAATGTCCAGTCCTGCCAATACCGTGACAGTAGGCCGATGTACTGTACTGTTGGTGTAGATTGTACAGTAGTAAAAGAAACTAAGATCACTCTTCCGGTAGCAGCACCAACACCCAGCAAACAGCAATAGCACCCACCGGGCCATTGAGTCTCCGCCGTCACAGTCGGGCCAATCCACTCCCACGATTCACGCCGTCTCCACCAGCATATTGTCCCAGCCTTTCCCCGACGGGACTGACCTGGCTGTTCCTTGATTGCTGCAATACTATTACTATTGCTGAACCGAACTGGTCCATCCTGCACCGTGCAGCACCCGCCTGCACTGTGCCGAGCCGTACCTGTCGTCCTCTTTGCCCTCCTCCTCCTCTGCAGCCGCTCGTCCTGCTGCTCGACCAAGCCAACAAGGGCCCTTGGGAGACAAGAGAAGAAAGACCACCACCAGCGAGGCCGCATCCCGCCCGCAATCGCACTCTCACCTCACTCGAGCCCAACCCAAACCCAGTCCAACAATCCTGTTCACGGACACGGTCACCCACTCCCTCATCCGCTTCTGCAGCCGGCGACAAGAAAAAGAGACAAGGCCCGCACCCACCAACACCGTGTGTGCGACCGCGAGGCTCCCTCCTTGTAACCGCTGTGGGCTGTGGGTTGTGGGCTGTGGATCTGCTGCTGGCTGCTGGCTGCTGCACCTCGATGGTGACGAGCTAAGCCTCCTCAAACTAAACTCATGGAACAGCTCCCGAGCCCAAACCCACTACCGCCCTCCGCCTGACGAGATACGGTACATACATACACATTCCTACCCGTGCCATACCACACGATAGTCCACCTTGTCCGTACCTGTGGCCAAACCTAATCTGCCCTCGACAATCCGCGTCGCGCCTCGCCTCGCCTCGCCTGGCCCTGCCCTGTCCTGTCCTGCCTCCCCCTCCATCCTCAGCGAGTTTCCCATCGTCGACCTCCACCTGCCTGTCTCAAGATCGACCCAGCCTTGGCAGCCCCGATACCAGATACCACTGACTGCCCTGCCCTGCCCTGCCCAGGCCAGCATCAGCCCCGACCATGAGCTTCAACACAGGCACGGCATACGCCGAGTCTGATGCCGACGATGAGTACGAGCGAGACCTCCACGAGAGCTCCCCAATAGACGCCACCGACGCCTCCATCTCGCCCACCGACTCCGACCCTCCCTCCAACGAACACACCCCTACCACATACGGCTATCGATCGAGCGCCGATCGCCTGCCCGAGACCATCATATCAGAATGGAGCGTCGACGAGGTCGCAGACTTCATCGCAACCATCGGCCTGCAGCAGTACTCGGATCGATTCATTGGTGCGTCTTTAATTGCTGTCTGCCATTGCCGTCCTGCCTGTTGCTGGATTTCTGACACGCGCCACCTCAACAGAAAATGAAATCGTCGGAGAAGCCCTGGTTGCTCTGCTGCATGATGACCTCAAGTCCATGGGCATCACCAGTGTTGGCCACAGACTAACCGTCCTCAAGAGCGTCTACGACGTCAAGAAGGCACAGGACGTGCCAATAGAAAATGATCACTATGTACCACTATGTACGTTCGGGCCCAATCGCCGCCTCTGGCGGTCTCTATTCCACATCGGGTCTCTAGAGACCATGCTGACAACTCTTCTCCAGCTGCCGACGCCGAAGCCCAATATGCCACGGCGACACTGAAAGACATCAAGCACTTAGTGGAACAGCTGAGGCTACGGGACGAGCGCATGAACTTGTTCGAGCAGGATTTTAGGAAACTCGCTGAGGACTTCCGGAGGTTACGGGAAGATATGCTGCCCGCTCTGCGCCTGGCCAAGGACGCCCAACAACCCCTACCGAACGTGAGCAATGGGCAACAATCATCATACAGCTATGACACGACAGTGTCACCTCCGGCCCCGACGCCGTCCACTGTTGGCAGTCAGTCTGCCAGCCTCAAGCGGCAATACTCGACCAAGCGGATCGTCCTCGGCACGACACCAAAGACCACCTCACCCTCGCATCTACAGACGAGCCACGACCGAAGCATCGTGGAACAGACATTAGACCCATCGAGCGCCGCAGAGAGGGCCGTCATGTCGTCGTCACATCTGGCCGCTATGAACGGCTCCAACGGCCCAACCGCAACCTCGCCCTCTTACCCGTCGCCAAATATGCCCTCACCGACGTCGCCACCGAGCATAGGCGGAACGACCCTTGGCTCCCGATCTTACCGCGCTGACCAGCCGACCCCCTCCAGCCGATCCACCTTCCGGGAGAACGAGCACGGCTACGATCCGCGCGACAAACCCAACGCCGCACCAAGGCGAGGCCAGACGCCGGCTCCCGACACACCGAGCTCGAGCAATGCATCGGTCGAGATATTCAAGTCGTTCAGGGTGAGCCTGGACGATCCATGCTACAAGGTCCTACCGGCCGCGCTCAAGAAATACCAAATCAACGCACCATGGGACCAGTACGCCCTCTATATCGTATACGGTGACCAGGAGCGGTGCCTGGGGCTCGAGGAGAAACCGCTGATCCTGTTCAAGCAGCTGGACAAGGAGGGCAAGAAGCCAATGTTCATGCTGAGGAAGACGAACAACGCCCAGGCCGATGCGGCAGGGGAGGCGCCCGGAAGCGCAGGCCTGGGATCAGCAGCATCCACCAGAGGCGGCTACGACCCGCCTGGTGGTATCATATGAGGCGGGTTGCCGTGGTGTCTTGTATTTACAGGGATAGTTTTGTCAGTGCCACGGGCACCGGCTGGACGGGTTACGGCCCTCGCGCCCAGCAGCATCTCATCGACTATTGTATATTCATTCGGGATCGGCACTCCCCCCACCCCTCCCCCAACCTACAAAGGGAACCCGGGGCGGGGATGACGGGGGCTGCGAGCCCGAGGGTGGGGGGGATCTTGGTAAAGGAAGGGAAGGTGGCACAACGGACGGATGGGCGGGCGGGCGGACGGACGAATTCTGGACTTGATCTCGGGGGGTGGTGGGATCGGGGACTTGGATGGATGTATGGATGAACGAACAGACGGCTTGCGGTTTTGATATGGCTGGGAACTCAATTGTCTTCGATATAGCGGAAGAGGTCGTCCCCGCCCCGCGCTGGCGGGAATCTCTTCTGGGCTTGTTTCTCTCGATTCTCTGGGACAAAATTAAACACACATCCATTCTCCCCCACCATTCCCCCCATCACGTCCGTTGCCTTTGCATCTCGTCAAGAGCCGTGAGACCCTATTCGGGAGGCGTCTGACGTCCGGGCCTGCCGGGGCTGGCATCGTACGATCGTGTTACGTTGTCGCAAGGACGCTCAACCCCCTCGCAGCCGGGATGGGCGTTGCATGGAGCGTACGGATGAAACATGCACACAACATCGGCCCCTTCCTACCAGAGAAAGAGCGAAGAGGGAAACGCGGACATGGCCGGGGCCGAATAGCAGCCAATGCGCATGTGCCGAAACATATCCGGTGAGGGGATGGGCCGACGCATTAACTATCAACACCGTGTCGGCGGTCCTCCCCCCCGTTCCGCGAGGCGAGAGACCGCGGTCGGACGGTCCGGTGTTCCGTCGTCGGACGGCCTGTCTCTACGGGTTCTTTCTTGTAGCCTGCTCGCCTCTCTATGGTTTGGACTCCGTCGTGGTGGTGGGCAGCAAGGCGGCCACTCCCCCGCGAACGCGAGGTGGACTAGATTGACAGGCTTAACGGGTGATGACAGCTGGTTGTATGTGCCACAGGCATATTGGGTGACTGAAGAATGGGATTGGCAGAGCGCAAAGTCTCCCCATCATGGTCCCGTGCACAACAAGATCATTCCAACTTCTCAAGGCCTTCAGGCTATCGGAAGCAGCCTGCCTTTCCCTCCTCTTCCTCTTAAGTCAGATGAGGATTTTATTGTTGTTCAGAATTCCACAATATTGAGCAAGGGTTCAGAGGTACCGTCTCTCGCATGGCGCTCTCGTGGTACGCAATACTCTCTGTCAGCTATAGGGGAACTGGCGTCCTGGAAGGAGTCGGCATTGAAGTGATACAGACGGCCGAGGACCAGTCCCAAGTGCGATACTACAGTGACTACAACATCTATTTAGCTAATGTGCCTAAAACTGTTGATCCCCTATAGCGATAGCTTCAGTCTGCGGCCGACCCTCCGTTGCCTCCGCTGCCTTGACGCCTTATTTTGCCGTTGATTTTGCAAACCCACACAAAACTCACGGCGTGGTTGGTACTCTACAAATTCCAGCTGCCCAAGGTCGGCGAGGATATGTACGCACTTGTGTATCTCAGTCAATGCTCAAGCTGCCTAAGCAGCAGAGCCTGAAAGCGACAGTTGCAAACCGCAGCTCAGTCTCAGCCCCCAGAGCGAAGCAAGAGCGATGTAGAACCGTTCGTCCTCGCAGTGACAAGCACCGACCTCAGCATCCCCTTAATGTCAGTCAGCTCAGGGTACTTGAGCTTCTGAGGAAGGCAAGCGCTGGTGTAGTTATCAGGGGCTTGTTCTACGGTTTCAAAAGGGACATTATGCTACCAGCGAACAGTTGATTATCATGCTGCGGGTGGTTATCCCACGAAATCTAGGAGGCCATGTGACAGGGGAAATTAGAGCTGGACAAGTGAATACCAGTACTCCTACCCAGGGCAACTTCCAGCTACGGGATCGAGTCGAGCAGAGACGGCTCGTCACTCAGCAGTAGTATCATCGGAAATATCGTCATGAATTAGTGGGATCGTGTCTGTGTGATGGGGCTGAATCGTGCCCCGGAGACTAGCAGCTCGTGTGAGCATCAAATCCCCCCTCTAATCAACCATACAAGAACCAGGCCGGATTCATGAGGCAAGCAAATGACCCCTGACTTTTGCCCGCTGACTCTCCCCTGTAAGCCCCGCATGCCATCTGTCCCGCGTGGGATGTAGTCGTGGGATGTAGTCATGATATGTACAGTTCATTCGACAACACCTGGGCTGGTTGGGTGAGTCTCGCAATTCCTCCCCTTCTTCCATATGAGACCATCGATCCCAGCCAGTGACCACGTTTTGGCCAGACGAGCAGCAAGCTCATACTTCGAATTCCAATCATCATCCGGTTGACGTGTTGTCCCCCAAGAAATCCATGTCCAGCCAAGCCTTGTAATTATCACAGATCAAGGTGTGGTAGGCCAAAGAGCAAATGCCAAAGAAAGGCAAGGCATGCTTCATCTGGCGTAGGTGATCATGCACCCTGGGCAGCCGTATTTGCCCGTAGAAGGCGATATGCGAGGGTCCAAAAAGACTCCGTAGACAGATACATGCTGCCTATCGTGATGCAATAGATCTGGGACCAGGAAGCAGCTGAAGATCCAACATCAAATCCTGAGCACTCCTGCCTCGCCAATGAAATGGGCAGCATCGAGCCAGAGGAGCCAGTGGCTGTCCAAGAAATGGCCTGCTGTCTTAAACCAATCCATGGCGCAGAAAAGGCTGAGCAGCACCGCCGCACAGGCGAACAGAGCAACTTGACTACCGGGTATAGTTGCGCCCGCCCCTCGACGACTTGGTAGTGTCCCTCTCCTCGGCCCGGCGGATGTTCTCCTTGAAGTCGCTGTATAGGCGCTTGATGATGCCGCGCTCGTCCCAGTCCTCCACGACGCCGTCGGCGACCTTGCGCCGCTTCTTGGACTTCATCTTGTCCAGCTCGGCAAGCTTCTCGGGCGCCAGCCAACCCTCCCTCTCCAGCGTGTTGCCGACCCAGTCCCGCAGTGCGGGCTTCCAGTGCAGCAGGTTGTGGGCCATCTCGGCGTTGCTGTTGCACACCGTGCCGACGAAGAACTGCCTGTCTTCGGGTGGGAGCTCATTGCCATGTGCGTCGCGGTCTAGGCGCTCTGAATCGTTGGACTCATCTTCTGAGTCGGTGGTCGTGTCGTTCTCCAACTCATCCAAAGTGTAGCTGTCATATGGTTTTCCCGTAAAATTGATAGCCCACGTTGCCGGATGGTTTGACCGTCCACACTAGCAGCATACACAGTTAGCTATCAAATCAAACTATCGGGGAATTATTTTATAACATTAGGTGTTGGGGTAAGACGCCAGATACGCATAGTCTGTCTCAAAACCTAGGGCCTACCAAAAGCCCTCAAGGCAAGTAATGAGACAGACTACAACCACGGCAGGTGTAACACCTAGACAAGGGTTAAATGAAATACGGGGAAGCTTCTTACCGCCTGGCACTTTTCCACGTCAGTGCCGAGGTGACCATACCCGAGCTCGGCCTGCTCAATGTATGGTCGAGCCCGTAGGAGCCGGTAGAAATCAGGCCTCCAGGAAGACGAGACCCACTTCGAGTTCGCAAGGCCAATAACCTCATCGTTAAGTCGCGTCCACGCCGTCCTGTAGACCTCATCGTCCCTCTCAAAACCAGGATTGATCCGGCGGTGGACGAGCCACTCCACAGCGTCTTTGAAGTGAGCCTTGAGGGGCTTGCGGGAGGCTCGCGTGAACTCCAAGGGCATCTGGTACAATGCCTCATCCGGTACTCCGATGGTGTCGTCATCCTCGTCGATGAAACCCTCCAGATTCCCCTCGCTGTCCTCGGTGCCTTCGTCGCTGCCCACGTCTCGTTTGCCCGAGGTTTTGCTCTTCTGCTTCTTCTTCGTTTTCTTGGACTTCTTGGCAGGTGCTGCAGCTTCCGCGGGTCCAGCGTCCGACTCGTCATCGAACACGTCAAGGACCTGGTGGTCTGAGTCCGTATCATACAGACCACCCTGGTCCTCATCAATGTCCTCTTCAGACGTGTCTAGGTCTGACATGGTGAGGCCCTTCTCCCCAGCCCTCCTGCGGCGCAAGAGCTCCATCTTCTTCTCCTTCTCAGAGCGGTGACCCTTGCGTGCGCTCGATCTCATCTTACGAGTCGAGGACTGCGGAGAAGCAGATTTCTTGCTCTGAGGGGTGACTTGACGATTTGATAGACTCAACTCCGAGTCCGAACCATCACTATTGGCCACAGCACTCACTACACGAGTGTTGCGGGTGAGCTTTCGCCTTTTCGTAGGGCTCTGGATGTCTTCCTCATCCTCCTCATCCTCGTCCTCGTCCTCGTCCTCATCCAAGACCACCCGGCCCTTCTGACGCGCGCTCGACCGTGGTGTCACCAGCGGCACGTCGGAGTCGTCACTGACGGCTGCCTGGTTCGGTAGGGACTGGGACGAGCGGACGTTGGGCTCTTCATCGTCACTATCATCTAGGTTGATGACAGGCGCAACGCTTCGCTTAGCCGGGCGATTAAGTCGTCTCCGAAGGATCTCGGGTCTCGAGGGGCCTTCGCCATCCGTGTCATCCAGCTCTCCATCCTCTTCCACAGGAGTCTCTGAATCACTGTCCACGACATGATGGTGTGCTCTGTTGGACTTGGACATGAAAGACGAGGGAGGAGGGGAAGGGGGCTGCCTCCTTCGGACTTTCACATCGTTGCCCAGTGACATGGGCTTATTGTCATCCTCACCTTCCTCGTCTTTTGGCTGTTTGGTCTTCCCTTTACCTGAGAGTCTGAATTAGCCGTGTACAATACTGCTAATTATGGTACCGTTAAGAGCCAAAATGAACAAAGAGACCCGAAGCATAAATGACATTGCGTATTTGAGGGCAAGTAGCGACGTGAGTCAGAGCACACATACTAAGCGATGCATCCAAAGTCTGCTGCTTTGGCTTCTTAGAGCGCGTCATCTTGAGTGGACGCACCGAACGACTGCTTGGGCTCCCGTCCTTGGGTGAATGGAATCTGACCCGCGCAGGCGAAAGCCCTTGGCCGAGGGCTGGTGAGGCGGCTTCAGGGATAGCCTCGAAGGTGAGCCTCTGCTGCTGCTGTCGGCGGCGCTTGGACGAGCTCATCTCGAGATGAGCTCGGTGGTTTTGGTATAAGGTTAAGTCTGTCGAGCATAAGGTGACTTGCAAAGTAATTGCTCGTGGTAGCTGCGATGATGTCGTAAGGATGCTCGCTCCAGTAACATGGGCGCACTAGCGAGGTGTATCACAAGAGCGGCAGTGGCGGTGATCAACTTTTCAGGCAGCCATGCGCCAGGAAACTTGGGAGATGATCGAGTCAGTGGTGCAGAGCAAGGAAACTGTTCTTCTCGTTTATTTGTTTAGTGTTGGCCAGTCACCCAGAAAAGTCCAGAAGTTTTGATCGGATGCTCTACCGCGGCTGGGAGACGCGTTGAGGGGCAATTGAAGTCATCAAGCGCGTGAAAGGAAAGCGCACGGGCCACATCCAAGTACCTACAGTACTCACTCAAAGTACAGATGGGATGTCCACATGCGGTTCTTTTATGAATCTTTGGCTACGATGTATCAGATATACAGGTCGCATTGATTCTAGACGTCTGCGTGTGACTGGAACTGCGTGAATCTGAGCCTCTATTAGGAATGGCATCTGGTGGGATAACCTCTGATACCACAGACTATGGGATGATCAGTCAGACCCTGCGTCAGGGTATTAGTTTCTTGATCGTTTTTTATACCAGTCAAGTACATGACAGACTTTGCTGAGTTTTCTGTGAGCTGAAAACCCGGGTGAGCAGTAGTACACTCAGCGAGTATCTCCTAATAGCATCTTTCACAACCTCCTTCCTCATCACCTCCTTCCGTTGCATCAGTGGCGACCTCGATCCTTAATCGCTCGAACTCACCTCTCACCATAATTAGTCGTCATACGGTATGTACAGCAAACATGTCATGCTCACCAATGTAAGTGTGACAGCCGTTAACCTAACCCGAAACCCGCATTAGACTACGGCGTAAGTCCAGTGACACAGCATGAACCATACACATGTGCACAAAAGCAGAGACAGGTGCGATCATCAGTCCGGCTGGAGAGTATATGGGAGGGGTATTAGAATGTCGTATTCTTGACGACTATCTATAATTTCTCTCTCTGTGTTTTACACCAGAGGAGTCATCCATCCGTGCTCTAGCGAATGGCCGGCTGCTTCAAGAATGCAAATATAAAGAGTTGTTTTCCCGGGGCCCCCTTTACCCCCAACCATCATTGGACAGCAGCAGCGAGCGAAACAAGAAAGAAGCGCCTCCGATTCTTCGTTCCTGGAAACCATCCCCACGTAAATGCGCATTTCGCAAGGCCCGACATCTTGAACCATGGTAGAAGTGAAAAAGGGTTCTCATATACGATACATCAAAAAAGAAAAAACGCCGTCATCATGTTGAGGGATCCCTTTGCTTGTCCCCTTTTGGTGTCTTTTCTGCTTTTTTCCTCTTCACACACACAACTCAAAGTGGTATCGTCTAAACAATAATAGACATTAAGTAGTGCCCGCACATAACGTTCCTGAACAGAACCTATCGCAGAGGCAACTGGGTATCACGCGCGCCACAGTCAATCACATCCTCCAACTTCCAGCGTGGGGCCTGGGTGACTTCCCGTCCGTTGGCCTTCCGCCACTCCTTCTCATTCTCGGCAGACACCCCCGTAGGCAGTGGCTCCTCAAGACCTCCAGCAATACCTGATGAGAACTTGACCTGCAGGATATCACCGACCTCGTCACAGGCGGCCAGAACGCGGTCCAGGTCGTCCTTGTTATGCGCAGACGAGACACAGAACCTGGCTCGTGAGCTGATCAGGGGTGTGCCGGGGTAGCCCACCACCACAACCGAAATCTTGCGCTTGAGCATCTCATGGCTAAATGCAGACATCTTGGCCGGGTTGTAGAGCATGATAGGGATGATGGGGGAGTCATCGTGGCCGTAGACGATGAAGCCAAGTCGCTTGAGCCCGAGTCGGAGGTAGCGCGAGTTGAAGGTGATTCGTTGCAGTCGCTCGTCTCCTTGTCCAGGGGCCAGCACGCCGTCGATGATCTTGAGGGAGGCCAGAATCTGTGCCAGGACGGCGGGAGCCGCGGATTCTCCATACAGAGTCGCAGCATTGACGCTCCTCAGCTTGTCGATGATGGGCTTCTCCGCGGCAACGTAGCCACCGTTGGCACCGAAGGACTTGGTCAGGGTACCCATGAGAATATCGATCTCGTTGGGGTCGATCTTGTAGTAGTCGCAGACGCCACGTCCCCTGGGACCAAGAGCACCGATGCTGTGAGCCTCGTCGACGTAAAGGTAGAAGCCGTACTTTCTCTTCAGGGCAATGACACCAGGAAGATCAACCATGTTGCCCTCCATAGAGTACAGACCCTCGACTGCGACCAGTATCTTCTTCCAAGGGCGATGCGTGCGAGGCTGGCCCTGAGAGATGGCGTCCCGGAGCTTCTTCTCCAGGTCGACCATGTCGTTGTGCTTGAAAGACTTGATGATAGCGCCGGACAGACGGGCACCCACTCGGATGGAGGCGTGGTTGAGCTCGTCAGAGATGATCAAGCAGCCCTTGGAGACGAGGGCCGGGAAAGTGCCAGCGTTGGTGACGTAGCCCATGGAGAAGACCATGGCAGCAGGCTTTCCGACGAACTGCGCGATCTCCTTCTCAACCTCGAGGGTGAGGTCAGATGTACCAGCATCGGCCCTGGCACTGCAGGTGGCAATGCCATACTTGCGGACGATCTCCTCGGCGGCATCTGCACAAGGGCCTTCGGACTGGGCGAATCCAAGGTAGTTGTAGGAGCTCATGTTGAGGGTCTGGGTGTAGGTGCCGGTGAAGGTGTAGCTCTGGTTGTAGTCGGTCGACATACGATCGACCAGTGTGATGTAACGCCCGGGAACGCCAACGGTGGGTCGGGAGAAGCAATCGTCGATTCTCCTCTTCAGCCTGCGGATGTAGAAGCTGTCGAAATCATCCGTCAGGGGAGCGTAGCCATTGCCGCTGCGGATACTGCTGTAACGCTTCTGGTCGCCGAAGCGCTTGCCGAAAAAGTCACGGGCGTGGCCGAAGAAGATCAAGAGCAGGTAGCTGATGTATGTGGTGAGGACGAAGTAGTAAGGAGGCTCGTCCTCTATGGGTGGATCCAGGGTGCCACCGCGGTGACTGCTAACATATCTGTGGCTCGGATGCAAGAGAGGGCCAAACTGTGCCTCTGCGCGCCTCTTTTTCCTGTCCTCTGCGTCTGAGGGGGGCTGGAACAGGGTTGTTGAGGGCTCGTCGTCGTTGACCTCGCCGGCGGTTGCGGTGGATAGGGAGATGGTAGGCAGCGATAATGAGGGAGCGGTGATCTGGGCCGAGTTGGCGACCTGCTGTACAGCCAGCAAAGACTGCTGAGCAGAGGGCTGCTCTTTGTTCTTGGGAGACGAGGAAAAGAGCTGAGTCAGACGGTTCGTGCGAGACTGGGACAGCCTGCGGTCCCCGAGCTTCTCGTGCGGCGTCATGTTGGAGAGGGCTGAGAAGGGGTTCGACAGCTTGGTAGGCATCTCTGAACGGTCCTCAACAGACCGGGAGCTCACAGTAGGTGGGTGTGGTGCTCTGCCGATGCCGCGTGGTGGTTCAATTGAGCAGGTGGCTTCGACTCGATTGAGGAGCTGTTAGGGAAAAAGAGTCAATAAGAAGCTGGCGGATGAGGTGTTGGTGCGAGGTGGTTTTGTGTGTAAGATTGCCCGGACAGATTGGGTAAGTGATTGGCGTGGCAAAGGTCCAGACAGGGGAGCAGACTCGTGTGATTTGAGATGGTCGAGGGCGGGATTGTGCAGGAGAAGAAGAAGCAACCCGACGACTCTGGCCGGGGAAGCTTTGACGGGCAGAGATTGAAGGTGTGGGAAGGTGCACGGCGCACGTCGCAGGCCTGCAGGTTGCAGCTTTTTGCAGGCTGGACTGAACACGGTCGGGTGCACCGGAATAGTCCAGTGCCAGGGGCGCGGAGGCACGAAGGAGCCGGGGAGGCGCAGAAGAAGCGCGCACCGCCAATTCCTGCCCTGGGCGCCGCGATAAGACGTGTGTGGGATTGGGGATGGATGGAGTGGCGACGCGAGAGCTAGCGTCCCAGTTGGGTGTATCCTGTTGGCTGCTGCTACTCACTTTGCTGTTGGGACTGGGTGTGTCTCTGTCTGTCTCTATCTTGCTGCACAACAATTGCTGTACAACAAGTCTGTTGATGAGGTTCAGTGTGGGTGAGGACGAGGGCCGAGATTTGTTTGTTTCTATCCTTCTCGGTCTTCGTCAGTGCCGGGCAGAACGGTTCAATTAATAAGAATGGACTGACAGGTCGCGGCTCTTGGGGTATATGCGTTGCTCTCTCCTCAGGCAGGGGAGTTCATGCACCTGGGCTGGCTGGCAGGGAGCAAGCTTTGGGGCAGACAGGGCGCAACGGATCGGCGATCCCTTTTTCCCTTTTTGCGGGAGCCGAAAGGGGGGCGGCCGAGGGCTGCGAAGGGGAACCGGTGGGATGTGGCCGAGGGCGAACTCGACGACTTGACTGGGGAACTTGTTGTTGGGAGGATGAGCTGAGCTGCCGTCGAGACGCCTGCCGTTTGGGAGATCAGACACGGACGGTCGGCAGCAAAGAGACTCCAGTACTTGCGATAAGATGGGGTTGGAGAGGGCGAGATGGGACGGCACGACTTCGCGAGCGAGATTGGGACTTTCATATCAATTTTCAGATGACGGGCTCGGCCTCTGAGCCAGACCACGCGAAGCGAAGCCAGCGCAGAGTCTCTCCACAAGGGCCCTTAGTTTTTCTTCCCTGGTTCATTACCCGCTTTTCTTAGGGACTTCCACACAACGGGCCCCCTGGCGCTAACAGGCCCTTCCGGACGACCCGGCATGCAACCGTAACTGTGGCCGTAAAGTGGGAGCCCATGTCACGATGCTACATCTCGATCGGCATTGGTTACAGACACTCTCTCATGATCTCGACGACATCGACGTCAAACGTCACCGGCGTGGGCACGCTATGCTTCAGGCATAACAAATGGCTTTGTCCTGTCTGGCCTGCAGCCCTGCATAGAATTCTCCGCGCCGGCACGGTGCGAGAGAGAGGATCAACCCTACAGAGCGCCGGCTGCTGCGTTATGCCAGCCCGGGCAACGACATCATCGCCCGCCAGCCTCGCCTCGCCCGCCCGGCCTGTCCCTCCTTCCATCATGCCTTCCAGAACAAACCTGCAGTCGGGCACTTGTATCAACCACCGTGCCGGTGTCCCTTGCGCTGTACCTCGCGCGGCAGCAGTCTGGTGACATGGGACGGGCGCGGACACTTCACTCGTCCCGGGATCTCTTATTCGGGTCGTCCCTGCTTGTAAGCTGAGGGTGGATGGTTCGTCAAAGCTTTCTTGGCCCTTGGCGGCCCTGGAGATTGGAAATCCTCAATGCCTGCTTACCTGACTGATGGGTGCGGCCTGACTGCAACTCACTGCTCATTGCTGCTTATTACTGCTGCTTACTTTTCCTGGTTCAACATGGCACTCAAAATAAGCGCACATGTCGTCTTTGATAACCCAATTTCAGATCCCCCGGTTCCGTTCATTCCGCCCTGCCGCCAATAATGGAGACTTGGAGGCCTTTGGTTAGCTTGGCAGGGTGCTCACAAGATCACACAGCGAAATGGATGAGCAAGAGCGAGCGAGGGAGAGAATGTTGTTGGCACTCGGTAGTTGATCCGTCGGCCTGATTCTCCATCTCCCATGTGGCACCGACATCAAGCGAGCAGGGACATTCGCAGCATCCGGGCCTGCACAACCCGCTGTCGTGGCACAGGCCAGACAGCGGCAGGCCTGCAAGCCATTTCTTTCTTGACTTGGGCAGTATGCGGCCCCCCTAATCCTCCTATCACAGAACAGACTTCCTCGCGATCAACCCCCGGGCCCCTAATCGTCGATCAGGTTTTGTCTCCGATCTCATCGATAACACTACTACACGCTGCCCAACGCCAGGAAAAAAGACCCACAGCCTGGCCCAGGCCGGCGAGTCAATCCTCAGCCTTGAAAATCTCCAACGCATAAGAACAACCTACCTGGCAATGTTACTACCGCTAGGCGGTGTCGCTTGCGTACAAGTCAGCAAACGAAATATAAACCAATCAGCCCAATGTAGGTGATAAACCACCACATCGCGGTCAGGCATGAAGGGACCCCTAGCCAGCCGGCAAAGTCAGCCCTGCAGTTGTGCCCTGCAGCCAATCTGAGCAAATCCAGGGGGTCGAACGAAGCGACGTGAAGCGAGGCAGAGAGTCGCAACCGCGCCAGCAAACCCTATTCGGGCGGGATGACGCCACACGCGCGAGGCTGCCACCGCAACTTCTACATAGTATGGTCTGCCGCACCACTATGGCGGGATCATGCCTCCAGCCCGCGCCGCGACGACTCAATGCCTTTGACAGCCCCGGGTCGCACAAACGGGCCTTGCGTCGCAAGAATTATTGGCCTTCGGAGCCGGCCCTGGTGTTATTTATCATCATGCCTGTAACTTGCGCCCTTCTGGGCGCCAGAAGACGGCTTACACGCAGTCCAGAGGCCCACCCTGTTTAGCTGGATGTGTGGATAGATATTGCTTCCAAGGCCCGAAGTGGTCATACATCGCATACACCACACCCGCTACACACGCTACTCACATTGGCAGCAGCGTGAAACATGGCGCCCGCGCACGAGATCGCCAGATTCCAGCCCATCGGTATTGGACCTAGAGACTCAGCCGTAATACTTTGGTGAGATAATTGCCCGACGCAGGGGATGGCCCGCACGAGGATGAGTATTCCCGTACAAAATAAAACCAATAAAACCAAATGCAAGCGATGATATGCTGTCACCCCCCTCCAACCCCCTTTGATGTCTTGCACGCACTGAACTCCAGATAGGGAACATGAAAGAAAAATAGAAGCCATCCCGGTCATGCCTGCTGAACAACTCATAAACCTTAAATCCAACCCGTTCCTGCGTCACCCGTCACCGTCACCGTTGCCGTCACCCTCGGCCATAATAATAATAAACAACAGATATAACACCCTGCTGCCCCTTGCATTTACTGCAATGACGTAACGATCTTCTCCAGGGCCTCGACCAGGATGTCGGCGTGCTTCTCCTCAAACGTCAGCATCGGCCTGAGCCGCACGGCGCTGGCGCCGGACCCGCCGATGTTGATGCCGAGGGTCTTGGCCTTCTTGAGGAACTCGTCGCGCTTGGGGTTGTCGAACGCGATGAAGGTGCCCTGGCCCTTGCCGCGTAGGTTGGCGAACTGGCCCGGGTACTTTTCGCCTAGCGCCGCGATCTTGCCGTAAAGGTAGTTTCCGACGCGCGCCGTCTGCTCCACGAGACCGTGCTTCTCGACCTCTTCGATGATGGCCCGGAACAGGATCGCCCGCACCGGGTCGCCCATCCACGTGTTGAACTGCCGGTACGGCTTGTTGGGCCGCAGCTCCGGGTTGCCGAAGTAGTAGCCCGCCGTCTGCGCCTTCTTGGAAAACGTCACCATATCCGGCGGCGTCGCCAGGTTCCAGTGCTCGTGCGCCCAGAACTTGCCCGTCGCGCCCACGCCCGTCTGCACCTCGTCCACGATCAGGAGCACGTCGTGCTTCTTGGTCACCTCGCGCAGGCCCTGGAAGAACTCGGGCGACGCGTGGTTGTCGCCGCCCTCGGACTGGATGGGCTCGACGATGACGGCGCACGGAGGCAGGTGCCAGGTCGTGAGGAGGTGCTCGACCTCAGCCAGCGAGGCCTGCTCGGCCTTGCGGTTCTCCTCTACGTGCTCCTCCAGGGGGTACTTGAGCAGGGGGAAGGTGGCCTGGGGCCAGTCGAAGGCGGGGATGTCGAGCTTGTGGATGGGCTTGGAGCGGGTGGTGGACAGCGAGCCGAACAGGCGGCCGTGGAAGGCGGTCTTGAAGGACATGATGGACAGCTCCGAGGCACCGGGGGACGAGTTGTTCATGGACGAGTTCAGCTCCTCCTCGGTGAACTCAACGTGGGCGCCACCACGCTGCTGCTGGCGCTTCCACATGAAGGCCGCCTTGTAAGCCGTCTCGTTGGCGTCTGACCCAGCCATGGCCGTGAACACCTGGTCCAGGCCCTTGGGGGCCACCTTGAGGATGCCGGACCGCAAGATCTCGGCCCAGTCGTTGGGAGGGAAGTTGCCCAGGGCGGGCCTGTTGACCAGAGAGCTGACCACAGCCTGGCTCTTCATGGTCTCGATCAAGTGAGGGTTGTTGTAACCCACGGGGATAGATGCGATCTGCGCATACCTACACACCGAGGTAACACCGCGTTAGCCCATGCCCTATCCTTGACATATGATGTTGGGGAAGTCCAGTGCAGGTGTGACCTAGGGTAACTTACACGTCTAGCAGGACGTTCCCATCCGGGTCTGCAATGTAGTTTCCAATGCTGGACTTGTAGTCGGTGAGCATGTTCAAGCTCCTTGTGTCGAAGACCTTGTCCAGGTCGGCGATCTGCTCCTTGGCCTTTGGGCCAGGAATGGCCGTCTTGACCGAGGGAGCGCTGGGCTCGACACCATCGAAGCGGCCCATGTTGCTGGCGGAGACTGAGAATGACCTGCTGGACAGAGAGAGGGCAGGAGAGGCGAAACGAGACGAGACGAGGCGAGCAGAGCTTGAGGCAGTGCGCCGTGACAGCGTCCGGAGGGCGGACATGGCGGGCTGTTTTATAGTTTTAAGCCTCGAGTCTCGCAAGTCGAAGAAGGGGCGACGGTGGGCAGCGGTATCTCGCCGAAAGATTGGAATGTGAACTGGATAGAGGACGTGCAGGGAATCTTGTGTCACAGAAACCACTAGGTAAAAAACTTGATCAATTGGATCCGTACAGTCCACCACGAAGTCGCAAGTACAAACAAGGCACACAGCAGGAGAGGGTGGGAAGTGGGCGCGAGGGGGAGTATTTACGTCTCTCCGTCCGTCCCTCGAGGGCGGCGCCGCGACAGTGACGAGGGGAGCTTTCCCGAGCTGGGGTCCCGCATTTCGCACAGGCCTACCTATCGCGGGGTGGGCTACTACCGGCTTATCAGTGGAGTGGCGACCTGCAGGTCCAATTGACTTCTCCGGGCGCAGCACCAGATTGACGGCCCTCGGCGAGATGCATCTCTTTCTACGTGGCAATAATGAGGTCTAAGCCTCTTCTATAATCTCTTGATAGTAAAAATCTCCTCAGGTAGTCATGCGTGTTTTCTAATCTCTACAAATAATTCTGCAAAAATTCCTGAATATTCACAAACCTCATCGAGTCGATAACGTCTCGAAACGGTCACTAGCGAAAGGCGGAGGCCAAGCTTCGCCGGGCCCCTGTCGACGCCTTTCCGCTTCAGGCATGTCCAGCCGGCGATGATCCGGCTGCTCGACCTCGTGCCCTTTGGACCGGTCCGGCCGTCGTCTCTCTGTCATGGTGTTAGTATTATTATTTCTAGCAGTTTTGCTTTGCTAATCCTATCCTCTCCCACATTGGGCAAGCAAGCCCGGCCCGTCTCTCGAATCGTGGGCCCCCCGATGCCCGGGGCCGGTCGGCGGCCAGATCTCCTCAGCCCAAGCCCAGCCCACAGTACCACCAACCCCCAAAGATCTTGTTACATTCCTGTGGCCCAAAAGGGAATGTCCATGCGGCGGAGCAAATCGTCGTTCAATCACCTGTGCAGGTGATCTCTGTGCACTGCGACGAAGGTTACACATGCCTGAAGCAGTAAGATGTAGTCAGATCTCAGGGACTTGAGACTCAATGTCTCGAGTACTTGGAGCTACGAGTTCCCCCTTGCACAATCTTGGGAGCTCCCACGGCATGGACACTTTTCCTCCCCTTCAATATGATACTTATCCGAGGAGAACGCGCTCAGATTGAAAATGGCAGTAGCTTATAGTAATGCCTCTTTCTGGGATATTGAAGCTATTCGATACTTCGGTTTAATCCTTATGGGCGTCGCCATACTTCCCCTGAACGCCAATGCCTAGAAGTCTACAGGAGGAAGCACACCACCGTGCTTCAGAGGAGATGGGCCTCCAATTGGCCCATCGCCGCAAACAAACAGTTGCTGTGCCGGAGCAAACAGCGCCCATGCCATTAACAAAGTATGCAAGGACACAAGCACACACGTCCCGAGTTGCCCCCAAGATCCCTTACGCCCTGTACTCGATGTGAAAACAGCTCGCCCTAACGTGTCCAACACTTCAACATTTAAGATCAGATGAACGCAACTCCGTTGGTTGAATAGAAGGTGGTGACGGGTACATCACCACGAGGGTATACCTAATAACAGCAGAAGAAGCAGAGAGGAATGCGTTCATCGCGGCCACCCGGAGGAGCCATCCTATGGCTTCGGGTCGTTGCTCTGGTCAGCGCCGTCCCCGTTCTGGTTGCCTTCTGGAGACAGGCCCGCACTCTGCGCAACCCGCTTCCACGTCTCCAGATCCTGGTAGAGACGGTCACACTCGTTCTTCAGCTTGTCGTTCGAAGAGCTGAGCTCGGCGATGGCTTGCTCTGTGAGAAGCTTCTCCAGTGTCCACTTCTCGACCGCCTGCTGTTCATCCTCCTTGAGCTTAGTTATGTAGCGCACAGCGTTCTGTAGTATCGAGCCCTTGTTCTTCTCACAACCAGGCACTATCTTTGCAAGTTCATTTATGCCCTCGTTGATAGTCTCCCGCCGGCGACGCTCCACTAGACGGTGTGAGTACACGAGTTCATCAAGCTGATTGGGACCGGGCTGTGGATGACCTTACCTTCTTTGTGGTTGTCCTTACGCATCTTGTGCCACTCCTCGGAACCAACAGCCGGTTTTGGGTTCGGCGTTGTGGAGTAACGGGCTCCTGGTATATCGTCCATCTGGCGCATACTGGGATCTGGCGGCTGGTGGGTGGTTGCAACGTTGGCTAGTGCCTGATGGTCCATGGGCAGGCCATCTGCTTGAGACACATCATGCGTATATGGGACGAGTTCCATGTTATGCTGATCCTCATGGTCTCCAGTGACCTGTGCAGCAAAGTTCTCTTCAGATGGTTGGGGAGCGTGGATAGTAGGATAGACCAGGGCGGCAGCTGCGGTGCTGGACGCGTTGGCCGGGTCAGCCGCATCGGCGTGGTCACTACCAGCCGCGGCCTGCTGGAGGGCGTTAAAGTCGGAGACATTGACGCCGGCAGCGGCGGCTTGGGCAGTGTCCATTGCGTTATTGACGTATGCGTCCGTTGGATCAGGACTGGCCATGTTGTTTCGCTTGGAACGGCGCACGTCTGGTGAGGTCTCACCGGGGCGCTTTCGTTTTTGAGGCGGGGAGCTGGTGAGGGCTGAAAGATCGGGCTCCGGGTTCGCAACGTGCGCCATCACCAGCGCAGCGAGCTCTGAAGACATTGTGTTGCAGGGCTCCTCAAGGCCGTGTGCCTGACCGGCTCAGTTAGAACATAAAGAGAACGTGGTAGACTTGGGACACAATCATCACGCTGGGCGCTGCAGCGCTTCTTTGAGTTCGCACATGTTGGGACGAGTCGTACAGGTTGATTGGGATGTGGCGTGTTTTCAACGAGGAGAGCAGGTAGATGCAACAAGACCACTCGAGCCTTGTTGGACCACATGTTGACGCTCTTGTCGACATCGCGCCAGGCTCACTTGAGCTCCTGGGCACGCCTGCTTGGGCACGCCTACTTGGGCATGTCTCAGACGGAGTGCGTTGCAGCTCGAGGGTTGGCCCGAGTTTGTCGGGGTTTGAGGACAGGTAGGCCAGACCATGCTGGGCGACGGGAAGGACGTTCAAGATGAGGAAACTCAAGATGGGATATGAAATGTGCTGATGCGGACTGGTCTGGGATCCACCTTTGGACACGATGCTGAAGGTCTAATTTGACGGCATGGGGGGTTGAAAATCGAGACCGCCTTTACTTACACGATCGACTTCTTGTCATGTGGCAAGTCAGGTGCTGATTGCGTTTGATAGGGGAGGCAGAGGAGCGGGAATCTGGGCGGCAGCGGGCGACAAAACGCGGTCGGAATAAGCGTTGCAGGGCGTTGATGGGGATTTGATGGTATCGGGGGCCGTGTCTGCTTTTGGAGAGTCAGATTCGACCAAGTCCGAGGATAAAAAGGCAGATGGCGATGAATGCATACCTGTATTGTCGGGCGGCTCGTCGCGCTGGAGGGGGGTGGATGCTCGTGACCAGATTCGAGATTCACGTGAGCTGGAGGATTGTCTGGAGGGAACCTGGCGGCCTTTTGAAGGAAGGGTGGAGGGGGGACCGCGCCGTCAAAGGCCTCAGGCCAAGCACACACACGCAGCGCGCAGCGAGCAGCGAGCAGAGCACCAGCAAGCTCTGAGAGCTTGGGTGACTGCTGTCGAGTCCGTCTGGCTCCTCGCTCTTCGGACAGGGGGCGCGCCAGGTCCCCACAAGTCACACCCACGCTGGCCACTCACAGGCGGTCATGCTCGCCTGAATCATCCACTCCCGACCTCAGCTCTAGCGTCGACGCACCCCACCTGGCCTGCCTCCCACCCAACATGATCCCCCCCATCCATCCCACCCCCCTCCTGTGCTGCAACCCCACCAACCGCTGCCAACCCGCCCGGCCTCCCAGGCCCGTTTCCGTCGCAGCTGTCTTGTGAAGATCGCAAGTACCTGGGGTGACAACGTCCAGGGTGCAAAGGATGCACAGGATGCACAGGATGCACGCAGGTTCTCCACGGCCTGCAAATGTCAACGAGACCGGTGAGATACTGGCTGCATGGTGCTTTATTCTTATGACAAGACAAGACAAGACACAACAACACACGGAGGCCGTGCTGTTGGCTGTTGGCCGATCGCTGTTGACTGTTTCGGCTGGCTGACGTTCTGATATTGAAAAGCGCATACCTAGTAGGTACCCTACATGTCGGTGGACGGACAGGAAGATGCCTTGCTTGCCATCCAGCCGTGAGAGCCTCCGACAGTCAAACCAGGGTGGGTGGTCTAGCCCATCCAGTAGTCAACACACGCACACGCACACGCGCACGCGCACGCACACACACACCCACCACACCGTCTATGTCATATAGCCCTGACTGGAGCCGACTCGAGGGTCGTGACGAGGCTGCTGTCTCAGCTGGACCGACACCCTTCAACTCAACTCATGCTCCCTCGCTGATCACGTAGACTCACTCGTGCAAGCCCCGTGGATGACTAGCTCACGACGAGATTGTCTGCCAAGCTGGGTCAAGTGACACATACCTGGGCAGGCTCGACTGAGATGGTGTGTAGGCCGCCCAGGTGGGAAGGGAGTATCCCTCCTAGACCTAGCTGCGTACTGTGGTGACCATCTCTCCAGAAGTACTAGGCGTTTTCGGTATGATGCTCATCTCAGGTGCATCCATCCATCCAAACCCCGGTCTGACCTGTCAGTCCCAGCTGGAGGATGAGCGAGGATGAGGAGGACGAGGGAGACCGGCTGGGGAAGTAGGACATCTACAGCATGTAGCCGGTGTAGTCAATCTTAGCAGAGCGGTAGCTCCATCTCTTCTCGGCCGAAGCTGCCGGACCTGGATAAACAGCATTGATTGCATGTACCCAAGTGGGTAATACAAGACACAGCTCAACAAGCAAGCATTTCTCTACGAGGTGCAGTGGTACCGTGCTTCCCGCTTCCTCGGCCTGCATTACATTTAGTCAGTGCTTGGGAATACCAAAACAACACACCTTGGGGTGGCAATAAGGAGAGCTCCTTATCGCCTTATCAGCTTGACGACAACCTCGGGAGCGTCATTGTAACGCCCGCTCTAGAGCATCATCCCTCACGAGATTGACCGCACGGTTTGGTTTGGAAGCATTTGTTCACCATACATAGGTCGCATTCAACTCAAAATGGGCGACCACTCGGTCACCAAGATTGACCATGCCAATCACCTCCTGCTGGTAAGTCCACGTCTCTGCAAGCAACGACATGCTGAACACGGCGATCACCTGCCGGGAGACACAGCTAACGCCGAACCTCCTCACGCCAGGACCAACCTCTCCTCCGCCTCCCACACGAGCTCCTCCACAAGAACTTCCGCTCCGCACACTTCGTCGTCGAGAAACAGGGCACCTTCATCAAGAAGGAGCTCAAGGACACCGCCAACGCCGCTCTGAAGGGTGGCGCCAGCCCCGATGACGTCCTCCGGAACCTCGACACCATGATCGCCCGCGTGCGCGGCGTCAAGCGGAAGCTGGAGGGCTGCGATCAGGAGGAGGCCCGGCTGTACCGCCAGGTCGGCGCCAGGGTTAAGCACCTGTCGGACCTGGGCCATATGCACGCCTTCGAGGACGTCAAGTACGAGCACTGGTCCCGGAAGAGGCTCGACCGACTGCTGGTCGACTACCTCATGAGGCAAGGCTATGGCCAAAGCGCGAGGGCTCTTGCTAAGGACAAGGGCGTCGGAGACCTGGTGGACATCGACACGTTCGAGCAGATGAACCGGGTGAGACAGAGCCTGCTCAACAAGAATGTCAAGGACGCGCTCGACTGGTGCACGGAGAACAAAAAGGAGCTTCGCAAGATGGACGTAGGTCAACCATGCACAACCCCAACTGGCGCAGAGCCGTCACTGACACTTGCTGACTCCTCTCCGAACAGAGTAATCTCGAGTTTCAGCTGCGCTTCCAGCAGTACATAGAGCTTGTGCGCACCCAGGACGAGGAGAAGCTCCTTGAGGCCATAGTCTTCGCCCGCAAGTTCCTCTACCCCTTCAAGGAGTCCTTCCCCAACGAGTACGGCCAGGCCGGCATCCTGCTCGCCTTCCCACCCGATCAGGCCGACGACGAGCACCGGAAGATGTACCACCCATCACGGTGGAACAAGCTGGCCGACATCTTCACCGAGACGCACAACGCCCTGCTGGGCCTCCCGTCCTTCCCGCTGCTGCACATCGCCCTGCAGTCGGGCCTCTCGGCGCTCAAGACGCCCGCCTGCCACAGCTCCCAGGCCAGCTCCTCGTCCACGCCCTCGCACCACACCAGCCTGACCAGCTCCGTCTGCCCCATCTGCTCCACCGAGCTCAACGAGCTCGCCCGCAACGTCCCCTACGCCCACCACACCCAGAGCCACGTCGAGCCCGACCTCATGCTGCTGCCCAACGGCCGCGTCTACGGCCAGGCCAAGCTCGAGGAGTACTCGCGTAAGGCGGGGTTGCCGCCGGGCAAGGTCAAGGATTTGCGCACGGGGGACGTGTACACGGCCGACAAGCTCAAGAAGGTATTTATCACGTAACTTGCCCGAGGCTGTTGAGGGCCTTGGTCAAGAGCAACGTGTGTGCGCGGATCCAGCCCGCGAGACATTGTCTCCATTCACACATCTCTTTTCTCTCCTACAGCATAGCGGTCAGGGTTTTTTCCCTTTGGAAGGAAGGGAATCGGCGTTTTTTTTCTTCTGGCATCGAAAGTAAATTTCGAACAAGGGACATTCATAAGGTGAAGGTGTAGGCTAGCGGTGTAGCATTACAGAACGATAGGTGACCGATTGAGGAAACCATAGAAATCGGCCAATGAGAATTCTGCTTCCAAGTGATCAACATCGATCAACAGAGCACACAATCACATTATCGTTGGTGGTAGTGTTTTGTTCATGAGAATGCATATATTCCGCTGTGCTTTACCAGGTATCCACACCCATACCCCGTTGGCAGAGACAAAGAAGAAAGATAAAACAGTGAGAACGATGACCTTGCAGAGAAAAATACACGAAGTCGACATATGGGTACACACAAGGTTTAAAAAAAGAGCTGGCCCTTGCCCCTCCATAAACAGAGACCCTTGGCCAAAAGTTTCCGAGAGAAAGATTGTTTCCTTCCCCCAAGAATCTCTCTTTTTTTGTTGCGCAACTTTCAGACCACGCGCCCCTCCCTCCCCCTTAACTCCGTTCAAATGAAGACAAGGCAAGCAAGCCAACAGACGCATGCACGCGCAAAAAGTCGTAGAGGCCAAAGAAGGACACCGAGTCCCCTCCCATCGCTGAGTGTGAGTGTGAGTGTGTGTGAGAGGGAGAGGGAGGAGATGGACAGGAGACAGCACCGGCCGCCTCATTACTACACACTTGGTTGGAACGAAAATATAGAGACATCCGTCAAGGCGGGAAGCTCCGGCTCTGCGTCCGCGACCTGAAGACAGCTGCTTCCGGGTTCATGGGCCGCGAGATCACGGTTGGCGGCGGTCCCTTCCTCTCCTGCCCCTCCTCGTTGTCCTTGGCCGAACCCCAGCCGGGGCTATCACTCTACCTGGCGCCCATGTGGAAGCTCCCAAAGACCCCGCCGCCGCCGCCGGGCGTCATGGGCCCCATGCTGCTGACGCCGTTCGTGTTGTGCGACTGTGCGGCTGGCGTGTTGACCAGGCCTGCGCTGCCCTGATTGGGCGTGCTGGGCGTCCCCTCGGTGTTGTTCTGCTGGCCGCCGTTGTTCTGGCCCTGCTGTGGCGGCGTGCTCTCCGCCGCCGACTGCTGCTGAGCCGCACCGAGCGGCGCGCCAATGTCTGGCACGCCCAGCCCCCAAATCTTGCCGACCTGCTCCGTGGGGATGTCGCCGTTGAACACCTTCTCTCGCATAGAGAAGAAGACCCTGCCGGTCAGGAGGCCGTCCGACCCGGCCTGATGAGCCGCCCCGAGGCGCTTAATCTTCAGGGCTTCTGCTATGCTCTCAAGGCCGGACTTTTGTTCGAACTTCTGTAGCAGTTCTGTCGTGCTCGGGTCGCTGGGTGTCAGGAGGCCCGAGTTGTGTTGCTTGATGGCGTGCTTCATGAGGTGCTTGACGTCGTACACGCTCGGAAAATACTTCTTCAGTCGTTTCGTGAACTCGAGCTCGTCGTTCGGCATTTGCTCGCACATCAGAAGCTTCGTGAGGTAGCCAAAGTCGTAGCCTCCGTGGAAGGATATCCACTTGACCTCTTCGAAATGGGTCAGACCGGACGGTATCAAGAGCGCCGCAAACTTCTTGGGATCGATCCCGTCCCGCTCCAAGAGCGAAAAGTCGATCCCAGCGTGCTTGAGGGAGTCGATCGATTGCTCGTTGTACATGTCGTCGTTGAGCGAGAAGTTGAAGTTGAATTGCCAGGCATGTGGGACCAGGTTTTGGTTCGCATTTTTCCGCCCTGCGCCGCCGACTTCTGTCGAGTTTGTCGAGTTTGGCCTTGTCGCGGGTGTCTCGCCGTCCTCATTAAATAGCGTTATGCCAATTTGGATGACCTTGAGAAGATCCACGTTCACCCGCAGACATTGGTAGTGATAGTCGCTTTTGCCTCTGAATGCACCCATTGGCCGCGCAACCACGCCAGGGAACTCGGTATCCTGTGAAAGAGGGTCAGATCAGCACGCCCCATCTGTTCCAAGCCCGGACGGAACCATGCGACGACTCACCATAGCAATATAAGGATAGTCTTGCACCAGGTCGCGCAGCACAGCCATCTCGTCTTCCAGATTATGTTTCCACACCTCTCGTATCCGGCCCTTAGCCAATGGATTGCGAGCAGGCTGATCCCCCATCATGGAGTGACTTTGTTGTTGGGCGTGCTGTGGATGCTGGAGCGTCGCGTTGTGGAATCCCATCCTGGCCGCCTGGCCGCCCAGGCCCGACTCGTGCCCGACGCCAAAGCTCGCAGCGGCCGAGTTCATGCCTCCTCCCAGCCCGAGCACATTGCCGTTCGTAGCGAAGGAAGGGATCTGGGCGTTCGGGTTGAGGTGAGAGGGATTGCCGCCCAGTTGTGGAGTGTAGTTGTTTGAGTGGCCTGGGTTCAGGCCAGCGAACTGATGCTGGTATGGAGCGACATTGTTCGGCCCATTTTGGTACCTCGATATCTGGGGAGGCATCGTCAACTTGCGCCCAGCTCCGTAGGCTCGAGTTCCTGTCTTGGTCGTGTTGGGGGAGTCGTATTCAGTCGGAAGTGGACAGCGCGCGGTCGCATCTGTGAACGAGAGTCGGATGCTCGTCGGGCAGTGGTCGACAGCCTCGGCTGATTGAGGATGTACGTATGAGAATGTTGGTAAGATTGCTGTCGTTTCTTGGTGATCGGGGTTCGCTGTGTTCCTCGTCTTGCAGTTGCGAGGTCTATCTTGGGATGCAATTCAGCATGTCGGATGGGCAATTCACGGGTAGCACTTGACAGACAGCTCCACGGCTGGGCCAGTGCGGGTCGCTGCCCGCCGCAGAACCGGGTGGGACCGAGCTACCTTAGATTCACCCTGGCGGGTACGTAGGTACATGCCCGGCTGGCACCACAGGCCTGACAACCTTGCGACTGCTGCTCGGTCCGACGAATCGACCTCGACAGTTCCAACCTCACCACCGCCGTCATACAAAACCACCAGCGCAGCTGTTGACAGACTGAACTGGTTCACCATGCTGCTGCGACCTACCATGTGCGCACACGCATTCTTGTCCCTGCTCCAGAGACCCAATTGACTGACCAAACACCCGCCAGGATACTACGGGCCGTCAACGGCCGGACGGGCAACATCACCGGCTTCGACGTCCGCAAGCTGAAGGAGTCCATCGAGAAGCCCCGCTACGACCCATGGGAGCGATAGTCAGTTGCACGAGACATCCCCGACGGTTGATGAGCACGACTGACGGTGGGAACTACACAGTGAGAACTGGCGGTACACAGGACTCTTCAGCAGATGGAACCGGCTTAAGAGCTCCTTCCCGGGCCTGGGTATCGCGACAGTGGCGTTTGCCGCGTACTGCGGCTATGAGTACGCGTTTTTGCAGGACGAGCATCACGACGAGCACCATGGTGAGGGCCATCACTGAGGTCTGTTCTGGGGACTCGGGGAAACGAACTTGGCTGGGCGTGAACAACGAGGAGTGTGCTCCGGTGTACATATTAGACGAGAAATTCAGGTCTGCAAAAAGACACTCATCAAGCCATGACAACAGCAGCCTGTTCGGTGCTACGCATGTGACAGTCCAGCGATCGGACGACTACGCTTTCCATGAGGACTACACCGTGACATGGCAGGGGTCCTGAGGCAACAGGCAATATTCAACAAATGACGGCCTGGCTCGAGGCTCTTTCGAATTGAGTACAGGGTTAGTGTGGACGACAGAAAGGTACTTGGGAATGAAGGGTAAGCATGGCGTCTCCTGAGGGTCTGCGGGGACGAGGCGAGGACCATGGAGGAACGGAGGATGCAATAAAGGAGGGAACCAAGTGCGGTCCATGAAGCACACCTCGCCCCTGTGGCCGTGGCTTCCCAATAGTAGCCCATCTCGAGCCGGACTGTGAGAAAAGATGACGCCTGCCTACGTACGCGAGGTTCTATGAAGCCCCAAACGCAGTTGTCTCTGACGTAAAGCCTCATATCAATGCCAGAAATCTCGTCCCTTACAGAAGACAGTTGACGAACGTAGCGGACTCGAGTCTCTGGAATGAGAAGGCAAAAGCTGCCGCCCCGAGGCGAAAAAGCCATCAGGCCGCACACACGGGGCTACCGAGCCAGGAACTAATCAGTCACGACACCGGAACAGTAACAGTAGCTCACAGAAATTAAGCCACGGGGCATTTGTCAAATAAGTTTCCAGCAGCGTCAAGCCGCCATTGATTGATATTCCGCACCTTGACCGACTATGAGAAAGTATCCGAGATCTATCAAATTGATGGGGGTATGAAACATGGGCGAGTCCTTCAGCAGCCTCGCAAGGCACAGAGTGGTACAAGATTGAGAGAGAGGGCGGTGCGCCAACCAGAAAACAAAAGTAGATATGTGAGTTTTAAGAACATGCTTTTCCATACAATAATAGTAGGATAAACAGGTTAGGGCACGATGATCCCTCCCCACGAATTGAAATACATGAAGGTAAAATAAATAGGAAAAGAGAAGAGCCCGCGAGCGCCGCCGTTATGCAAAAGGGGGTGAGCCAAAGCAAGTAAAGCCATTTTAGCCAAGGCCGGGTTACTCTTCCTTTCTCAACTCCGTGGGATGTGATTGTGGGTTCTCGCTGCATCAAAAATAGGAGGAAAAGAGAGGAAAGGACCCCAAGTAAGAATACTACCCAGAAATATCCTTTCCCCCATGCCGCTGTTGTAAATCCTTGTCGCTGAGGACGGGGCCCTGTCATAAGACGATACCGTTGACCGCATCCAGCGCGCCCTCGAGGCAGTCCTCCAGCTCGCCGACCCGCGACTTGAGGGTCTTGTTCTCGTCCCTCAGTAGGCCGACGGTGTCCCAGGCGACGCTCGCGTCCTGGCCCTTGCAGTTCCGGCAGCCGTCGTCGCCCGAGATGCCCTTCATCAGCTTCTGGAATGTGCTCATCTGCGAGGTGCTCTTGCGGTTGGACGAGGCTACCGACGTCCTAACGTTGCCGCGGGTGGACGTCGGCGTAGGCAGTGGCATGTCAATCACGCTGCCGGTGTCGGCGCCACCGCGGGTGGTGGTGAAGGTGGAGGCCGAGGGGCTGCGTGGGCGCGAGAAGACGCTCTCGCCCTCCCCGAAGCTGATGCTGTCGTCGTCCGTCTCGAAGCTGGCATCGGTGCCGTTGCTCTTGCGCCACTTGCGCTTCTGCATCTCGTCGGCGTCGTCGACGCCCAGATCCTCCGATATCGTGCTGCCCGCCTCGGACTGGAGCCCCGTCGGGAGTCGCTTGAGCATGGACTGGTCGTCGGCCCTGGCGCGGCGCTCCGCGGCGAGCTCCTCCATCAGCTGCTTCATGTGGCGCTCCTGCTCGTTCGCCTTGTGCGCCATGTCTTCGAGTTGGAACTTGAGGTGCGTGGCCCGCGTCTCGGCCTCCTCCAGCTCATCCCTGTCGGCCTCCCTCTCCTTCTCGAGCTCAGAGAGCGCCTGTGCCTTTTGGCGGTAAGCATTCTGCATCTTAGTCAACAGACCCGTGGCTTGCTGTTGCAGGTTCTTGTACGCCGCGGGCGAGAACGTGTCCTTGCTGCTCGGAGAGCCGGCTGGGAACAGCGCCTCCTCCACCTTCATATTCAGCAGCTCGTCGTGCTCGGCTTGCGTCACTACGACGGGTGTATTCCTCGAGAACATGGAGAGCAGAGACATCTTGGCGGGAGCCGGTGCTGGAGCTGGGGCCGTCGTTGTGTTTTTGGGAGCGTTGTCCGTGGGACCGGCGGTCTGGCTCCTGACGAGCCTCTTTGGAGTCGTCTCCGGGGATGGGCAGTCGTCGGGATCTTGATGGGCTGTTTGAGTCGTGGGATAGCCTTGGGGGGCAGACTGCCTAAAGGTCTTCCTTCCTTCGCCGGTGAAACCCATGTCTTGTTCGTATACAGGCGGATGGTCCTCAGGTGGCTTCGGTGGTGACTGCAGCCTCGCCCTGATGCTTGCAGGAAGGAAGCTGGTGAGTGATGAGCCTCGACCGTGCTCCGTGCGGTGTGCTGGAGCAGGTACGAGAGGAGCGGGTTCCACTTGTCGGTCGTTCGCGTGGCAGTAGCCGCTGTGGTATTCTTGTTCCTGTAAGGGGCGAGGCAAGAAAACGTGGTCAAGGGGGGCTTGTGCTCGTGAGTGCGTGTCGAGAGAGCTGGAACTGGCTGGACGATGATCCAGATCAAGTAGCCCGGCAGAAGCAGGGGGGCATCGGAACTCTGTTGGTGAGGGCGAACGCGGTGAGAGATGGCCCCGGTCTGGGAGGTCTGGGAGAGAGGGATCGAGGGCGGACGTTAGCATGGTGGCTATAGGTTTCGTGGGGACGTGGTGGGTCCGTTAAAGGAGAACCCGTCCGGTTTATCTGGTGTCCCCTGTCGCGCGGGGCCAGGCGTGATTGTGTTGTGTAAGGGAAAATAGGCGGCGGCACACCGTCTTTGACCAAGAACAACGAGTCGTTTTAAGCCGTGCCTGGCGTGTGCCTGGCTAAAACATCAAGCCGAGCAGTAGCTTGGGGAGAGGGCCGTCGACGATGCCTTGCCTCAGACGGGCTGGCGGGTGCCACGGGCAGGGACTCGAGCGGGATGGCAGTGTATTGTGCAGGTGAGATCTGGGAGCTGCCCTGCACAAGCGGAGCAGTTGCATAAACCCTCCAGGGTCCCCGATTAGGATTGACGTGCCGGGCCTGCAGCTCGTAGGCAGACCAATCCCTGTTTCTCGTCCCCGTCCCTTGCTGCTTGTCTCTCTCCTCTGTGTGCTGTCTCGCTCTCTGCCACACAGTACCTCGGCGGCGGTAGGCGGATGGGCCGCAACCCCAGTATATGGCGGCAGTTCCGATCTTCTTTTGTGTGTGTGTGTGTGTGTGTCTAAGCCAGTGCTCGGTGACGACTGCTCGGTGACGTATCGAGCCCTCGACCTGCCCGGCCTGCCTGACCTGGTAGGCAGTGTTTCTCGTCTCTGAGGGCTATTTGCACTGCAGCATGCGCGCTTTGTGGCGATCGAAGCGATGGAACGGTGGGGTTCGCTGCAACCTTGGAAGGGTCCGGAGCTGAACCAAGAGCCGAAATGGAGTACTGATGAGTGCGAAGAGAGAAGCGAGAGCTTTTTGTGTTCTCCAGTAGTGAATTGTGGGAGAGAGGTTCACAGTTATGTTCCACGGCTGCCGAACCAACGGGTGAGTCGGAAACTTCAGAAATATGCTTTCTTGCATCCAAGATTCTGCCAAGGTAATGCAACAGCATCGTCACTGGGTGTGTGTTGTGGTGGCTGGGTTGCTATGGAATTTTAGGGGTCCACCGGCCACCAGAACTGGCTATGACGCTGGATGCAGCAAGCCTTGCTTGCCATGGGCAGCCTGGCAGCCTGGTTGGAAGCAAGCCCTGGTTGTCTGGTGTCTGGTTGCCTTCCTCGCATCCAGATGGCAACTGAAAAGCTACATTCCAGAATTGTGCCTTCCCAAAATGCATTGGCACATATTTTGCTTTTTGAAGGAGCACTCGTTGGTAGGCCACCTAAAACCGTTTCGAGACCTGAGTGATTGATCATCCTGAGCTTGATCAGCTTGATCACGAGGCAGTTGGAATGCTCGCTCCCCTCGTCCAAACATTTGAGACGGTCAATGTCTGCCATGTCACGGGTTCTTGGAAAAGTGGTGGTGAACATCAAGTCTTGGACAATGTAGCTTTATCGCTGTGGTAATGAAAGCCGATCTTTTACAAACAGGCTCGACTATACCGCCTCAAAAGATATTCCAAGGCTCTTCTTGTCCAGGAAGCCACCCGCTCAGGCCTCTAGTAGAAGGACTCCACCATAGTCTCCTTCATGTTGGTGTTGATGTTGCCGGGTGCAGCGCCCTCGCCAAGTCTAAACACGCTCTCGATGACACTGAGCTCCGTCGCCGTGGTATCCAGCCCCGTCACTGCCATCCAGTCGTTCACCACCATGCCACCTCCTACCACGGAGCTGCCCCTGTTGACTGAGCCGGCCACAAGCGGCACCTGCAGCAGGCTGGAAAGCTCGTCTTGGTCGCTTATTGACGTCTTGGGATGCACCAGACCGCCCTGATTCGAGAGCGCCATGTATGATCCCACCAGAACGTTGTCGGCCACCGTCTGCCTAAATACCTCCACGCCCAGCACGTCTGCAATAATCTCCTCCGTCTCGCGCTCCAGATCCGGGTGGACCAGGGCGATGTGGTCGTTTGCAACAATCACGTTGCCGAGCGCCGAAAGGCGCTCCTCTATCCGTTGAATTTTTACCTCGTCGGGGAGGGCATTTCGGATGTGCTGTAGTTCTTGGTCGGTTGTGCTGGTGGGGACGAGGAGGCCTTTCCGGTTGCTATTGGGAGGGTACAAGTCAGCAGGCAGCTCGTCTTAGCCGTCCTGTCGTGCTCGCGAACCGCGAGTGACAAAGGCTGGGCCCGTCCAGACGGGGACAGGTGCATCATCAGTCTTACCCTGTTGTTAACCGGCCGACGATGCGGGTGCCGGCGATGGTGGTCCTGACGATGGGGATGACATCTTGCAACTCGGCCTCGAAGATACTGTAGAAGTTCTCGCTTGCGCCGATGGCCGTAAGCGCGTAGGAGTTTGTGAGGGTAGAGAAGACTCCGACCCTGCGATTTAGGTGGTGTCAAGTCAGCGCGCGCACCTTGCGTGAGAGGATCGCGGGGCCGCGGGGTAGATGCTTACTCGTTGGAGTTCTCAAATTGTGCTCGCACCGCCATGACTGTGGTTGCTCGTGTGGTCTTTTTTAATTACTGCTCTAAGAGTTTCTGGAGTGGTCGGACTGGGTAGAGTCGAAGGATAGAGACGGGTCGTCTTTTGCAGAGTTGCTTTGCGGTGTTGCTGATAGAGAATTTTTGGGGCGGCCGGGAAGGGTCGACCTTTATCTGCAATCGTCGGCAGGGAAGGAAGCAGTGGCTAGGTTGACGAAATTCGGAACAGCAGACAGGTGAGCACGACTGCGAGCACCCAATTTTTCCCCTCCTTTACACAGCCTGGGTGAGAATGACTACAACAGTGAACCATCTATTTTCGGCCCTACTTAAGGCAAGTAGGCGGGTAGGTAGCACGGTAGGCAGGTACACGGAGTAAGGATCGATAATGATGGCCGGTGAGTCAAGCTGTCAAGCAGGTGAGGCGTTTGCTTTTCCTCTAGCCTCATCGCCACCACCCCTCCAAGCATCTCCCAAAACGGGAAGGCCCGCGTTGTAGTCATTCAGCATCATCGCGCGGGCGGTGGGGCTCAGCTGGGCCAGCCATTCAGCTTCGAGTTGCCAATGCTTCGTTCATTCCGGTGCGTTTCTTCATCATCTACTGTGTAGCCAACGCCATTCCCGTCGTGTCCCCAAGGTATCTCGACACATTATTACTGTACATTTTCCCCCCTAGCCCTTGGTCTGCGTACCCACAAATGCATCCCTCTCCAGATATTGATGTTCGCAGTGCAGCCAGTCGAGATCGTTTTCGTGCGCATTCGCCAACCAGCACCCACCTCCTGCAGACCTCATGCAGCTTCTTGCTCACATGTGACCCTTTCTTCCAATCAATGAGAACAATCAGCTACTTGGATGTGATTCGCCAGCGCCTGCACCCGGACCCGTGCTTGGGCCCGAACCTGCACCGGTGAAGTTTGTCTGGGCCTCATTTGTGCCAGCTCCCGCGCTGTTGAATTGTGGTTGCACGCCGCCGGTGCCCATGGGGGCGCCATTGAACCCCATGTCCATCGGTTGCATGCCCATAGACATCATCGATGGATCACCCATCAACCCGTTCATGTCCCCGTTGCCCATCCCGGGGATTCCAGCTATCCCACTGAGCCCCATGGAAAGAAGCGACGCGCCAAGGGCGCCTTCGGGGTGGAGAGGGTACAGGTTGGCCTCCATGGTATTTCCGTCGAAGATGACGGTGTTCTGAATAGGTTGCTGGGTCTGTCCGAGCACATTAATCACATCCTGCGCCAACTGTCCCCCAAGTATGGCGGTAACGGGTGCAACCTCGCAACCAATATTCTGCAGGAAACTTCGCAGAAACTCAGCTGTGAGAGTCTCCCCGGGCAATTGGAGGTCCTTGTGCTTTTGAGTGGCCGATTTCGTGAATGCCGCGAGGTCTGCCTGGTTCGCTCCCGGGTTGCGACCATTGTGGGAAGTCTGGAACTCCCACAGTGCCCGAAGGCACGACAAGGCCGGGCTGACGGCTTTGAGGCGTCGCTTGCTCTTGGTGTATTCTTCAGGCAAGAACGCGCCGTCGCTGGCGAGCAACCAAGTGCTGTAGACTTCCTTCTTGGAGACGATCTCCATCTCCTTCCCGTTCTCCTTCTTCGAGTCGACTTGGAAGATTTCCCGTGTTCTCGTCTCGGCCTTCAACTCAGTGGGCACGTTGGGTTTCTCCCGCTCAATCGAAAATGTGTGCTCGATCAAGTCGGCGAAGATGAACCCGTAAAGGCCATGTGTACCAGCAGCGTAGAACGGCCGCATATTCAGGCGCGTCGCCGTGTTGATTATGTTCAGGGCATCCGGGTCCAAGTCAGTCGCGATGACCATGTCAAAAAGGGCGAAGTAGCTCGCGCCCTTGAACCGCACGTCGTCCGTGTCGGCAATGACAGTAACTCGCGGGTTTAGCTTCTGGACTTGAGGCAACGCTGCCTCGGCTCTGTTCTTTCCTAAATGGCCTTCCTTTTCAGAAAGAAAGAACTGAGAACCCAGGTCGGCCTCGGTAACGTTATCATGGTCGATGATGGTCAAGGACCCTATGCCCGCCAGGACCAGGTTCTTGGCGATCTCGTTTGCCAGGCCCTTCATTGTGATGAGCAACACGTTCGCGTTGCGGATCTTTTGCTGGGCCGCCATCCCCCAAAGGCGTATTTGTCTGTCATACAGTGCGATCTCATCTGCGAAGGTGTGAGCTGTGGGAGACTTGACGACGCAGTGGTGGACTTACCATTGCTGATCCCGTTTTGAGGCATGCTCAACATGCCGTTGGCATCCATCGAGCCGTCGGGCATCATCATAGGCATCATCATCGGCATGTTCATAAGCGCATCTGCTCCCAGCAGGCTTCCGTCCTGTGGCAACATGGAGAGCAGATTCAGGTCTGGTGGCATCCCAGGCTGCATTGGGAGATTCGAGAAGTCGCCATGCTGCATGGTGTTGGCATTGGCATCGGGTGCCGGCTGAGCCTGCGTCGCGCTGGAACCCTCTGACTGGGCATTTGTGTGCGTGGAGGCGCTTTCCTCTTGGCCGTGGGCCGTTTGCTCCGGGTGATCCATCGTGAGTGAGGTGGGAACAGTGTTGCTGGGCTCTCAACGAGGCGTGGAGGATTGAAAGGGATACAGGTGTTCAAACAACCTCCCAAGAGAGGTTCAATGCTCGAGAAGGAGAGGAGTGATGCTCAAGTGGGATGAAAGGACTGTGTTTCTGTTCCGTCTGTCCTGCTTTCAGTCGTGGCCCTTTGCACTCGGGCAGCTGAAGTTTCGTATGTCGAGCGTCCCGAGGTCAGTCTGTCGGTACGTATCGCGGTGCTTGCTGTGAGCCTATAGCTGCCGAGCTTGACTCTGGAGCTCGATGGCACACCTTGAACACAGTGAGTCTTGCCCCGGTGAGCTTCAGGGCGACCGACTCGTGGTGGGAGTTGTCCAGGTTGAAAGGTGGCAGATCGTAATGTCTAAGCCGTTGTCCGAAGCTCAGGGTCGTTGCGTTGCAAGCTTCCAACCAGTCACCAACCGCCTGGGCACCTGCAGTTACGTAGGTAGGTAGGCAGCTCTTCAGCCGTATGCCACACCCTGGGCCACCCAAACACCTAGGTACCCAGGTACCCGTCCAGGTACTTACGTAGGGAGGCAAGGCGATAGGAGTGGGCCCCCTAGTGGATTTGCTGACCCGCGCCCACACATCTCGCCCTACTCAGCAGGGGTCTCCAATGGCTTGGACTACGTTCCTACCGTAGGTACTCTGAGATTTGCCTTCGTCGCCTCGTCCATATCTGCGAGCATCCGTTTTGCCAACCCCCGGAAGGCCTTTACCCGTCTTGTAGATTGTACTGTGCGGGAGACCTCGACAGGATATCCTCATGTTCTGTGTACGCCTGACAGTCTGTTATCTGGTGCAGGTAGTCTCGTACGCCTCTTGCTCCTTGGACACGTAGATTTCCTCGGGTCGTTTCATCACTGCAGGCTTTGTTTCTGAATTATTCCAGTGGGCTGCCGACCTGTCGCCCAGGCAGGCTGGCAGGCTGGCAGGTAGCGTATGACGGACGATCTGCTTATAGAGATGGTTTGCGTCCATTTGGAGGGAGGGGCTGCTACTGCCTTGTGAAATACAAACTGGACCAGACTAAGCACACCCGGATTCAGCGGTCCCTGTCGGCATTGACGTCGCGCTTCACCCTCCTCTCAACGGCCACCGACCAACGACCACTCTTCCATGCAACCCCGTCACAACTCGCCGTCCCATCTTGACAAACCAACCCACATCACACTCTCTGCACCTTGAATCACGGCTTTGACTCACGACTCACGCAGTGCAGCAAACAGCCTCTGCTGTCGGACCCCACGTCACCGTCCCGAGCGATTGGAGCAGGTGCGGCGCTTTATTGGCGGCCGTCTCGCCTGCACTGCCATCTTTGTCTTGAAATGCCCGTGAGTGATAGATACCCTGCACCTGCTCGGTCCCACCTTCGCCCACAGCAGCACCTGCGATCGCCATCGCACTCTAACTCGAAACACCATCCCAGTACCAAGACCAACGCCGTCTACTGGACTTCTCTCAGGCCGAAGTACGAGGGGACGACGAGCTGGAACGAATCATCAACCGAGTGCGGCACGAGCGACAGCGCCTGTCAAGGAACCGTCTACTCCAGAGGGTGGAAATCGGAAGAGATCTTGACGGAGACTCGCGCCCTGGCAGGGAACGAGAGGCTTCTGAGGCCGCTGCAGGAGGAGCCACGACGGGACCAAGGCCCCGTCCAGGCCTTATAAGTAGCGACGGGGAGACTGCTTCTCCCGGAAACATGTCTACCAACCAAAGAGACCTCCAGCGCAGATTCTCACGAGAGCCTGCACCGCGGCACTCAGAAGCCCTGCCCAGCTTCGCGAGCTTGGCCACTGCGACAGCTCTGCCACCTCTGCGCTCCCTAGGCACACGGCGAGGCTCTGCAACGTCCACGCCCACCGGCTCGAGTGGACGCCCGGCACGCCAACGACTTGCCGAGAGATGGCTTGACCGGTATCGAACTTCTGAGAATCGAACGTCGAACCCGACCAGCTTCGAAGACCTGGAGTACGATTTGGACGATGCGAATTCGCAACTGCGTGCACTTCTAGAGTACACCAATACCGCCATGATGTCATCTCCTCTGAGCCCGACATCCCACTCACATACTCCCTATCCAGAACAGGCTGAGGACAGCCGTCGAGTAAAACGGCGTAAGCTGGATTCTGAGAGGACAGGGTCTAGCTTCAAGGGCTTCCGCTATGGCAGGTTTGGCCAGATCGAGCCTGGCCAATTGAAGATGGAGATTGAGAGCTGTGATGGTGGGATGTATGCCGACAGCAACATCAATCCCCCAGAGAGCATCCTGAAGAGGGACAATTCTGTCTATTGCACAAAGCGGAACCGCTGCAACATTGTGCTGAAGCACCAGGGCGCGACCGTCTTCACATTGTCAGAATTGGTGATCAGGGCCCCCAGTGCCAACTACTCTTCACCGTAAGTCTCTGACTTCAATTGCATGAAACAGGGTGGGGGGGCTAACCTTGAGCAGAATTCGGGAGGGCATGGTGTTTGTTTCCATGGCATGTGACGAGGTTCTCAACAGGACGGCCCAGTACCAGGTCCAGTACGTCCCACGCGAAGACACGAAGACGCCCGGGGAACGGGCACGGCACAACTACGACATGTCTATTAGCCGTTCGCGTCAAAGGCGTATTAACCTCAACGCCCGTCTGGAGGAGGCTTTGGAGCACAAAGCAGCAGTGTTTCCGGTCGAACCTCTGCACTTCCCTGTGACCATAGCCACAGACTGCAGTGACACCGAGGAGTCACCCGTGCCCCGTCTGCTTCGACGGCAAGCCCCCCCGCCCAATAGGATTGGCCCCTTGCCATTCGAGAGTGATGACAGTGAGGACGGCGAAAACGGGTTTGCTCCTTGGAACGACGACATGGGGCTCAATGACGATGACAGCAGCCCCCCGCCGGCGCCGGCGCCGGCGCCCATGGACCGAGACGCTCAGGACATGACGCTGGCTGAAGCCGCCGAGGCATCTCAGCTTGCCACCCAGGAGGCCGTGAGGGCAGTCGGCGGCGAGCTGCTTGCACCCCACGCCAAATTTTACATCGAGAAAGACAAGAACAGGTGCACCATCAAATTTGACCCTCCAATTTCGGGGAGATATATTCTTCTTAAGATGTATCATCCGACGTACGTATTCCGAGACTGAGCCTTTCCTGCTTGCACCCCATTTCGTGTGGCGTTAGGCGTCAGCACCTCACGAGAAGGTGTGCACAGGCGTGCTCTCGAACTTATGGGACTATCGTTGTAGAACAATGCTGACGCCGAATGAATCAACAGGTCCAACATCGACGTGCAAGGTGTCTTCGCGAAAGGATTCGCGGGTCCACGCTACTTCCCCAGTGCAGATCTACGATGAACCAAGTTCTAGGTGTGATGGGGTTGGGAAGACGGCATTGTCCCGTGGTGCTGGGCGGTTTTGGAAGACGGGAGTAAAACTGATCCGCCGTCCTCTGGACTACCGTAATGACACAATGAAGATACGTTGGAAGGACAGTGTACTCATGCCCCGGCCATTTCATGGAGGATTAGCCTGTGCTGGCAGTAATACTTGAATGCGCAGCTTATTGCATGGTCAATGAAGGTCGGCCTGTACGATGAGCGACCTAAAGAAGATACCTTGGCGTTGCGTTGGTCTTGATAATGTTTGTTCGAATCAATGAGTGCTGGTGACATTTGTCTCAGTTCATGGCTACGAGGAAATCCCACATGCAATGCCGAAAACTGGATTGGTCAGGTTGCTGGCCAACTTCACGGTCGATTCGAGGTACACATAGGCCTCGGGGTGATCGTCTTGAGATCCGTCAAGCAAGTGGTCTAGAGTAGTAGCAGCCTTGTGGAGTGGGCTGCCAGGGCAAGTGAGATAGATGCACCGTGATCCGTGAGGGACAAGCAGGCTGCGGATAGGTAGTCAGGGTACCTAGGTAGTCTACACTAGACACCAAACTTTACTGGCACGAACACTGACTGCCATGGCTTGGCTCCCGAGACCTTGCATAAACCTGCATGGGTTGGCCCGCTTATCAGGCACAGGCGGCGCCCCACATCTGGAATCCCGCGCCCCGATAGCCGGAGGAGCTTGCCCATTGACCAAGAGACCCTCCCAGAATGCACCCGCAGAACTGCGAAGATTCATGTGTGCATTACAAAGCATGCGTCTGCCTGACCAGCGGCGTGGGTTGCTCAATTGGCTGCAGGGCGAACTAACTGTGCAGTGCTGAGAGAAAGCACCTTGCTCAGTCCCAGAAGAGGAAAAGAAAAATAAACTTCTTCAGAACAGAAACCGTGGATGAACTGACCGGACTAGTGCCGCCTGAAAACTATATTCGACGAGTTGAATGACGAGGACAAAAAACGTCATCGGCTCGGACCTAATAACTTCTCAGCCCCGAGGTCCATCATAGGTGGTAACAGTGCTCCGTCCGAAGAGGCGAACCCCAAACCTCCGGGACCACTTAACCTTTTTTTACCTTGTTCTCTCCTTGTCTCAGGCACTTTGCCGTCCTACACCACCGAGTCTGGCAAGACAAGACCCGCGACTGTAGACACACCCAAGCGCCTCGGTCCCACCAACGAACGGCACAGCACTCCGTAGCATGTCCTCAGACCGCGAGTGACAATTGCGCAAACGACCGAGAACCACCACCCCCCTTCGGAGATGCAGTTCGTTCTCGGCGGCGACGACGACCCCTCGTCCCAGCAGGCTGCCGCCCTCCTCACATCCTCGGGATCCTTCACCGGCTACCGGCCGCAGCGCTTCGAGCTCGGGCGGGGCTACCTCACCGCCGGCGAGGACTTCAAGCAGCCGCTATGCGGTAACGAGGAGGGCTGGGGTCCCCTGAGCCCCTTCCGCTACGACTTCACGCCCTGCTTCCTCGACGTCTGGGTCGCCTCCGTCGCCCTCTTCGGCCTCGTCCTCGGGCTGCTGGCCGTGGTGTGGCTGCTGCGCATGAGGAAGCCGGCCGAGGTGGTCAAGGGTTGGCACTTCTGGACCAAACAGGTACGGATTCGAGCGCAATGCGCATTGACTGACCTTGCATTGTCTCTGTCTTCCTGCTGGAGAGAAAGAAAAAAAGAAAGAAGTTTGGCTAACAATTTTGCGCACGACAGAGTCTTCTAGCCCTCGTCATCACCGACTTCACCGCCCAGCTCGTGATCCAGATCATCAACTATCCTAATATATGGTTTGGCGACTTCAGGGTGTGGACGACAGCCCTCACCATAGCCTCCCTTGCCGTCATATTCTCGATACAATGGCTCGAACACGCGAGGCTGCGGAACGCGAACGGGGTCGTCCTCTTCTACTGGCTGTTCCTGCTCATAGCTCTTGCCGTCAAGCTGCGCTCCCTCATCTCCCAGCAGATCTACGCCTCGAACCAGGCATACTTTGTGACCTACTGCGTAGGCTTTGGGGTCTCGGTGGTCGCATTCCTTGTGGAGTGGCAGTGGCCTAAGCGGAGCGATCAGTACGAGGCCCTCGTCGACGAGGAGGAGTGCCCAGCTGAGTATGCTACAATTTTCTCGCGGCTTACTTTCTCATGGATGACGCCACTCATGAAATTCGGCTACGAGAACTACCTCACTGAGGACGACCTATGGGGGCTGCAGAAGAGCGATACCAGCAAGGCAACGGGATCGGCCTTCGAGACGGCGTGGAAGCACCAGCTGCAGCACCGTGAGCGTCCGTCACTATGGATCGCGCTGTTTCATGCGTATGGCGGCCCATATGCGCTCGCCGGTGTGTTCAAGATGATGAACGACATCTCGGCGTTTGTTCAGCCGCAGCTGCTGAGATTCCTCATCGCTTTCGTCGCCTCGTACGGCGAGGGCAAGGAGCCGGAGCCTGTGATCAAGGGTGCCTCGATCGCAATAGCCATGTTCGCTGTCGCCGTGTTCCAGACCAGCATGATCCACCAGTACTTCCAGGGCACTTTCGTCACGGGCATGCGGATCAAGGCCGGTCTGACCTCTTCGATCTACCGGAAGGCTCTGAAGCTATCTAACGAAGGCCGCGCGGCCAAGTCGACAGGCGACATCGTGAACTACATGGCGGTGGACGCGCAACGTTTGCAGGACCTGGCGCAGTTCGCCCAGCAGGTGTGGTCTGCCCCGTTCCAGATCACCATCTGCATGATCTCGCTGTATCAACTGGTGGGCTGGTCGATGATGGCTGGTGTTGGTATCATGCTCGCAATGGTGCCCCTGAACGGCATTGTGGCTCGCTTCATGAAGACATTGCAGAAGGAGCAGATGAAGAACAAGGATACCAGAAGCCGTTTGATTGCCGAGATAGTGGCGATGATGAAGTCCATCAAGCTGTACAGCTGGGGAGCTGCCTTTATGAACAAGCTCAACTATGTGCGGAACGAGCAGGAGTTGAAGACCCTTCGCAAGATAGGAGCCGCGCAGGCAGTTGCCAACTTCACTTGGAGCACTACTCCTTTCCTCGTGTCGTGTATCACGTTCACAGTGTTCGTGCTCACTCACAAGGAGCCCCTGACGACGGATATTGTCTTCCCGGCCCTGGCGCTCTTCAACCTTCTGTCTTTCCCTCTTGCAGTCTTCCCCATGGTGATATCATCGATCGTCGAGGCTACTGTAGCAGTCGGCCGATTGACTGCTTACCTGACCGCGGAAGAGCTGCAGCCTGATGCTATCTCATGGAAGCCAGCCGTTGAAGACACCGGCGAGGAGACCATCTCAGTCAGGGATGGCACTTTCTCGTGGGACCGCCACAACGAGAACAAGAACGCCCTCCAGGATATCACATTCTCCGCTAGCAAGGGGGAATTGTCCTGTGTTGTGGGCAGGGTAGGAAGCGGCAAGTCGTCGTTCCTGCAGAGCCTGATAGGGGATCTGTACAAGGTCAAGGGCAATGTCACGGTCCACGGTTCAGTCGCGTATGTGGCCCAGACCCCTTGGATCATGAACGCCACGGTCAAGGAGAACATCGTCTTTGGCTACCGGTACGACTCGAACTTCTACGAGAAGACAGTCAAGGCGTGCGCGCTGCTTGATGACTTCACCGTCCTTCCGGATGGAGATGAGACTGTTGTCGGGGAGCGAGGTATTTCTCTCTCCGGCGGACAAAAGGCGCGTGTCGCTCTGGCCCGCGCCGTATACGCGCGGTCTGATGTGTATCTCTTGGATGATGTTCTCTCTGCGGTAGACGCCCACGTTGGGCGTCACATCATCGATAATGTTCTTGGCCCCAAGGGCCTGCTGGCTTCGAAGACTCGTGTCTTGGCTACCAACGCAATTCCCGTGTTGGCCGAGGCCGACTACATTGTCATGCTGCGAGAAGGCAGCATTGTCGAGCAAGGAACTCTGCAGCAGCTGGTAGCCATGCGCGGCCTCGTTGCGGATATCTACAAGTCCGCCGGTCAAGACTCGGGCCCCTCAACACCGGGACCAGCCACTACCGACAGCCCCGGTAATGGGTCGTTCGACAGCGAGATTTCCTCGATCGAGGACGAGCGCGAGAAGGACGAGATGGAAGAGGCACAAGAAGGGCTTGCAACTCTCCAGGCTATCCGCCCAGGCCCACGTCAGGGGAAATCAAATGGTCGATCCGACAGCATGGCCACCCTGAGAAGGGCGAGCACCGCCAGTTTCCGAGGGCCTCGGGGCAAGCTGACCGACGAGGAGGCCGCACCTAGCAAGACCCGGCAGGCGAAGGAGCACAGTGAGCAAGGCAAGGTCAAGTGGTCTGTCTACGGCGAATACGCAAAGATGAATGACCCGTTCGCTGTCTGTGTGTACTTGATCGCGTTGCTGGCCGCCCAGACCGCTCAGATCGCGGGCAACTTCTGGCTGAAGGACTGGGCGGAAACCAACTCTCGTGTTGGTGCGAACGACGATGTTGGAAAATACATCGGCATCTACTTTGCCTTCGGAATTGGCTCTTCCAGTCTGACGGTTGTCCAGACCTTGATTCTGTGGATCTTCTGCTCCATCGAGGCCTCACGAAAACTGCATGAACGCATGGCAAAGGCCATCTTCAGAAGCCCCATGTCTTTCTTCGACACGACGCCCGCGGGCCGGATCTTGAACAGATTCTCGTCTGACATCTATCGTGTGGACGAGGTGCTAGCAAGGACCTTCAACATGCTCTTCGTGAACGTGGCCAAGTCAGGTTTCACGCTGGCTGTTGTGTCTTTCACGACACCCGCTTTCATTGCCGTGATTCTCCCGATGACGGCCATGTACCTCTGGATCCAGAAGTACTACCTGAGAACGTCTCGGGAGCTCAAGCGGCTGGATAGTGTCAGCCGCAGCCCGATTTACGCTCACTTCCAGGAGTCACTGGGCGGCATCTCCACAATTCGGGCCTACCGTCAGCAGCCGCGGTTCGAGCGTGAGAACGAGTGGCGGGTGGACTCTAATCTCAAGGCCTTCTTCCCATCCATCAGCGCCAACAGATGGTTGGCCATCCGCCTCGAATTCATCGGCGCCGTGGTCATCCTCGCAGCCGCAGGATTCTCCATCCTCTCCGTCGCGAGCCACAGCGGGCTGAGCCCCGGCGCGGTTGGTCTGGCCATGTCATATGCGCTGCAGATTACGACCTCGCTCAACTGGATTGTGCGCCAGACCGTCGAGGTCGAGACTAACATCGTGTCTGTGGAGCGAGTGCTCGAGTACGCCAGACTCCCCAGCGAGGCACCCGAGATCAACCCTCAGAAGCGGCCGCCCGCTGCCTGGCCCGCCTCCGGTACCATCTCCTTCAACAACTACAGTGCGAGGTACCGCGAAGGCTTGGACCTTGTTCTCAAGAACATCAAGCTAGATATCAAGTCGCATGAGAAGATAGGAGTCGTGGGTCGCACGGGGGCTGGAAAGTCCAGCCTGACGCTTGCCTTGTTCCGCATCATCGAGGCGGCCAGCGGCAACATATCGATCGACGGCCTGAACACGTCCAGCATCGGTCTATTGGACCTCCGCCGCCGCTTGGCGATAATACCTCAAGATGCTGCCCTCTTCGAAGGGACGGTCAGGGACAATCTGGACCCTGGTCATGTACATGATGTAAGTCACCCACCCCCATTCTCGTGTCCTTTGGCGTCCCCGATGCCCAGAAGGGCGAACTCGTCCCACGTCCATGAACAAATTGGGAACTGCCACCATCAAGCCCCCCGACATGATTGACACTTTTCAAGCCTCTTCCGGGCAATGAGATCATGAGTACTGATTCAGATGCTGCAGGATACCGAGCTGTGGAGCGTTCTCGAGGTAAGCCCGTTACACAGGAGCCGATTTCTCTCCAATCGCCCTGCCACATGGCAGAAAACGTTTATGCGGTGGCGCCCTCGGTCTGCTAGGCTGTACGATCCCATTTTACTGACACCGTTTCACTGCCAGCACGCCCGGCTCAAGGCCCACGTTAGCCAGATGGACGGTGGCCTCGAAGCACGGATACAGGAAGCAGGTAAGTCCACAGGCCACACAGCTAGACCTCTCTCCTTCGCTTTCCTTCGGCCCTTTCGTGCACCATGCCTCGCACAGCATCATCCCTTGTAACAGCGGTCTGGATATCTCGCCCCATTCTGGCACATACGAACACGCACTGGGCGGAGAGCTGCCCCAAGTCCGACGGTCTCGTCGAGCGTGAGCCTCTCTGGGCGGGTGGCTGGCTGGCAATCGCCGTCATCTCTCATCTACAGCTCTCCTCGTGATCCGAAAAGAGAAGTGCCTGCATGATCTCCATTACATGCAGGAAAATCTGGTCTCGTGGCCATCCACACAAGTTCTAGGCTCCTTGCCCCCTTCAATTTTCCTCTCGACTCGAGCCACATCCACGCGCTATCCGCTATACCTTGCACCCTCACGTGGCACACGTTCTGGTCGCACACGTCCTGGCTGGACAAGACCCCGTCGTACGCACATTGGGGACCTGGTTGGACATGCTCGATCTGGCTCGTATTACAGCCGGCGACGTCTCACCACCACCACCCCAAATTCTTTAGCCGACGATGTGTGCTCGGGAGATCCAAGCCGCTCTATTTCGCCTCCTTCCCTACCTTCCCCCCCCCCCCCGCCTCGCGTCTTACATCATCGTCTCCAATGCTTGAGTAACCCAAGCGGAAAAACTCACGCGGAAATCAAACACACGCATACCTTGGGGGAAAAACGACGTGATGATAACGACGACGATATGATGATGATGATGATGATGATGGCTGACCAACGCGCCCCCGCTCTCACAGGTTCGAACCTCTCACAAGGCCAGCGGCAGCTCGTGTCCCTCGCGCGCGCGATGCTGACGCCGTCCAACATCCTGATCCTGGACGAGGCCACGGCGGCGGTGGACGTCGAGACGGACGCGATGCTGCAGCAGACGCTGCGCAGCCCGCTCTTCTCCAACCGCACCATCATCACCGTCGCGCACCGCATCAACACCATCCTCGACAGCGATAGGGTCGTCGTCCTCGACAAGGGCGAGGTTGCCGAGTTCGGCACGCCCAGCGACCTCATCGCCCGGAGGGGCGTCTTCTACTCGCTGGTCAAGCAGGCCGGGCTGGACAAGGATGGGGAGTGAGGGGGTCATGTACTATGTGTGTGTAGTGTGTGCAGTATGTGGATTTACGTGTGGTTGTGAACCCAGATAGAGTGCCATCGCCTCGGGCCTAGGCCAGTGGGGATGGCAGTGGTGTTGGTGGTGTTGTGGTCTTTTTACTGGCATTTTTGGCAGGGCAAAAGTGTGAGCGAAGCATGCATGAAACCGGCAGGCAGCGGGTCAAAGCATTTGTGTTTTTTTGGGGAGAATCTCATGTAGTTACACAGGGACAACCTGCTCTGACCATATAAAAGTTCCAAACAAGGGCCATCTCAGATCTCGGATGGGAATTCACAAATCTCGGCAGGCATTTCGGTGTGTGTGGTGTGGTGTGGTGGTTGCCTTCCCACTGGGGCTGATTGTGTGCGTGCGTGTGTGTTGGTGGCGTCGGGAGGTGATGGTAAGACGAGTGTCTCGTTGTTGCTGTTGGTTGTACATAGTTCTTACCACCATGATTCCCCGATGGAGCAGCTGGGCGCCACCGCTCTACCACGGTTTCCGTCGGTGTGTGGATTCTAGACATGATAGGCGAAAAGCCCCCCCGGGAAGGGGAGAAGAATGAAGGATGAGACTTCTCCAGTGACCTACTAGGGACGCTGTGTAACCGCACCAGCACCGAGAGAGTGTCTGCGTGCGTAAGCGGTGGCTTGCTTACTGGAGAAGAAGGAGTGACAAAAAGGAAAGAAATAAAAAGAAAAGCAAAACAACCAGAAACAAAGGGTGAAGATGCGCGTCCACATACCGCGATCCCGTCCCTCCCTCTCCTCCGTCCCATGGGGGGAAAGCAGAAGAAGCAAGTGTCGGAACATGCGGATGGAGTTGCTTCCGAATGACTGTGCTTGCTTTGGCTGCTGCTTGGCCCCTAGATCCCTCCCGTCCCAAACGCCGGGGAGCGATTGGGGGTTGGGCGAGATCTCGCTGGGGATCTGTAGTCTCAGCGCCTCGGGACAATCATTTTTTTCTTTTTTCTTTGTTTTCTTTGCTTTTTCGTAGTCTCCGAGATACAGCCCAATCTCCCTGATCCTCCGTGGCTTATTTCACACCCGGGAGACGGTGAGCTAGTCGCACTGTTGGATGTCGCGGGCTCTTCGCCTGGGAAAAGGAAGTTACTTCTTTTTCGCACACTACCAGCCAGGCAACGCGGGAGACCGGGGGGTTGCTCCCGCGCAGTCAAAATCCCGGACGCCCGTTGGGAAAATAAACCCCCCAAGAGGAGGGGGGTCAACTTCCCTGGATCATGGGCGTGCGGCACAGCTCCTTTCTGACAGCAAAGATCCACCTCTCGGAAATGCACAGGAGGGGCCCGAGAGAGAGGGGTCCTCTGCCTCTGGTACTATGTATCTCCTCAGCATACCAGGATGGCGGAGCTTCGTGGTTTTATTTGGCTGTTTCTGGGCTGGTACCGGCAGTCTAATTTCTTGCGACGGGGATCGTCCCCGTGTTCCGCCCTGATCATGATGAAGTCACAGCACACCATAGCTACGTACTGCACGTTGAGGCGAGGCGAATTGAGATGGTCATCTCTTCACTTGGTCCTGGCCAGGTAATTGATTCGACGCAAGTCCATACACAGTCGCGCGTCCTGTTGAGGTCATCAGCCCTGGAGCAATAACTGCCGTCTGGTGAAACCACGCCTTTCTCCGATTTCATCCTTGCGCTGCGTAGCACACAAATGTGACGAGGGCGGCACGGTGGTCAGACCTTTTACCCACATTCCGACTCGCGGCCTGTGAATCGCCATCAAAGGCTCCATGCCACATGAAAGGCTGTAGGAGGCATGAAAAGAGAGTCAGACAATGCAAGACAGAGGAAAACACCAAAGTCACATCAAGGGCATCAATCCAGAAAGTCAACCGAGCCAATGCCCTTATTAGCATTGCCGCGGAGAGCTGAACCGCCCACAAAAAAGGCCGGAAGGATCAACGGCGGTCCACAGGTACCGGGCAACTTTAAACGAAGAGTTCAAAAAGAATCCCACGAGATATTCAACGCTTCTGTGGAAGGCGGATCTGCACACGTACTACCGCGAGCGTGCACCTCTCCTTGGTAGTGTGTACCTGTAGAGTCGAATGGTACGTGAGTCACTCCGTGCTGCTGATGTGTATCATACCGGAGTACGTAAGATATTTCAGAGACGTCAAGGACATGTGATAGGGTCGTTGCCACAGGGAGTTTCCATCCTGGGCACGTAGATCTGTGCAGCAGGTCTCTACAGCGAACCGCGCAGCTTTCGAAGACTTTCTGGAGGTTCCTCGCTATCCCGGATCGAGAGGTTGAGGCATGTGCTGGCGAGCGGTACTGAGCGCCGAGATGGAGCGCACGAAAGCCGTGGAGATTGATTGCACCAGACAAGAATGCGGGCGATAGGTAGCAATGAGCGGTAGTCACTCATGATACCTAATGGTCCGCTCGTCGCACAAGTGGGGGTCGTTCTTCTGCCTGACACCTGTACACAATGGCTGAACCGGCAGCCTCGATGGTGGGAACAGGCATGTGCTGACACCCCCGAAATCGCGAGCACGGCGGGAACCATTGGAGCTCCTGCTGACCATCGACATTGCCAGCGAACACGGCTGGATTCACTTAGTCGCGTGCCACAGCATGTGTTTCTCGCGCCGATCTCCGGACTGTGCATGCCGTCGATACTGCAATCATGCATGACGAGGGGGGTTGGCTGCACAAGGTTTCAAAACGGGGTTATGGCTGTTGACTTGTTGGTGTGGCATTGCAGAAAGACCTTCTGGCTCTCTTTACCTCTTGCATTGATTGCATCTCTCGCGAAAAAAAAAGGTATTGAACACAGCAGGAGCCCGGATGAGTAATGCTGTTAGTAGCCAGTACTGGAAGTGGTGCGGAGGTTGAAGACTTTCCCCAGGGTCTTTGATGCAACGTTTTGATTTGCAATCCCACGTTGGAGCAAGTGGGTAGTAAATACTGCCCGCAAGCCGGCTTGGGCTGCAGTTTTCAGAGGCCTCTGTACTGTCTTGCCCTTGACTACGGTGGCAGCACAGGCGCCAGGTCTCCAGGCTCCATCGAGGACCACGGCTTGTTGGGGTCCCCTGAGCCGTGCAAGGTGAAGACGGGAATAGGGGCCTCACCGCCCGACAGCTATTCTGTGTTTGGCGAAAGAGTTATGGCAGAGACCGCCATTGTCTTGGCGCTGGATCAGGACGCGGCCGTCGCGACAGTCCATCTTCTCATGCCCGGTGTCGAACTGCACCCGGCAGGCAGACAGGCCACAGGATTGTCGTATTCTCGGGACAGTGCTGGGGTATTGACAGCGGGTCTCCATTTGAGCCGCTGAATTGATCCTGGTCCTGGCTGGGTCTCGAATGATGCCCTTGGTGGTTGCGTACTTCGCCGTTCTTGACAGAGGCTGGAGTATTGCTCCCACTTTCCAGGGAACCCCTCGGCCCAATTGTTGTTACTAAGGGACTGGGCCACGTGCAATCAGAATGATCAGTGGTCTCCGGGTCTGGGGCCGTCATCCAGGATTTCGAGTACCAGTTGTGTCAAGCGGGTTAGGTGCCATTCGGGTGATTCGGGGGGTCTCTGCCGTCAGGATATCGAGAAATCGTCACTTGGTGTGCGCCCGTGGTCCAATTGTCCAAATGCACGCGGAAAATTTCTGGCGTAGCGTCCCACCATGGGACGAATTTGCCCAGCGGTACACTGTGCCTCAGACTCATCTTGGTGTGGGTGTGCTGCATCCCCGCCGAATGAGATGCAGTTAACATGTGTCGTATCATAGTGGCATTAAATGCTGGCTCGCGACACTCCGGCCTATCCCAACCAGTGAGGAACAATCCTGAGAGGAACACAGCATAGCTGGGTGCACTTGCATTTGACCCATCAATTTTGGGCCGTTGGTCGTGACAGCAGGGTGGGCGGGAGTTACATCGCGAGCTGTGTGGTTCGTGACGAAACCATGTTTCCAGCGCAATCCCGGCAGTGGGTGGGTGGACCACTGTCGCCAAAAACGGCAGCCGGCTGCTGGAGGGTCAGACTTACTTCCGCTGTTGCTTGTGCTTTCTGTGCTTGCGACGCGGTGCAATATTGTGCGAACAGACCACAAAGGAGACCCAGGCCAGCTCCACCTCGAGTCAGGTCGGGGGCTGGCGGAGCAGATTTGACCTGAGATGAGCCAGTGCTCTCGCTGAGGGTTGCTGGGGTTTGAGAGGGTCCCATGGCCTTAGTGACAGCGTATTGATGGTGTCGTCAAGAGGTGTTGTCGGGACGAGAGGATTAGCCTCGAACGTCGGTGAGCTTATGTGAACCCCTGTTCCTTGACTCTGTCCATGCTTCCCGCTCTTGACAGGAAATGTGGGGCCACGACCGCCCTGTGACTCTCCTGTACCCTTGAGCCCCATCCAGGATGACTGTCCTTGACTCCGTGAGCCTTTCACACCGACGATCACCAACATGAGCGGACACCATGGCCGCACGGCGCAAGTTACTACACGTGTACTGTGGTATGCAAGCCTCCACGATGTACCCTTCGCTAGCTTGTGGGCCGTTGAGCTGCCTTGGGCCCTGTAGGCTCCGCAGGGGCGTGGCTCCTGCAGTATCGTCTCTCGGACGGCGGAATCTCTACCGAGCCGGCAAACCAGAGTAACAATAGGATGGGGACCAAGCCACGCGACGCGTTGTATCACGCCATTATTGGACTTAGCCAATTTCCGGAAGCAATGGCTGATCATCATCGCTGGAGCCTCCCTGCGCGCTAGGATTTGATTGGGACCGGGCCAGGAGCAGACCTCGTATGAGCCCATCGACTTCCTCATGCGAGATGTAAAAGGGGAGATACACTTGCCGCAGAGTAGGTATGTGCTTGTAGCAGTGTCCGCGGCTCTGCTTCGATGCTTGGAAGCCAGGACGCAACGTTTGTACAGTATCGGCCGAGGTCTGGCACTTGGTGCACATGAGACGGTCGAGAATGTCAGCCCTGAGCCAAGAATACCTGCCATCGCTGGTAGGTGTCGTGCACTTGGTGCATCTGCACAACGAACCCGATCTCACGGATCCGAAATGACGCACTCCAACACGTTGACAAGAAGGGCTCACTCGCATGTTCGAGTTCACCAACATAGGCCAAGCAGCAAGCCACTATCACCATCTTGACGTGCCTGAAGTGGTGGGGAGGGCGAGGGTGTGCCCGATTTTTGGTATAGTATCTTTAGAAGTCGGCCCGGCTCTGAGGAAACGATGGATCGGGATAATTCAGATTTGAAAGCCACAGATTCATCATTTCTCCAGTCCGGCACTCCACCATGAGGGACCAGGGTTCGCAGCAGACCCGGTACAATGGTGCACCCATTAACAGGTAATGGTGGCCACATGATGAGCGAGGCACGCACACCCTTTTCAATGTGCCCTTGCAGGGCGGCTGTCCGGCAACAAGAGGTTATCGAGACCGGTGAAGACCCGCGTTGGTGCGGTCTGGGGAGGGCTGAAACACCAACGTGAGCGCGGTGAGGTTCCTAAAAAAATTCGACAGGTAAGAATGATATCGGTAGCTCCCGAATTATGAGATCTACTCTGATCTGAGGCCATTGCTGCACGCTGAAGGTATTTTTTCGCCGTCCGGGCAATCAGAAGTCATGGACCTTTCCGTAGTCGAGGACAGAGCCATTGATACGCGTCAAGATGTATTCGTCTGCTACGCCTGATGGCCAAACGTGGTAGCCACGCCCAGTATCTAGAGGATGCTGCTCAACTGTAAGTGACCGTCGGGTGGATCGATGTTAATTGAATGAGGCAGCTGAGACATTCACCAAGCGTGGACGATGACGCCGTATGCAATGTACAATGGAAATCTACGTGCTGGTGCTGTGACTGGCAAACTTGATCGGGCCTCGAAATCTGGAAGAGCCGCCGAATCGAAACGGGTGTATCAATGAAGTCGATCGAGTAGCAGAAACACAGATCAAGACTCGGGTCTCAGCTTGAGATACGGAGTTCGACCTGGAACACATCAGCCCTGCACAAGAACACGACCAACCTTCAAGGCTCCCGCCCGATAATCGTATAACAACATGCTGCCGCCTGCGAAACTGCGAGGTAAAGTAAAAAGAAGATTAAAGGGCTGGTTTGGCAGCATTGTCGGCGAGGGAGGTTGGGGCTACCCCAAGCCACAAGACACGCCTCGCAGACGAAGCGGTGGTCACTGTGCCCGCGTGAACCCGAAGGTCACGCTGGGATTGCGCCGGTGCTAATTGGAAGAATCGGACGAACGACCGGGGCTAGTTAGGAAGTGGAAGTTGACCTGCCCCGGGAGACGCACTGGTGCCGCTGTCTGTGGAAAACGAAACGCAGCCCCCCCCCTGTCGCTTTGGTTAGTTGTCCCCCCCTGCATTAAAATTTGGCTGTGGAAGTGGAATACGTATTAAGATTCTTATGGATAACCTCCTCGTCATTACTATATACCTAATTTAGCAAAAGAGAGGCTATGATGATGTAATTAATCCTTATATAATTATAAATGTTGTAGTTTTATTTGTGCTTAGATTCATTACTATTAAATAAGTAGTTATAAGCTAAATTTTGGTGTAATAAATTAATAATTTAGTGGTATTAGAGGAGGGTTATGATTATAAATATTATAATGCTAAGCATGCCCTTATTATCATTATTAAATATCATTAAATTAAAGTAATAAGCTTTAAAGGTATATAATGTTCTTTAGCATAATAAGCTTATTAAGCATTATTAATGCCCTTTCATTATTATATAAGAGCTTAAAAATCTTCTCCTTAATAAGTTAAATATATATCTTAATAAGATATAATGCTTTTTTATTAAAATATATTAAATTAATATTATTATATTAATTATTATAAAAACCCTTAAGGTATATAATTAAATTAATAAATAAATATATATATTAACTTAATAATATAATAAGGACTTTTAAAGTTATTATCTTTTTAAGATTTTTAAGTTATTATATATTATTAAGATATTTATCTTTTATAATAAATTGGAATGCTCTCCTTAGTAACTTCCTTAATAAGGGATAACTTCCTAACTTCTTAATATTATTATCTTTAACATTATTAGTTAATAATAATGATTTAAATATACTTAATGTCTTTTAATTAATATGGGCACCCTTAACTTTATTTGGGTTACTTAAAGTATTATTTTTATTAAGGATGGCTTTAAGGGTAACCTCCTTAATATTCTTAGTAATACATTAGGTAATATATTAAGTAATTATTTGCTTATCTTATGAGGGCTTTAATTAGGTTATTAACTTTTATTTTATAATAATAATAATTTTTACCTTTATTATTAACTTCTTTGTATATAATAACGTTATTAATTAATTAGTAGGTGCCTTATTAATAAAGTAAATAACTTAATATTATAAATAAATATATAGTTATAATGATTAAGCTTTTACTTCTTAAGGGTTATTAAAATAAGTTATTAATTAATTTAAGTAGGTTATAGTTACCTTAAGCTAGGGTTAATAAAGCGTATGCCTTTTAATATGATAAGCTTAAGTTGATTTTGTTATTCCTAATTATTTTAAAGATATATGTAAAATGAGCTTATAATGACTTTTCTTTTGCTAAATTGGATGCGTGGTGATGTTAATGAGGGTGTCCTTGGTGATCTTAGTGCGTATTCCGCTTCCACAGTTAAATTTTGGTGTGGGGGGGGACAGCTGACCAAAGCGACAGGGGGGGGGCTGCGTTTCGTTTTCCACAGACAGCGATCCGGCAGATCATGCCCAGTGCTTCCATATCGTGATGCATATAAGACGGTTGGTGTGTCCCACACAGGGATGGCGCTGCCTACCAAGTTCCCAGAGGTGCCCACAAGATTGATGGATTTACAGTGCCAAAACTGCTCGACACCGCCCCCTCCCCCCAAACTCCCACACCCGGCTGCTGTTGCGGGTGGGGGGTCGTGCCACCCTACTTCAGCGGCCATCAGTCGGCTCTGTTCTGCTGGCATGAAGAAAGAGAGGCTGCCAGGTAGGATACGGGCACGCTTGCTTCTTTGTCTGCCGAGGATGGCCCAGAACGTGCAGTAAGCGAACAGGTGACCACTCGGGACGAGGGCCGCACGAACATGAGGCCCACTACTACAGTGTGTAGTATCGCGCCGTCCCGCCACTGCAGGGCTAGGGAAGAGATCGCAACAGCGGACGAGCTGCGGACCACGGGCCCGGATCTTCAAGGATCACTGTGCTGTTACTGTACGGTTCTCGCTGGGGGAGCAGCTTCCGATGTGGCGCCGGGCGCCTGTGTCCCCTGATGGGCCTGGGCTGGCAATTTGGGTTTCTGCTTTGGTTCGTTCCGAGGCTGATCCCGTCCGCCTAGCTTGGCGGCATACTGTACCATGGGCGAGTCAACAGCTGGAATGCCGCTGCTGCAATGCTGCGGTGATGCTTTTACCTGGTGGACTAGATGCCGTTGTCTCGGCCCTGGTTTTTTATTGATGACGGAAGGTATTCCCAGCAGGCGGTCATTACTGAGGTGGGCGCCGGCAACATCCTTTGCATCACGCCGGCGTTGTGACTGATCAAATGTCTCCCGTCTGAATCGCAGAGGCAGGGAGATCGAGATCAAAAACCCAAATGCGCCGACCCACTCTTACAAACGGGTTTTTCTTGCGAAGGAAGGCAACCGCCGAGGAGGGCCGCATCCATGAATGTGGGGGGCATCCGACGGTGGAGCGTCGCCTTCGTTTCTAGGGCTGGTGGGGATGGCAAAGTGATGCTAGTACAGTACTTCGCAGGAGAAGCGGCCCCCGGCTTGCCGAACGAAGGACATGGGCCGACGGAGAGGGGCAGCGTGGCGCGGCTGTCTGAGCAGTTGGGCGGTGGTGATGTTGGTTGGTGGTGGTGATGCTGATGAGTGTACGCAGGCAGGCAGGCAGGCGGGCAGGCAGATTTGGCTGGATGTACATACTGTACAGCTAGCTGAACCTGTACACATGTACCACGGGGTGCTCTGCTGGTGCCGTGCTGCGAAGTGGAGGGGAGGGAGGCTTAGCTTGCCCGTGTGTGAATCATTCGAGAGTGTGCCGTGCCGTGCCTGCCTGCAGTTTTGTTCTTCAATCCATGTTGCTGATGTGTATTGAACGCCATCTCAAACGACAGCTGAGGCCAATTCAAGTCACGTCAAGTCAAGTCAAGTCATGCCGTGTCAAGTCAGGAAAAAAAGACAAGACCAGTCGAGCTGCCTCGGAGGGATCGTCGAGTCCCAAGATTCTATTTGACTCGTCACGTAGTCCCCAGACCCGCAGGGGAAGGAAGTAGCCGCCGTGGGCAGCGAGAGCGGCCTGGGATGGAAGCGGATCAGGAGGAGATGAGGTGAGAGGAGCAGGCAGGCAGGCAGGCAGACTGCAGTGCAGACTTCAGACTTCCAGACTGCAGGCACGACTGAGGGACAGGCGACAGGGGGCCCTGACGTAATCCTGCCGACTGGTGTCCGTTCTGGGAGCAGGGATGGAACTGACGGTGGAGCTTCCCGAGTTGGTGGGAACTGAGGGGCGGGTTTAATTACTGTGTGTGCTGCTAGAGCCAGCAGCACCGTTCGGATTTCGTGCCATGGGCTGGGCTAGGCTGGGCCAGCTGCACACTCACTCCAATCCACCAATGCACAGGAGAATAAATCCACAAATCCGGCCTCTACAGCATCCTGTCTACACCCCGAGATCTGGCCTATTGCACTGCACCGTACAGTACCTAGGTGGCCCAGAACACCGTGTACTGCGTAATTAGTAGGTGAGTGAGTACAGGCACGCTGGCTGTCTACACGCACAATCCAACTGGTCCAACCTGGCTGACTCTCTCCGTCTCCCAATCTCGTCGCTCTCTCTCTCTCTCTCTTCTTCTCTATGGCCGGCGTCTGCCAAGGCACTTTCAACCGCCTTCATCGCCACGACTTACAGGCTGCCGTACACATGCCAGTGGTGGAGCTGGATTACTACAGTCTTGTCGCGATAGGACCGATCGTTACCGCAGGGCCCTACTGTGCTCCTATAGCGCAGTACGGAGTACACTCACAGGACAGACAGACAGTTCTTGTCCTAGTCCCGGTCCCGGCCCCGGTCCCGGTCCCATTCCAACAGGAGACCCACCGGGCGCAGGTGTGGATTCTGGGCTCTGGGCTCTGGGTACTGGCACAGGCCTCGTTGCCAATTTGGCATAGCGTGTCCCCAGAGTCTCACACCAGGCCCTTGTCGGAGCCAGGGCACCATTGACCACACCCTCACACCAACTCGTGTGAAGGCCTCGCGCCTCTCGCAGGCGCCTCGCCAGGCTGGTCTGCCTGTCTCGCCCACAACCACCCTGCTGTACCCTGCTCTCTTCCACCACTGTTCTAGCATGCTGGCTGCTCCTGTGCGGCACAGCCTAATGCCGCAATTCCGCCGGTGCTTCCAGCAGCAGCTGGAAACCTCTTCTCTCTCGGGCGGCTCTCGCTCGACCTTCTTCAGCCCTCCCCGTTGCTCACGGCCATTAGCAATGTCTCCGTGTCCCGTTCTTGACTGCGTCCAGACCTGTCGCGCATCTCACCCCGTGGCCGCCAAAAGTGGTCCCGACCACGAGTGTGAAAGCTCACATTCGAGCACTTCCGGGGCTGTCTTGGCTGGGATCGGGGGGTGACTGATGGTGGTCCACTTCATGCCCACCACAGTACGACCACAACGGTGGGAGAGGACATTCCATGGCTCCCCACCAGTCACCAGGGGATGCCTCTCTTATTAGAATGTTGTCACACGCGTGGGAAACAAAGCTGCGGCGCCGTCGACCCCGACGTGCGATGCCGAAGCTGACGCCGAAGCCTGCGCAAGCCTGGCCCTACCTCTGCCTTTTGCTACAAGTACAGTGGTCAGGGCCATCTGAAATCCCATTTTCGCCATCTGCAGTAGCTGCAGCAAGATCCTCAACCAGCCAGGCTTGGCTGCTTCCCTCCTTGCTTATCCCCCAAGGCCCAGGACTATGTACTCATGTACCACAGACTTGCTCTTGTACCCCGACAACTCTACGTGTATGACCGCAGGCGCGACAGTGCCGACTCTGCTATCACCCAAGCATGTCGAGGTGTGCCATATGCAATCCGGGAGTTAAGCGTGAGGACGACATGTCAACGCGCCTTATCGGCCTCGATAGATCAGCCTTTTTGATCTCTCGACTGCTTACCGACGGGCGAGTCGCGAGGGCGGGAGGTCGAGCAAGCAGCTGAGGTGAACATGGACCTCGACGGTTTCTTGCCTTCCACAAACCGGAATTTCTAATCCGGTCCGCAAGTATTAGCAATTGTCTTGCTTTTTCTTCTCCCTCTGCTAGATCCCCTCTCGTCACTGTGCGACTTGCAGCCAATATGGGCGCGCTGTATACCCATCGAGCTACTATGTACATGCTGCAGCCCGCCATGCATCAGGCAAAGCCCTTCCCACACCCTCGACCAGTCGCCGTGTTCCCCACCCAAACACAGGCTCTTGTTGGACCACCTCCTCCATTCTCCCCCAGCACGTACAGTACGGCACAAGGTGTCATCACACCCGTTCTTGATTGACGTTATAACCAGGGCTTTCCGTTTGGCAGACTTCCATCTGTACGGCACCCTGCCTGGCAGAGCAAGCCAGTTTACCATCGTCACCTTCACGGCTTTTCCCCGATTATCGCCCCCGTCGCAGTTCAGTAGACCGACCTTGCCGAGATCCATCTGGTGCTGTTCCCCGGTTTTACGATCCCATAGAAGCATGGCCTCTGCCCCGGTCAACGATTGAGATTCAGCACCCGTCTCCTGGCCCATAATACGCACTGGGCTCTGTGGAATCCCCACTGTCTCCTGCATGGGACAAGGGTCTGTGTAGCCCGCGGATGTCTTTTTCTGTTTTATCTGAGTATCCTTGCCAACCACAAGGGACTCACTCCATCACACGTACAGTACATATGGTGGCACTCGCAATCTTCTCGACCTACATTACATACTCCCTTCCTCGCAGTCAAGCCCAGCTTTTTAGTCTATCTTTCGCCTTCTTCCTCTCCGTCCGCCGAAGAGAACCAGGACCTAGCAGGGCTCGATCGCTCCTCTCGGTAACACAGCCAACGGAACGTATCCCCATCTCGTTTGCCGCCGCAGGCGTCAGTCCAGGTCTACCTCTTCTCGCCATCCCACTTCTGCGCTATTCGACCTCCGGTCACGGTTGGTGAGCAGCGACCATACGCACAGGTGACCAAGGACCTCCCGTCTTGCCGCTTCTGCTTCTCGCCTACGGACTCGATCTCACTGCATCTTCACCTTGGGTTATACTACTCGACATTGTCTGTTGGTACCTTGCCCCAGAGACTCCACCCGCCTGCCATCTGCCGCGACCACCAGGCCACCCTGGTGAACACTGATTGGGCTGCCAAACACGACAGGAGAAACAGTCCGCTCATCTCTTTCCCTCACAACTCATTAAACGGGGCTGTACGGTTTGGTGCAGTCGAGTTCTGTCTGTCCCACTCGATCCCTGCGCGACACGATACTTCGCTCGACCTCTCCGAGGTTATCCCAAAATCTATTCTCTCATCTACTCAGCTCAGGCTTGTCACCGTCTGCTGCGCGTGTCAACCTCTTCGTCCCCGGAAGGACAGGTCCCCTTTTTCTTCCGCGTCAACGTCGACGAAGAGCTGAGGCATTGGGGTATTTGATCGAACGCCTTGACTCCTGCGCTCAGGACAGTCGCTGTCATTCCTGTGCTGGGAGGCCGTTGCGGGCAAGTGGCGAGCAGCTTTCCGATGTTTCACAGCCGTACAGCAGACAAAGAAGACTGTGACGCCCGCTTCTCCTGGGAAAGTGATCACAGCGAGCTGGTCCGTCTATCCAAGCGCCTGTACAAGGACCAGCAATCCTGGAATTGGCCACAGCAACACGGTCCGATCTGACACAGGCCAGCAATTTTGTCTTTGTTGTCGATGGGCCTCCCTCTGTCACTTTAATCACACTTAGTAAGGCAGTACGCAGAAGATCGATACGGTCGATCGTGCCATCATCAGGGGTATCAGTTTGGTGCATATCCGCTTCCCGTCCCACTCGGCTTCAGCAAGCTTCCGCTCCAACGGACACGCAAGACTTTGCCTGCGATCTGCGGTTTAAACTCGACCTGGCTGCTGTCAAGAAATTTGCCGTCTGTCGAGGGGACAACCAAGGGCTATCGGCAGTTGCTGTCTTCAGGTACGGCCTGCTTTTCTTGACCTTCCCTACCTAGACCTACCCTCGCACATATATCAGCCATACACGCCACTCAAGCCTGCTTCCTTGCCAGACAAATCAGTCGGGATCAGTCACAATTCTTCATGGGCCATTCATTTCTTTCATTTGTATCCAGACTCCAGTCTAGACTTCTTCCCCAATCCTGTTCTCATTTTGGTATTGGCTGTCGCCTGTCTCACTGTCAATTTTGGGACCTTAATAAACAAATATTAGAGAGGCAAAAAGGAAATCGGTCAAGGTCTGGCTTGTACCAAACCCATGTCTTCGTGCCTCTCTTTCAGCCTCACCAATACGATAAGCCATTGCTGACCAACTCCCAGTTTATGGATATCTCGTGCTGCTCTTGCCTCCAAGACGCGTGGCTGCTTAACATCACATATAAGGCCATCGACACGGAGTGAAACGTGTCTTGCCCTGTCACATTCACGGTGTGCATCTGGAATTTTGATCGTTCGCTTGCAGCACACATCTCAACTTTGTGAAGATGGTTCAGCCGAGCCACCCATCGTCGCGCCTTTGGCATCCGGCCGACAGGATGCCAGCCCGAATTCCCAATGATCCCATATACGAGCATAGGGTCCCTATGGTAAGAAATTATATATACACCAGTCCGCAGACGGACACTGATGCTATTCCTAGGACATCTGCACGATGCTTGACGAATATTGCAACATCCCACTCAAGCATTTCATCATGGCAGGAATCAGAGACGATGGACAACTGGTGAGATTCACCGGGCCAAAAGAAGCAGCGACTTCCGAAGTTCTGTCGAAGTACATCGACCTCGATGGGTATCAGAAATGGTACACGACTGGCAGGGTGATGCCAAGTACGCAGCCGCATTCCGACGTTGTTCGCACGATTTTGCTGACATATCCTTGCTTCAGCCCCGAGTCCTTCATACGAAGAAAGCTATCCTGCGCATGGAGACCCAGCTCGGCCTCACATGAGCTCCGCATATGGTGGTCGTCGACAATATGACCGACGGCGCGCCCAAGGACTCCTTGGTTACGACGACGAAACCTGTTATAGGACTCGAAAGAGGCAGAGGGGCGGTTTGTCTGGCAGGAGAGATGTCACATTGGAAGACGACCTACCAGCAGTGCAGGTGGTACTCTCCAAGAAAGGCATCAGGGTCGGCAACAAGGAAGAGGTCTGGAAGTTTTGCGACCAAAGATTCAAGAACATACAACAGACTGCTTGCAAGTTGATTGCCAAGGCCTGGGTCAAACTGATCGCGCCGAAGAAGCAGTCCAACCACCCTTACACCGGTGCAGACGCAAAAGCCCCAGACTGGTGGCCGAAGCCATGGGGTACGTCGAGAGACGAGAAGGTACGACACAAGGAGCCTGATCACCTCTACAAACCTGGTAGGTCAACCCGACTTCCAACCGTCACTGGACGTGAGATCTGATATGAGACAGAACGTGTTTATCTCCTCAACCATATTCTTCACATGATCACGGAGCCAAACCACCTGCAGCACAAAGATATCCAGAAGCATGGGCTGAATGTTAGCAAGTTGGAGGAAGCGACCTTTGAGGCACTTGGAAGTTTCTTTGGGGACGTCGAGAACCCCAACAACGCCAAAAAGAAGCCATATCTCAGGGAAATCTTCAAGGTGGCTCGCTACGAAGAGCGCTACAAAAACGGGGAGATCGGTACGCCAAACCCCCAAGCTGCGAGTTCCCTGGAGATGCTGACATGAATATATATAGACGCCGAGTATGAAGCCATGGTCATGGCCGATGACAAGGTCCCCGATAACTATCAGTCTGACGATGAAGAGGACGACGTGCCAAAGGACGACGACGACGCCGAACAGAACCCTGCATCGGCGACCGATCCGACTCCGAAGACTGCAGATCACGCTCTGCTGGTGGCTCCCAGTAGTGAGCCGAGTCCAGCTGGCAACCTGCAGGGTGGACCATTCTTGGGAGATCTTCCGGTGCGAGGCGGCCATCAATACCACCACCAGTCGTCGATGATGCAGCCAGACCTCAGTTCTGGGCAGCCAAATTTCGTGGAGGGCAGTTCTATGGGCAACCAATCCACGATCCAGCAAGCGGCTGGAATGCCGTTACAGGAGAACTTTCCGGATCCCCACGCCTCAAGCCGGCGGCCGTCTCTGTATGCCTCGCCATCCGAATATGGCAGCGCAACCGCATCGGGCCTGTACCCGAGCTGGCAGGCGACGAATCCGCCAACCACACCGTCCATGTACTCCTCTTTTGATAACCAGCAACAGCAGGCACACCAATCAGGATCCTACGTCCACCAGCAGCCTGTACCGCTTGCGCAGACCCCGCAGTATGTCGAGGCAGCATCTTTCGATAACATGCAGCGAGGCTCCTATGACACTGGTCCTGCAAGCATTTATCGGACAGCCAGCGTCCCACAGGGTTCTGTCCATTCTCATCCGACACAAAGCTTCCCAAATTATCTCCCACAGCAGCACGACCCCAGAAGCCTGTCCGGGCCCAGCTTGAAGATTGAATCGCTGGGCCGAGGGCAGCTGCACGATGAAGGAGGCAGTAGTTTTGAGTATGCTGGGAACAAGAACCACAACAAACGCTGGAACACGTGAACACGAAGTTGCGGAGGGGGAATGGGGGTTTATTTGACCAAGGGGCAACTTTGGGCCGGCTGACGTGATTTTCTCTTACACCACCACTTGGCTTCGCAGCCCTCGTTTGATCTGAGTCGCAATTAGGCGACATTCATGACCATCATCACAAATTCGCGTCGGCTTTTTGCAAAAAGTTTTCTTCCGCCTCTACAGGAATAGATGGTATAGCCAGCGGCTGGATTACGACAGGACAGCTTCTTATTTCTCCCTTATTTGTTCGGGCCTCAAACATTTGCGGAAAACAATCTTTTGGCGATCATTGGTATTATTAATACTCGAACGAGCATAATCCGCCCCAGACCGTATCTACCCAATGCATCTCGGGTGGGAGAGACGAAATGACGAGACGAATCTGGGTACCTGGTCAAACATCCTCCTAGCCCGGAGATTGTATGTCAGGGATACGTGTGTGTGCGCGACCCTCTGATGAGGACGGGCTGGTTCGCGTGCTATTTTGGCCCTACAATCACAAAGGCACACGCGGTGTTCTTACGATGGATGAGATTATAGAGATAGGGAGAGCGCAAGGATTACAAGATCGAAAAACGAAGCACAACAGGATAAAACATACGGAAACCTCAGGAGGGTAGGGGCATGGGCGCTCGCACAGAATGACGGGTCTTACGTGTGTCAGTCTTTTTTCTATTGATATCAGGGAGAACATTAATTTACAACAGCCAAGCGAGCATTTCGAGTTCATTTCTACTTCCTCTACCCATCCATCCACCTCTGGGCCGTGTTCGTGGCAGATGAAGGGCAGAAAATCAGCCTATCGACCAGAATTGAGCAATTACCCCAAAGTGGTACATTACGTCCCGTTGAAAGGAATGCCTAGGTCACTTCGAGACTAGGGGAGGTCCAAACGTTTGAATGTCTCTTGGAATGGGGATAATTGGCTTGTGGTTCAATCGCGATACATTCGTGCGTAAAGGAGCCCATCTGGCGCCAGCGGCACATCTTGGGTCTTTGTTCTCACAGTTATTTTTGCTTTGGTTTTCAGGTATCGCTTTCCACAATTGCTGGCCCTATTCTTTATTTGGTGCCTTCCATGTATGGGGTGTGAGAAAGGCTGTTTTTTCAACTCCGGGGCGGAGGAAGAAAAAAGGGAGGGGGTTGGGGCTGTGAGGTCAGCCATCTGGAGCGACCACTGGATGGTCCATGTTACTTCTTCTATATCCTGTGGCTTGCTGGGTCTCGTCTCATGTCATATACGGCTGATGAGGAGCCTGGCTCCGCCGGCCGCTGGCCGTCATATAATTCAGCCCAGCTTGCATACACGGGCCTTGCAACACGACCGTCAGTGCAATCAGGCCTCACACTTTTCCTGTCGCTCTCGCATAATCCAACATGCATCCCATATAGCAGAAAGCATTACCAACGCCCATGGCTTTGTTCCCTCTCCCACCGGCCGAGGGACCGCTCTCCATTTCCGTAGCTGGACTTTGCAAGGTGCTGAGCCGCAGCGGTGGTGTGGCCAGCATCCGTGGGCACGCCGCGTAGGGATTACATGTAAACCTGTGCGCCCATCTGGGGAGGGAAACATGTCCACCCCGGCGCAGGACGGTACACGAGCATGAGTATGAGAAGTGACCCAGAAAGGTCTTCTGCCCCAAGTTCGCTGCCTGATTTCCCAGCCCGGCCCAGCCAGTCTATCACGCCCCTTTGTCGCCACTCTCAAGTGCTGATATCCGTCTTGTCTCATGCCCACGTTGGCGGTTCTTTGTCAGGCGTGTTTCGAAGCATGCACACACACCCAGCCCGACCGACGCGGACGGATGGACGAGGCTTCGTCTCAGACGTACCAGACCATCGGTACAAACCACCCAACACCACTGCCTCGCCACGCGTGTGCCCCTTACATGGGAGCCAGCCGCCAACCGCCAGGCCGAACGCGCGCTCGTTCGCGCAGGCAACCTCAATCACCGTCTTCATGCCCCCCGTACCGTACCAAGTTACAGGACCAAAACCCCTCCCACTAGGTTTCCCAGACCCCGTCCCTGGGCCCGGGGAAGTGCTGCGCCGCCGCCGACGTTCCCGATCCCACTCCCGCCTTGGGGAGAGAGATCCTGCAGCCTATATTGCCAGAGTGCGAGGGTGCTCTGACGGATCCCGCGGCCGAAGACCTGTGCGCGTGCGCGCCTGCTTGCCCACCTGCCCTTTAAGCCGTCCCTTGCAGCTGTCATATGTACATACCCGTCGAGATGTGCCCACGGAGTAGGGCAAGGATGGGCATGCGGAGGTTCGACTCGACTCGTCGCCTTGCGCTCGTCCTTTCTGTCCTTCCGTCTGTCTATCTCTCCGTCGGAGGGGCCACACGCGGCCAGGTGCCCTTGAGCTGCCCCCACCCCAACACACAAACCGGCAAACGAGAAGGAGTGACATGTATCGTATTGTGCGCATGGCAAATTTAGCCTCGGATCGTGGGGGAGGGGGGGATCTCGAGCGAGGGGACCGATCGGATGTCGACTCCGTCGTCCTGCGCGTGCATATTTATGCACTGCACTATGTATGTTCCTCGCAGTGCGGGATCACGGGCGCGGGCGCGGGTGGGTTGTTCATGTCGGCCTCGGGCCTCGACGAGGTGACAAGCAAACAGGGAGCTGTCCAGCTCATGTGTGGGTGGGTGTGCCCGTTCGCTACCGCCCATGGGCCTCCGCAATCAGTGCATTGCATGAGGGAGCATGGAGGTCGGAATGAGAAGGCCGGGAGATCATGACCGCTTTTGGGTCGAAGGAGAGAGAGCAGCAGCAGATGGCGCCCCTCATCAAATCCGCACCGGGTTAGAACCATGCAGGCTCGACAGGTTCTGTCTGCTCCTCGCCTTGTTCGAGAAACAGGCATGGAACGGCATCTCAAGTAGTGGTATAAGAGCTGGAAGGTATGACACAGAAGGAAAGCGGTTTCAATGGCAACGAGACACCTGGTGACGGGATGCCCCTGATACCGGATTCTGTACCACAGTGGGATTGAGTTTGAGGAGGACCGACGACCTGCATCACGACATGAAGGTAGGAACGCGACGGCTTCAAGGGCTCGTCCTTGACAGGCTCCTCCGCCAACCCCAGTCCCTTGCTCTTTTGTATCTCGCACGTATTCAGCACAGTGTGTCCGCATGCGCTTTTTATATATCCGCCGCCTTGTGTATGTTTTGGAAAAGGGGTGATGGATAGTTGGAGACGGGATGGGGTGTGTTGCATGTGCTGTGTAATTACGGGTACGTGCAGACGAGAGCGGCCGGCCGCCCGGAAAGGCACTGTATGACACGGGCTGGCTGATGGCGTGGGCGGAACGGCAGCCATGCTGCTCTTGTGCTTGGTAGTTGCTCGCCTGACCGGGGCTCCGGGTTCGTGCGCACCCCTCGTGGCCGAGCCGAGCTGAGCTTGACCGGTCGAAGCATCTGGTGTCACCCGGGCCCTTTGTCCTGCCTACCATGTTCTTCCACTTCTTGTATCAGTCTCGGCTGCTATGGTCTGGAAAGGCATCACGATGTCCATGGACTCTGATCGTGGTGGTGCGAATTTGAATGCATAGGTTTTGTTTGTGAGTGATATCCACGACGTTCCTCGCAGCTGTCCAGCGTGGTCGTCAACTGTATGTATCAATATAAGAACGAAAATGTTTGGAAATTGAGGTTGTTTTATTCGTCCCATGACCATGTACCTCGGGCTCCATGTTCGGGATAGACCTTCAAGATGCCCATACCCCGATGGGCCTGAATGCCCCCATCGAGACTTGATCGATCCAACGTTGCAGAAGAAGCAATGCCCTCGCCTTCCAAAGTCCTTCTTTGCGGGGCTTTTAGAGGTATTCTCTCCGGGCTGACTCTTAGCCGTATCTAATCGACCCATTCTCCGAGGGAGCTAGGTCGTGGAGCGTCACAGCAGAGGCGTATGGCCACCCCAGGTGTTGCTTCGCACACGCGTGACTGTATTCTCGGTGTGATGCGGGCCACGCGCATCACATGCCACATAGTAGAAGTGTCGAGAAGACATCTCGTAGCCGATGGACTAGATCAGGTTGCCCGGTCAGCGTCTCTCGAGTTTCCTGCCGCCTCTATAAGCCCGACCGCAGGCTCTTCGTCTCGAGAACGCCAAACGACTGCTTTCTGTTGCAGACGAGCGTATCCCGGTTGACGACGCGACGACACGGATTGGCCAATTCGGTTATCCACAGACTTGTCTGAGATTGAACTCAACACTGGCGTTGCCCTATATTCAATCCGAATCGTCGCTGTCCCCATCATCGTTCGAGCGCTTGCGCTTCTTGGAGACCGCCTTCGGCACCTCGTCCTTCCTCACAAAGACATAGCTCCGGGCAGCGCGGTCCTCGCCCTTCCAGCCGCCGCCGACATCTCCTTGCTTGTTCTTGACCACGCCAAGCGTCCTCGCGTGGTGGTACCCCGGATACGCGGAGGCCTGGAAGCGGAAACTGCGCTCGACTTGCAAACCTGAGTGGCGAGCCAGGTCGCGGACATTCCAGAGGGTGTACGGCTCTCCCTCAAACAGGGTGATGATGATGGTTCCCCCCGGCGCCAGCGAGAGCAGCGCCCGCTTGAAGAACTCGACGAGCAGTTCTTGGTTGTACCGTACCTGGCGGTTTACATCTGTGCTCTTGCCTCCCACGTGGGGGAAGTTAAAAACTGCACAGGATGTTGGTTAGCCATGTTTGTCCTGGAAATGGCGAGGGCAAAGGGAGACATGCTTATCCTGTCCATGATACCAATCGAGTCTTTGCCCGACTTCTTTGCCCACGGTCCCATCTTCTTGGCGTCTACCCCATACGCCACCTTGCTTCCCTCAGCTTCGATGAGCTCCACGTTCTCGTTCACATGAGGATACTTGGCGATGAGTTCCTCGAGGTCCTTCTCCAGCACAGTCGCCGTGACATTCTCACAGTAGTGGTGCTCCACAAGTGCCCTGGAGAAGCTGAGGTCGCCCTCGCCAATGAGGAGTATGGAGTCTTCGGGCGAGAAAGGAATGGTGGGCTCAAGATCCCGAGCATGAGTTTTAGGGTTGCTGCTGCCAGACTTGGCTTGCGGTTTTCCGGTCTTGTGGGCTGGTTTCTTGTCTTTGTCCTGGGCCTTGTGAGAGGCTGGTTTGTGCTTCTGAGGCACGGTCTTCCGTTTTTTTGACATGTTTTCTAGCCACAGACGAACAAGTCAGGACTGCGGTGTTGGCGACGCGAGTGAGTTAGAAGAATCCTAATTAGATCCTGGATGGATCTCCTGCATTGATGAGCTTCATGAGCACTCGCGGCCGAGCCCGCTTTTCGAAGGCTAGTCGACCCTGGTTCCCAGAAATAGATGCCCCAGGGATATGAGCCAATCATAATCGGCCAAATGGTGACATAATCATGCCAAAGTACTCAATACTTTCAAACCAAAGAGGTACATGACCAGTTCGGGGGCGATCCGTTTTTCCCAGCGTAATGGAGGAGCTTGAAGCCGGACTCACACTGAGACGGAATGAGGTGCAGCCCAAATCTTCATCAGAGGCGGAAAGGAGACATATTCAGAGATATCATCGATGTAAATAGGAGATTCTGAATCGGAAATGGCTGTGGCTGTTCCGAAGCCCCATAAATTGGTGACAGCCCCACCGTTACGGCATGCGACGCGAGACGAGATGCCCTGACTCCGTAAATAAGGAGATACCACAGTATGGGGATTCGCAGTCAGATGATCCCCGGATACAAACTGGAACAATCAGTGTTATTCCACAGGCAGCGATTTAAATACTGCATAAATTTAGAGGCCCAGCACTGCTGTTGAGATGAACCTTGGAAGCCACCCCAAGATGAGGCCATCCCACAGAGAACTGCCGTTGGAGAATTGACCACGGGGACGGCGTTTCCCCTGACACCGTGACCATAAGGTGCATGAGTTACTCAAACAGAGACAGCGGCAGCAGCAGAAGGAAGAGAAAAAGACCCGGTGCGCAAATAGGGTGGGATTCACTGGTAGAAGATTAAGCAGCGGGTGAAAGTGAAGAAAGAGACGGACAGAACCCGGAGGATGAGGTGAGCAAGAGCTGCTGCCAGCGTTGGGTTTGTTATGACGCTAAAAGCCCCGTGACGGGGACGGTTGAGCTCTCCTCGAGGCAGAACCAGCCAGACACGATGATGTAGACCTGCCTCTCCAGCGAGCTTAACTCATCTGGTCAACAAAGCAGTGAAAAACAAGTAGATTCTGTATTCTCTAGAGTAAAGTTGGGCAGATTCAAGGGACCAAGGAAGACCCAAAGTACTACTACTACTACTGTAGGGAGGCGAACTAGTAGAGGGACTAGGGAGTACACTGGCTCTGCGTGATGGAGAAGCCTCTGCTGCGGCAGCCAGTCACTCAAAAACCAACACAGACACTGCTGTCGATGTGGAAACAATTGCAATTCAGATATCTGATAATAAGCCAGGCACGGCCCCAAGAAGAAAGAAAAGCCATTGTTTCCTAAGCATAGGGCAGTCTGCAGTTTCATTCTGGAGCGCCAGGGTGTCGAAGTCAGGTTTTTTTGTTACCCAAAGCGGCAAAGTAGGTGCTGAGTTCGAAAATCTCCGCAAGTACCTTGTACCTCTTGCCCAGCAGCAGCCACCAGACAGTAGCGGATTGGACTGGATCCCCTTTGGCATTGACACCGACATGGCGACAGCATCAGTCAAGATATCCTGACCACAGTCGCCCCGAACACCCCGTCCATGCGTGCGGCCGTGCTATTGAAGCCCTCTTGTCGCCCAGTCGCCTTTGTTGATCTCGTCGACACGGCCTTGTGCCCATCTTTGCATTCTGCTGTCATTATCCCACCCGGCGGATTAGACCAACACACACTCACGGCCAATCCGTCCACCAGCCCAGCCCGCGGCCATCACATCACTTTCTTCCTCACAGAAACTACACATCGCCAGCTCAAATTACGCCCGTCCTCCAAGGCCCTGGAAACATCGCAGCCCAGACTCACCGTCTTCACGGCTGCTCGTCAGATCCCCGTTTCTCGCATTTCCTGACACACCATTCTTGCACCCTGTCCTGATTTCCCCCGTCTCACCCTGCACTTACTTACAACCTCACCATTTGAATGGCACCATGAGTGACCCTGCTCCTCAACAACCCAGCCCGACCAAGAGAGGTCGAGGCAGAGGAAGAGGCTCTTCTGCCAGAGGAGCTGCTTCTGCTCGCGCTGGGAGGAAACCCACAGCCGGGCGACGCGGCCGCCAAAAGGTCTACGAGACGTCTCGCGCCCAAGCAGCTCACGAGCGTCAGCGCGACCTGAAAAATGCTTATGCTACCGTGGCAGCCGCCATGAGACCGGCTCTCGAGGAGCTTGCAGATCGGAATATTGACCTGCTCAAGTCCAAATTCGACGCCCACCAAGAGGTCGAACAGTACGCCGAAATCACCCGCTTCCTGGACCAGCGACTCCAAGGTCGGCTGTCGGAGCTTGAAGCAAAATTCCAGCTCAGCACCGCAACCGCACACCACGAGTGGGACGCCAAACAGGTCTACACCGGCGAATCATTTCATGTAAGTACTCACTCACCCAATCAATCAATCATGGTCTTTTCATTCATTCCATTGTTGCTTTTCCTTGCACACCGGCGCACTAGCTCACACCTGCCAGAACCGCTGGGATGACCTCCTTGAGGATTGCTTCGACGCCCAGCTCAGACGCCTCGACATACTGGAGGACCTGCAGAGGACCAGGGACCCAGTAAACGTAAGTTTTTATATCGCAGATCCCCGCTCAGGTTTGTGCTCGTGCCTAACCACTCATCTGAAGAAACTGGATGTCTCCTGGAACTACAAGTCAATCACCACAGAGGAGGCTGCCGAGCAAGGCATTTACCGGAAGATCTTCAGGGGCGTGGAAGTTCCATATCCTCACCTTCATCCAGAGCTGGCCTCGGAAACAAACAAGTCTAAAGCTGCCCGCACCCCCATCAAGCGCAAGGGCGCAGACCTCCTCGAGGGCCAACCCACCCCTAAGCGGCCTGTGAGCTCTCTCGAGAACAAGGCTGGCGCAGACCTTCCTCGCCACATCGGCGGTCTTCTCTCTGCAGTGGCCCCTGATGAGCCTGCAAGCCAACCCCCTTCACCTTCACCCGTTGACGATAATGACGACAACCCATCACCACCGAATGAGCCGACGGCGGCGACCCGGGGCAGGAAGCGGAAGGTGATCCCTGCAAGGTCACCATCGGCTGAGGCCGAGGAGTCCGATGTTGGGGAGGATGAGACTATGCCTCCCCTTCCCAATGGCGCAGCAGAGCCCGACGAGTACGGTGCAAGGCTCATCAACAAGAGAGCCAGGGCTGGTGACATGCCCAACAACCGCATCATGCTTCCAGCACTGTTCGAGTATGAGCCCCACGAGATCGGCTTCCGCGACTCAACCAACGACAAGAGTCGTGGCGCCACCAAGGCCAAGCGCAAGAAGTTCCTGGGTCAGCCAAACTCGAATGCCATGTTCTTTGACCGCACCCTTTGGACGTACGATGCGACACAGTATGCCGACAGTGACCTCGATCAAGACTTGCTCGCGAAGCACAAGCTGCACCCGAAATACGGCCTGTTCATGGAAAGCTCCGTCAACGACGAAGAACCACCCAGGCCGTATCAGTCTGGCTGGAAGCCGACTGTATTTGTACCACCCGACGGCAAGATAATTCACACCTCTCGGTCTATTTCTAAGGCCAAGGCTGAGGGAGCTTATGTCAAGAAGACCCTCAAGAGCATGTTGAGTCAGTTCATGGACCAGGAAGACCTGACAGAAGACGATCTCTACGATCCCGAGACGGAAAGGCTTTTGAATGAGCGCGAAGACCATCGGATTAGACTCGAGCAGGAAGAAGATGAGGCTCAAGATGAGCAAGACCAGCAGTTGGGTGCTTATAACATCGACCTGCTTGTCAACGCTGGCTCTGCCTTGGAGTCCCGAGACGTACAAGAAGCTCAAAGCGCGCACGAAACGCAAACTGCTTCGCCTGCCCTGTCGCGACCTTCAACTATGTCAAGGCCCTACGACGCGGTCAGAGACATCTTTGGAAATTCCAATTTACCCCCTGCTATAGCTTCAACGCCACCTGTCGAAGATAACTCCGCCATGAAGTTTTTGGCGGACATCGCCATTCGAGACGCCGGTGAGCCGCGCGGCGACCCAGCACCGAGCTCTAATGTCGAAGAGCCGCCGCAGATTCCGATCCAAATGCCTGAGCCGGTCCGTCCCAAGCAGTTGCGTGATCCTCAAGAGCTGGTGCAGGCAGATGAGGCAATGGAACCTCCAGATTATCCCGATCCTCAGCAGGAATCCGGCCCTCAGCTCGCCATGCCAGAGCACTTCATGGGCGGGGACCGATCGTACGCTGTACAGCCTCATCAAAACTACCACGACCAGCAGGTGCCACAGTCACCCCTTGCGCCGCCCGAGCACTTTACCTACCGAGGACCAGAGACTGCGCACGAACGTCAGCACGTGATGCAGGCGATGCAGGCTCCGCAACCAGCTCCTGGTCACCAGGGGCAGAATCCTCCCCCACCACCCCCAGAGTCGTATGGATACCGAGAGGCAGACGTGCCCTACGAACAGCCACAAATGATGCGGCCATTGCCCCATGCATCTGATGAGCGATATGTTCCAGTACCAAATACGGACGATGCACTCTTGGACCCACAGCTGTTCGAGGATGGCCAGCCGCCAAAAGCACACCAGCATCAGAAGGCACAGCAGGCTCAGCAAAAACAGCCCTCACAGCCCAGCTTCTTCCAGACTGCCCTTAATTCCCCATCCACCCCGACACCGCAGGGTCCGCCTCAGGCCCCGGATTATCCTGAACCTCCTCAGATGGCGCAATATCCTGGACCACCGCTGGCCCCCGCCCCGAGACCAGCCGCAGCTACGGAGGGATCACCTGGACGAACCCCCTTCAGCAACCCAGCTGGAGTAGATACACAGCCCTTACCACCGTTGCGACCACTACACCGTGGGTCGGGGTCAGGCCAGCTCATGCACCCAGCAACGCCAGGACCCCAAGGCCCACAACACATTGCGATGAACCCCAATGACCAGGGAGCACATTATCCTCCCCCGCCTCACCACCAGGCATATGCTGATCAGCCCTACCCTCCGAACGGGTATGGACCCGATCAACCGTTGATGTCTACAGAGCAAGGCCCTCGACCAGGTTACATGGCCCAGCCAGCGATACAACCGGGTCATCAGCAGCCGGCGCCCTATTCCATGCAGCATACATATCCACAGGGGTCAGCAATGCCAGCCCAGCACCAGGCGCAGTATGACCAAGGACCCGGGCAACAGGGTCAGGTCCTACAGAGCCCTCCTCCGTATCATAATACACACTCAGCAGTCTCGACCTCTCCAGGGAGACGAAGCGGTAGCATATCGTCCGTTCGCAACAATAGCAACAGCAACAGCAACAACAAACAGTACCGCGAGATCAAACCAGCACCTCGACAGGCCGAGACCTGGGACAGTAATGGGTCAGAACTACGGACCCTCATGTACAATCCATATGAAGGCATCAGAGACTACTCAGCTACCGCACCACCGCCGTCCCACGGACCCACACAGATCCGGGGGTGGACGCACACAACGGGAAGCAGGAAGTCGCGTGGCAAGAACTCGACGGACTCGCAAGCTGACCCTTCGCCGGCGCGGGAAGACAAGAAGTAGGGTTCTTCTTCCGGCCAGAAAAGGGCACGTCCGAAAACGACCGCTCGTCAGACACGCTCTCGTTTGGAGGCAGCGGAGCCAGATTCTGCGCAGCAGGTTCCTACCGGGCAGATTCCCATAGGGCAAGGTCCTACAAAGCAGGTCCCTACAGAACAAGGGCCCCCAGAGCAAAGGACGGTTGAACTGGGAGCAGTTCAGGGCTTAGCCGAGCAGAAAGAGCCACCTCGTCGTCTGCCAGTCCTTCAGGCTAGCCGCGAGAAGCGCGGGCCCACCGACAACGAAAACGGCTCTGGACCCCCGACCAAGCGTCAAAAGACTGGACAGGAAGGGGTATATGGTTCACCGACCGTGAAAGCAGTCGGATTCCGACCTGCCAACCGCACTCCGCCCACTGCGGAGGACCTCGAATTGACCAAACCCGTTCAGAAAGCCAAAACAGGTGCTGAAGGCGAGGAGTACGTCGAACCGGAGGAGGACGTTGAATTCGATCCGTCCTCGCCGAAAGCGACAATGTCCAGGCGTGTGTCCGAGCTGAAGGGCAACGGCACGAAGAGATCCTCCAGAACAAGACACCTGGATAAGGTTGCCAGACGGAGCGAGTACGGGCTCAGGAGCGGCCTTAGGAAGGAGTGGTCAATGGATTCATAGGGCGGAACCATGGCTCGGGCATCGGGGCCCGTAGCATCAGATGCATGAACAATTTTTTTTCTTCTTCTCTTTTGCTGCAATGTTTTGGTTTCATTTTCATTTTCATCCTCAACTTCATCTCTCGTAATTGCCGGCACAGCAAGACTTGTTGCTGTTGCTGGCACCGTTCGGCAAAGAAAACAGCGCCGTGTTCGTCGTGTTAGAGTCATTTGGAAACATGCATTCCGGAGTTCAGGAACAACCAAAAAAACAAGGGCATGTACAGGGCAAGGGGAAAAGGAGGGAAGATACCCTTCTCGGCGTGGCTGTTTTGTGTTTCCCCCCGCCTTTCTTCATGTATACCTCTTTTTTCCCTTGCTGTGGTTCGTCTTTTTTATTTCCCCCGACACGGATGGTGTCTTGCAACAGGCCGCAGTCATGGCCTCGCATTTACAGGTTAAGGAGGCATCAGGGAGGGTAGGGATATAGCAAGCCTGCTTTAATAACAAGTTCTTAGTAGCCAAAGAGTTCGATTGAGCACCTTTGTGCGAGTGATATGTCAAAGCCATCACTTGTGTGATATGTATTCTCTACTTCTGTGTCGTACCACGTACGAATATTCTCAAACCGTGACAGCGGCCGGTCCGCGCTTCTCCTCCAACTTCCCCTGCTCCTCCAACTTCCCCTGCTCCTCCAGTCTCTTCAGCTCCTCCTGCTTCCACTGCTCCTGGATCCGCATCCTCTCCGGCACGATCCTCTCCCTGGGGTGCGTGATCTCCCACCCCTCCAGCCCCTCGCCCTCCCCCTTCCCCAGCATCCTCAGCGTCGCCCTCTCGACGAGGCTGTACTCGCTGCCGTCGGGCCTGTGGAACCGGAACGGCTCCCGCAGCGCGATGGGCGGGTTGGTGATGATGCGCACGTGGCGCAGGGCGTTGTTGGTGCTCGCGTGCATCATGAGCGGGTGGAGCACGTAGACGTCGCCCACGGAGCCGCACACCTCGATGAAGTCGTCGTCGGCCCCCCGCGACGCAACCTCCCCGAACCACTTCAGGTCCCCGTCGCGCCTGAAGTCGATCTTGAAGCCCGGCTCGCCCCGGGGCACCATGAGCGGCGAGACGCCCTCCGGGTGGTCGCGCAGGTGGGCCGCCACCTCGCGCATCCCACGAGGGAAGATCATGGTGCCGCCGCCCGAGGGCGGCACGTCCGTGTACAGCGGGACCACCAGGAGCCCCTGCTCGGGCGAGTCGAGGTAGTGCACGAAGAAGTCGCCGTCGACGTGCCAGCGGGGCAGCTCTCGCGGCGGGTCGGGCTGGCCCTCGCGCTCGGGGGACCCCAGGTTCACGATCAGGCTGTCGTGCCACTGCCGGAAAGCCGGGTCGATGCGGTCCTCGCCGCCGCAGAGCTCGGCGATGGCGGCCCAGGCCCGGGGCGCGAAGTCCCGCGCGTCAAAGGTGTTGTGGTGCGGCATGTTGGTCCACACCCTGTGCCATGTCGTCTTGTCGTTGGGGTCCATGCCCAGACGGGTCCAGACGTCCTTGGTCACTTCGGCTGCTTGCTCCTTGGTGAAGGCCCCGGGGATCCTGGAGGGGGGTCTTTTAGATATCTCTGGACAGAGGGACGGGGAAGGGGGGCTGTGGACTTACTTGAGCCAGCCATTGTGGAGGAAATGCTCCTTCTCCTCGGCTGTGAGAACTGGGACAACAACCATTTTGTGAGATTGATCAAATTGTTTCGTAAGGTTTGATGTGATTCTTTGGGCTTAGAATGTATCAGTGTAAGTCAAAGGGCTTGCTGGACTCAATCAAGCCATGGCGTTAGTATTTGGGGACGAGTCCTCAGATGCAATTTATATAGTCGTGAATAAACCAGCGGAAGCTAAAGCAGTGGCACCATGATATGCAGTCGGCCTGGTCATGCTGTCTGGCAGTCGTAAGCCCAAAGGCGCACATATGCGGGGCCACTTGCGATGTAGGTACGCCATTGATTTATCCAGGGTGACGCTATTGGACAAGGCAAGCGACCCTGCGGGAGGCTGCTTGAAGGTTGGCCGACCCGGACTCGGGACACCGGATGTGAGCTTGTTTGAGTCCGAAGCGGCTCCTCCATCGCCCACGTGTGCGTGCTTCTCCTACGCGAGCCTCGTGACGATGCCGGGAGGATTCCGGTAGGACCGGAGGCTCAAGACAACGAAGCCGGCCGTGATCGGTGACAAGCCAAGCACGTTGGAAATCATCCTCATCATCGTCATCATCGTCTGCGGCCGCCGGGTAAATGCAGCTATCGAACCGACTCTGATTACCGGTGAAGCAATTATTGGCTGTGAGGGAGGCGGTCTTGACCACCGGAAATTTCAGTCATGGTCCGGGTCCCCAGGTTTATTTCCAGAATCTTGTCCTCAGGGTGTTGTCAAACCAAGGCAGCTTATCACAGTCGAGGTTTGACTATGTAGCACAGGTCGTCGCCATGGCAGCATCCCTGTCAATTAGACTGCACCTAGGAGGGTACTGAGGTACTCAGGTACTGAACTAGAGACTAGGGGGCCCGGAAAATGAGCCGGTAGTGGGCTCACTCACCGGGGAAGCTTCACCGCCCACCCCCTTTCGGTGTAGAGGTGCAATCAATCCGTGGCAGTATCGCGACTTCCCTAGAGCTTCACGTTACAGCTGGAGCTCCTTTCCACTCGGAAGGCTGCATCCCATACCCTCAAGCCTCACCGTACTAAACACTGCGATTCTTCGTCTTCACCGCTAATTTCTGTGCCAGACTGATCCTTGACCAAGTTGGTCCTCAAACTTTCAACTCGAAGCATCCATCTCACGAGCACCTTATTGCACGTCGCCATCATGTCGACAATCGCCCCCGGTGAGATGAAGTCGTCGAAGCCACCCATCATCCCTCGCCCCTTCGAAGCCAACCAACCGCAGACAATCCGACTCTACCCCTTGTCCAACTACACATTCGGCGTCAAGGAGACCCAGCCTGAGGAGGACCCCAGTGTGGTCGCTCGGCTTAACCGGCTTCAGGAGCACTACAACAAGCATGGCATGCGACGCACCTGCGAGGGCATTCTCGTCTGCCACGAGCACAACCACCCCCACATCCTTATGCTCCAGATCGCAAATGCCTTCTTCAAGCTTCCTGGAGATTACCTGCGCCCGGAGGACGACGAGATCGAGGGCTTCAAGACGAGGCTCGACGAGCGCCTGGCCCCTGTCGGCAGCCTGGGAGACGGCCAGACGGCGGGCGATTGGCACATTGGCGACAGTCTTGCTCAATGGTGGCGACCTAACTTTGAGACCTTCATGTACCCTTTCGTCCCTGCCCATGTGACCCGGCCCAAGGAGTGCAAGAAGCTTTACTTCATCCAGCTCCCAGAGACCAGTAAGCACAAGTGCACCGCACCACCCGATCCGGACTGTTTGCTAACCCTGTTGCCTTACAGAGGTCCTGAGCGTCCCCAAGAACATGAAGTTACTGGCTGTCCCCCTCTTCGAGCTCTACGACAACACCGCCCGCTACGGACCTCAGCTCTCCGCCATTCCCCACCTGCTCAGCCGCTACAACTTCGAATTCGTCGACGAGCACGGTAAGGGCGTTGCTCAGACCCCCCGTGGCAGAGAGCCGGATGATTACGAACCAAAGATTCAAGTTTTGGCTGGCGGCGACGTCAACATGAAGGAGGAAGATGCGCCAGAGTAGACCCTGAGTAGACATGGTTGGCGGAAGCTTGGAAGTATTCAGAACGAGGCTCACTAGAACGGCAGACGCTAGTGATCAACGTGGGCGGTAGATGTTTCGGATGCTTGGAGCCCTCATTTTTACGCTGGCTATACTACGCATGGCGGTTGGGCTATTCGAGATAGGACTGAGGTGCATCGGAGTCGCCTGCATACATTAAGTCCGAAGCATTGCCGTAGCAGGCAATTGCACATTGGCAATGAAATCAATGATACCCAGCTGGGCACCTACCTGTTGAACGCGAATGCTTGATCATTCATAGGAATCAAGAGGCGAGAACCAGGGCGAAGGTGGGAATTCCATGGAAGGAATGGACTGCCCGGGAGTCGGCCGAGGTAAAGCATGGTGGTCGAGTGAAAAAGACAATCACACTGGTTTAGAAAGTCGATGGACACTTCGGTAGGCAATTACAATTCAACGGTTGACCCCGTAATTACAAGTGCAGAACGCTTGAATTCTATGCCTTCTCTCCTTGAATTGTTGCGACAACACGTCTCTGATGCCTCGCTGCTCGGAACTCGAGATACCCTGGAGAGTCGAGGTCAGTATTTTCCCCCTGAAAACGAAGTAAAAGAAAATAAGATAAGGGGGCAGGTCGTACATATGCCTTGCCAGGTGCCCGTGGCCAGTTTACCATCTCGAATCGGTATCGTCACTGACGCGCCCACTAGTGCCGACTTGATGTGAGCTGGCATATCATCCGCGCCCTCTAGTGGCGTCCATCCGTGTTAGCGATGTACATGACATGTCTACCCTTCTTGTGGCAATGTGGTCAGTCTCACCAGCGGAATGGCGGTATAGCTCCTCCCCCTTTGGGCCAGCCTCGGGTGCTATCCGGTCCAGGGCATCGCTCATGTCGGCGCGGACATCGTCGTCCCAGTTCTCGTTCAGGCTGAGCGCACAGCTCGTGTGCTGGATGAACAAGTTCAGCAGGCCGACCTTGTACTGCTTCAGCTCGGGCAGCGAGCTGACGACGTGGTCCGTGACAAGGTACGAGCCGCGCGATTTGCTGGGGAGGGTGAACTGTTTCTGGTACCACGAGCCCATCTTGATGTCTGCTGCCGGGTCGCCGCTGTTGTATGTTGGCGTAAAGGAAGAAAAGATGAGACTAAGTGGGAGAGTCCAGAGGTAATGGAAGATTCCTGGGAAGAAGGAGATTAGGATGAGCGCGAAGAAGAGGATCGTGGTGGTGTGTGAGGCTTGGGGTGAATTTGGGACCATGATGAGGGAGGTGAGGGAGCGATTTGATAACAGGTGAACGTCATTCGCGGGGCATTTCTGGCGGGTCGTAGAGCTCCCTGCAAGGATCCAGGCGGTAGGCGGCAGTACCTGTTGTATGGGTGGGTAGCAATTGAGGATTATTTACATGCGAGGGTAGACCAGATAGATCGACTGGCAGTCCTCTAGTGCCTGCCGGCGCATTTAATCTTGATTGTTACACTTTCAATTCCAACCTCACACCTCTTGTTTCACTGCTCTATCGACCAAAACTTCTGACGGCCTTACTTCCCCGACATCGACACCTATCCCGTCTTTCAGCGCGGACGAACCACGCCCAACCACCACGGCTTGCGAGGCAAGAATGAGCGACAGCGAGGATTACGAGGTCGAAGGGCCGGAGCTGGCGGCTGATGACCCGATGCGAGCTTTCCTCCCTACTTCATTTGGAAAGAAGTCCAAGGATGCAGACATAGCCGCGCAGATAGACCGCAGCAGGAGGACCACGGAGAAGCCAAAAGACCAACCACAGGTGAACGATGAAGGATCCAAAGGACGCTCGAAATCTGATTCTGATGGCGACAGCGACGACGATGACTCGGATAACTCGTCCAGCGACGAGGACGAAGATGAATTCCCCGTCTCTCACGAGCTCGTCCTCAAGACCCACGAACGGACCGTGACGAGTGTTTCCGTCGATCCCTCAGGGTCGAGATTAGCGACCGGCTCTCTGGACGGCACCGTCAAGCTCCACGACTTTGCCTCGATGACGCCGACTACCCTGCGAGCCTTCCGAAGCATTGACCCATGGGAGACTAAGAGCTCTACCACGGCAGCGGAATCATACCCGTTGAACCTCGTCAAGTTCAACCCGCTCGCGGGAGGTGCATTATTGTGTATCTCGGCGCATCCACAGGCCAAGATCTTGTCGAGGGACGGAGACATCCTGACGGAGTTTGTGAAGGGAGACATGTACCTGAGGGACATGCATAATACAAAAGGTCACGTCTCTGAGGTCACAACGGGCACATGGCACCCGACCGACAAGAACTTGTGCGTCACAGCTGGCACGGACAGCACGTTGCGAATATGGGACATCAACAACAAACGCAGCCAGAAGGAAGTTATTGTCTTCAAATCCAAAGCGGCCGGCTCTGCGGGGCGGACGAGGATGACTGCGGTGGCATGGGGTGCGTCCGCCCAGGGCGGCAGCAATGTTCTGGTTGCAGCGGCACTGGACGGGTCGCTGGTGATGTACAGCGGCAACGGCCCATTCACGAGACCAACCGCGGAGGTTCGAGACGCCCACAAGCCAGACACCTGGACCGGTGGTGTAGACATCAGCTCAGACGGTCGCATGGTCGTGACAAGAGGCGGCGATGGCCTGATCAAGCTCTGGGACACTCGCAAGTTCAAACAGCCCCTCGTCTCGGTCGAGCATCCGTCTACGTCGGACAGGTTCGCGATGACCAATATCAAATACTCGCCGAACTCGACGGCGATCATTACTGGATCAGCATCTGGCCATCTTCACATCCTCAATCCTGGCAACCTCAAAGCAGAACATGTCACACCGATCACACCGGGCGTGCCGTTGATCGTGACTGAATGGCACCCGAAGCTCAACCAGATCATCACGGGCTCCGCAAACGCAGAGACGCATGTCCTCTACAACCCGACGATGTCTCAGCGCGGCGCGGTAGATGTAATGAGCAAGGCGCCCAAGAAGCGGCACGTCGACGACAACCCGGCGTTCACGATGGACCAGACGCTTGGCCTGTCTGGCGACAGCATCATCGCGCCTGGGGCCCTGTCTGCGCAGCAACGCAAGGCTGGCGTCACGGGCACGGGCAAGTCGCTTGATCCGCGCAGGCCACAGGTGCAGCAGATCACGCCGTTCATGCGCAGCCAGCCGGACGAGAAGCACATCGAAGAGAACATCCCACTCAGCAAGATGCTGCACGAGGATCCTAGGGAAGCGCTTCTCAAGTATGCGGACGTTGCCAAGAAAGACCCGCTGTTCACGAATGCGTGGAAGGAGACACAGCCGGTCACGCAGTATGCGGATATCAGTGACGAGGAGGAAGAGGGGCCCGATAAGAAGAAGGTCAAGCGATAAGGGAGGAATAGATGCCTATCTATCTACAGTAGTAATTGGAGCGTCCCCTGCCTTGTCTAGTTGCCATAATTTTAAGGTACGCGCTCATCACGGCTAAGCTGGCCAAGTGACGGGCTGCTGGCCTGGCCTGCGTGCTTGAACGCGATTGCAAGGGTGAGTGATGGCGTAAGCAATGCAGGGGCTAGGCTAGACTTGAGGTACCTAGGTACCTCGTGTAAGTCCCCGAAGAGAGGTCCCGTCGTGGTTAGCCCCTCCGCGCCTCGCTGCGATTGGCTGCATCGGCTCCTAGCGTATGGCCCGTGCAGCAGTGGGTCATCCGTTGCTGCCTCAGGCCTCCAGAAATCTGCACCTGCCTACGAACCTTGCCAGCAGCCAGCGCCCGCGACGTGCCTTGTGGTCAAACCCATTCTCAATCACCAAGCACTCCCACCCACTCCATCCAAAGGCGAAGCGCGACGCATCGCAAAACCGCCCGCAACCATCGACAACCATCAAAAACTACCAAGCAAACTTGTTTGCACGCGATTTTGCCGCGCCTTTCGTGCAGCCTCTCGCCAAATCACCCCCGATCTGGCCAGCTTCTGCGTTTTTTCCATTTCGCCCGCCAGCCTTTTTCCCTTCCCTTGCTGCTGCGCATCCCACCCCACCGCAACCGCATCCGCAACCGCGCGCACCAAGCATTTAGTTCTCCCACTTGTCGGTCGCATCGCATCGCATCGCGAAGCAAACCTGCACCAAAAGGCCGACCGGCAACAATCCCTCGACCTCACGCTATACAGCTTTTTTGTCAACGCGACACGGCCCTTTTGTGCATCCCAGCCTCGACCGCACTGCGCCATCCTGGCCCTTCCAGCTCGACACTGCACAACCCGGACTCACCCTTCGGCCTCCGTCTCGACGCGCCCTTGCTACCTCTAATACCATCAGCTATACTTCTTGGTCTTTCGTTCACCACGCCGTGCTTGTGTCAATCTTTTGTCATACCTAGCGCGTTGCTTGACAGATATGCACTCAACATAATACTCGGTCCTCGTGGCAAAACACCTTTCTCAATCCTTTGAGACCGACCCTCTCTGACCCGGAATCATGGCTTCCGTACAGTCTGCGGCGGCCCCGGGGCACTTCCCGGGTGCCAGCCTTCCGGCTAACTTGACGCAGCAGCAGATCAAGGACATGTACGATGTATGTTTGCCTATGACATGGATCCCCTTGGCGCATTGTTGGAGGATCTTTCTTTGTTGACAGACAATGTACAGCGATTTAAACAATTGAAGGCGAACAACACTCCTCCCAACGATCCAGAGCTCATCAAGACCCAACAATTTCTCATGGCTCTGCAGCAGCAATCGCAGCTAAGGAAGCAGCAAGCACAGCTGCAGCAGCAGATGCAGCAGAAGCAGCAGCAGCAGCAACAACAACAGCAGCAAGCCGCCGCTACCAACGGAGGTGTAGGGAGCGGCCCTGCCGGACAGAACAATGGGCAGCCAGGTGTGCAGACATCCCAGGCCCCTGGCTCAAACCTGGGTGCTTCCGCTATGCCATCCGCCTCCGGTGATGGCCAAGCTGCGGTTGCCGCATCTCCCGTCGGCCCTCCGCCTGGACAGTTCACTCCTGCTCATCTTAATCTGTTAAGGCAACAGATACAGGCATTTAAGATGTTGTCTAAGAACTTCGGCGTGCCCGTCAACCTGCAGCAGTCCATCTTCCAGTCTCGCCAGAAGCGGCCGGCATCTGTTGTTCAGCAGTCCTCTGCCACACCCACATCTCAGGGTCCCAGGTCACAAACCCCAAGCAAAGCTGGGCCCAACGGTGTCGAAGCTTCTCAACCCGAAGAGGCTACTCCTGCGGCTCCAAAGGAGCCCAAGTTCAAGAGGCTGCAGCTCCCTGAGAAGATGTTGCAGCAGACCGTCGGCCTCTTCGAACACGCACGGCACGACAGCCGGCTGTTCATCCCTGGCCTGTTTCCCCACGGCATTGACTTTGATCAGTTGAGGGCAGACCGTGAAAAGATTGTGTTCAACAGGATGAGCACTCGATATAATGAGTTGAAGAGCCAGCCGGGTAACCTAGCACACTGGGACACCTCCAAAGACACACTCGCCGTTGATGATACCTTGAGACGCAAGGCCATCATCGAGATGAAGTCGATCGCGCTGTACTCAAAACAGAGAGCGTTGCGCGACAGGATTGGTCGACAGATGATGTGCTATGACAACCTCGCCATGACGACAAACCGCAGTATGTACCGACGCTTGAAGAAGCAGAACGTGCGGGAGGCGCGCATTACGGAGAAGCTTGAGAAGCAGCAGCGGGACGCCAGGGAGAACCGCGAGAAGAAGAAGCACATTGACTACCTTCATGCTGTTTTCAACCACCGAAATGAGATCCAGATAACGGCACAGGGCCAGCAGAATAGGATGGGCAAGATGGGCAAGTTGATGTACAACCATCACTTTAACATCGAGAAAGAAGAGCAGAAGCGCATCGAGCGGAATGCCAAGCAACGTCTGCAAGCGCTCAAGGCCAACGATGAGGAAGCTTACCTCAAGCTTCTCGACCAGGCCAAGGACACGCGTATTACCCACCTCTTGCGCCAGACTGACGGCTTCTTGCATCAGCTCGCCTCTTCGGTTAAGGCCCAGCAGCGAGCTGCTGCAGAACGCTACGGTGGCGACATCGTCCAGGAGGAAGAAAGCGAAGAGGAGGAGGAGGAGGAAGACGAGGAGAGCGGTGGCCGCAAGATCGACTACTACGCTGTCGCCCATCGCATCAAGGAGGAGGTGACCGAGCAGGCAGACATGCTCGTCGGCGGCAAGCTGAAGGAGTACCAGGTCAAGGGTCTCCAGTGGATGATCTCCTTGTACAACAACAACCTCAACGGCATTCTCGCTGACGAAATGGGGTTGGGAAAGACCATCCAGACGATCAGTCTGATCACGTACCTCATCGAGAGGAAGCAGCAGATGGGTCCTTACCTTGTCATCGTCCCCCTCAGCACGTTGACAAATTGGAATCTCGAGTTCGATAAGTGGGCCCCTTCGATTTCCAAAGTTGTGTACAAGGGCCCACCGAACACTCGCAAGGTGCAGCAGGACAAGATCCGGCAGGGCAGATTCCAGGTCCTGCTTACCACGTACGAGTACATCATCAAGGACCGCAACATTCTTAGCAAGATCAAGTGGTTCCACATGATTATCGACGAAGGACATCGCATGAAGAACTCCAACTCTAAGCTGAGCGCCACCATCCAGCAGTACTACTCGACCAGGTTCCGTCTCATCCTCACGGGTACTCCTCTGCAGAACAACCTGTCTGAGCTGTGGGCGATGCTGAACTTCACTCTGCCGAACATCTTCAAGTCTGCCAAGACTTTTGACGAGTGGTTCAACACTCCCTTCGCCAACACCGGAGGCCAAGACAAGATGGAGTTGACGGAAGAAGAGCAGATTCTCGTTATTCGTCGTTTGCACAAGGTCCTGCGTCCGTTCTTGCTTCGTCGTCTGAAGAAGGACGTCGAGAAGGACCTGCCCGACAAGACCGAGAAGGTCATCAAGTGCAGATTCTCAGCATTGCAATCCCGCCTCTACAAGCAAATGGTCACACACAATAAGATTGCTGTCAGCGACGGTAAAGGCGGTAAGAGCACTGCGAAGGGTCTGAGCAACATGATTATGCAGCTCCGAAAGCTTTGCAATCATCCTTTTGTCTTTGGCGAGGTCGAGAACCAGATGAACCCTGCCAATGTCAGCAATGATCTGTTGTGGAGATCTGCTGGCAAGTTTGAACTTTTGGACCGCATCTTGCCAAAGTATCAGGCTACAGGACATCGTGTACTCATGTTCTTCCAGATGACGGCAATCATGGACATCATGGAGGATTTCCTCCGCTTGCGTGGCATCACCTACCTTCGCCTGGACGGTACGACCAAGTCAGACGAACGTTCCGAGCTGCTCCACGAGTTCAACCGGCCGGACTCCCCTTACTTTATGTTCTTGCTCTCGACGCGTGCTGGTGGTCTGGGTCTGAACCTTCAGACGGCAGATACCGTCATCATCTACGATTCTGATTGGAATCCTCACCAGGATTTGCAGGCGCAGGATCGTGCCCATCGTATCGGGCAAAAGAACGAGGTCCGCATTCTTCGTCTCATCAGCTCTAGTTCAGTGGAGGAGAAGATTCTTGAGCGGGCGAGGTTCAAGCTCGACATGGACGGCAAAGTCATCCAGGCCGGTCGTTTCGACAACAAGTCCTCCGAGACTGACCGTGACGCCATGCTCCGGACGCTGCTTGAAACTGCAGATTTGGCGGAAAACGGCGAACAAGAGGAGATGGACGACGAAGAACTGAATATGATCCTCGCACGAAGTGACGATGAACTCGTCAGTTTCCAACAACTTGATGAAGTCAGGTTCAAAGAACCACTCTACGGCACTGCGCCGGGCTGCAAGGGAATACCACGTCTGATGACAGAAGCTGAGCTCCCAGACATCTATCTCAACGACGAAAGCCCAGACGCTCCCGAGGAGACTGAGATTTCGCTCGGCCGCGGTGCTCGTGAGAGGACCAAGGTCCGATATGACGATGGCTTGACTGAGGAGCAGTGGCTCCTGGCCGTTGATGATGACGATGACAGCCCAGAGGCCGCCGCGGCCAGAAAACAGGCCCGTAAAGACCGGCGAGAGGCTAACCGCCTCAAGCGGATGTCAGGAGTCAACGGCTCCGAGGGATCTCCGGCAGCTAGTCGCGCCAGTTCCGAGGAGCCAGAACCAGAAGTGGAGACACCGGTGAAGAAGCGAGGCCGCAAGCCCGGTATCAAGATTGAGAAACGAAAGGCTGAAGACGGCGAGGACGAGCCCCCACCAGCCAAGAAGCGACGCGGTCCTCAAGGGCGGCCAAAGTCACTGGGTGCCGCCAACGGCGCAGACCTCAAAGTTAACCCTCAGCAACGGCAAGTGCTGCAACGGAGCCTGCGTCATCTCTACGACAGCTTGATGAAGCTTGAGGTCGACGATCCGGACCCGGAGCCTGATGAGGACGATAAGGACGACGAGGACGACGGGCCGCCCAAGCGCTTGATCATCGGTCCCTTCATCAAGCTGCCCCCAAAGAGGGACTGGGCAGACTACTACGTGATCATTCAGAACCCAATCGCCATGACGCAGATCGAGAAGAAGATCAAGAAGGAGGAGTACAAGAGCCTGGGCGATTTCCGCAAGGACGTCGAGCTCATGTGCAGCAACTGCAGACTGTTCAATGACGACGGCAGCCTGATCCACACAGACGCCACAACGATTGAGGTAAGCATTGCCCGCCAAGATGGGACACCTGGCTTCTTCGCCGCAGCGTGACTGACATGACCACAGACGTACTTCCTGGAAGAGTATCAGAAGCAGCTGCAAGAGCACCCTGAGCTGAACGAGCTCGAGGACTCGTCGTCGCAGAAGGACACGTCAGCTGCGCCGACCACGAACAGCACGCCGCAGCCGAGGATCAAGCTGACCAACAACTCGGCAAGCAACACCAACGGGGCGAGCAGCGTTGCGCGGAGTGAGGACGGCGATGAGTCATGACGTTGACTCAGGCGGCGGGACTGCAATATGGCCATCAAAGACGCGTTCAAGTCTGGGGATTCGGAGTTTTGCCTGGCGGGGAAATGGTGGATTGTCTTCTGTGGGGCACTGACTGCATTTCGATTGACGAGGCGTACGGACGAGTATGAAAGGGAAATACCAAGAAGGAGGGAAACCGACTGTAAATAGATTATCTGCGCCATGGCAGCCTGACGTGCCTGTTACGGCGGTCGGGACTGGTGGTGGGTGAACCCAAGGTAATCCTATGCATTCACCTACTCATCCACCCACCGTGTCCTGTCCACCACGGGGCCGGTTCTGCGTAGATTGCATTGTAATTCTACTATACATGATATAGACTCGCAAACCACCAGGAGACGGTGATCGGCATAGATGTTTGATTTCGGTGTTGTATTGTATACACAACAAGTCAGTAAATCAACCCCTGAATTCCCCATCGCAACCCACAGGCGGGTCGGTGGGCGGGTGGGCTCTGCTGGCTTGTGCACGCCCTTTTTCTCAGCCTCATTGGTGAAACTAATGGAGGGGCCACCTGTTTATGCAAAGCAAGCTGGGGCGGAGGGTGCTTTGGGGGGTGCCACGCAGTACTGTTACAGTCAGACAGTCACAGTAGGTAGGTACGGTAGGTACATGGCCTGGTGACAAGAGGGGACTGGAGACAAGATAGACCACTCAGCTTACTATTAGTCTTGCCGCCGACGTTGTACATGTACCTACCCTGGACCTGGCCACCGTTTCCATACCTACGTACCCAAAAGGCGACGACCCCTTTTGCTCTACCTACCTGGACTACTACTTACTAGACTACCTACCTTACCTACCCGACCTGAGCCACCATCATACGGCTGCACAGCTTTCCCTTTCCTCGAGAGATTCTCTTTGTCTTATCTTCATACCTAACCTACCTGACCTACCTACCCACCAGCAAGCCCCCGACGCCGAGTACTGTCGAATCCATCCACCACCCCCACATCCACCAGCACCAATGTCTGGCCGATTCGTGCGCGCGTCGAAGTATCGTGAGTGTCTTACAGCCCCTCTACCCCCTTCGTTGTCCCCCACCCCTGGTCGCGTGCACATGCGAGCAAGGGCGGGACAAGCTCCATCGACCCGCGTCGCGCCGCGGCGCCTCTCGTCCCGTTGGGATTTGTTTGGTGATGGCCTCGTTGCTGACGTTGCTTGCGCTCTGCTGCTTGAACAGGACACGTCTTCGGCAAGCCGACCCGCAAGGAATTCTGTTACGACAACCTCCATATCAGTAGGAATGCTTGGGACACCAATTTGACGAAGTGAGTAGCTTCCACATTCCCGCAGCATACAAAGCGCGCATCTAATAGAATTCAGGGTATTTTTGTAGTTTCCTTGAGTCCCCCCCCATTCAGTTCCTCCCGTCCAGAGAAGTCCAAACCCCCTCGAAAGCCCCGCGAAAACAGCCCAGTCACGACACTTCTCCATACCGATTTCGGGCGCTGACTCCCTCTTGCGATAATCTAGGTCAACCCGGAATACCTCTCGGTCAATTGGGAATCTGGTGGCGGTGGCGCATTCGCGGTCATCCCGCTGAACGAGAAGGGAAAGGTTCCCGACGTAATACCTCTCTTCCGCGGTCATACAGCTGTTGTGTTGGACACCGACTGGCATCCTTTCAACGACCGTATTATTGCGTCTGGCTCCGACGATGGCAAGATCTTTATATGGGAGGTCCCCAAGGACTTCACTCTCTTCACCGACGCCGAAGAGCCCGCAGACGTGACCCCAGTGAGCAAGCTGGCCGGGCATTCCAGGTACGTCGCAATCTGTCTATGGCCACAGAATGGGAGGGTACCGCGTCGGGATGTCTCTAATAATCGCACAGGAAGGTCGGCCAGGTCCTCTTCAACCCCGCCGCCGAGAACATCCTTGCCTCCGCATCTGGTGACTTCAGCATCAAGCTGTGGGACATCAGCACCGGCCAGTCCCCGCTGGCGCTTAAGCACAACGATATCGTCCAGTCACTGTCATGGAACGCATCCGGAAACATGCTGGTCACGACATCGAGAGACAAGAAGCTGCGCGTGTGGGATGTGCGCCAGGAGAAGCCGGCGCATGTCGGACCGGGCCACGAGGGCGCCAAGAACAGCCGCGCCGTGTGGATGGGCGAGCACAACCGTATCGCGACGACGGGTTTCTCCCGCATGAGCGACCGGCAACTTGCGCTGTGGGAGCCGGGTAGCGACAAGCCCATCGGTGGCTTCAACAACCTGGACTCCATCTCTGGTGTCTGCATGCCTTTCTGGGATGACAGCACCAACTGTCTGTACCTTGCCGGCAAGGGGTGAGTTTGGGGGCTTCCGGCGAGAATTCGATGAACTTGGCTGACACTGCTCCTAAAGCGACGGTAACATTCGATACTTCGAGTACGAGAACGACAAGTTCGAGTTCCTCTCCGAGTACAAGTCAGGAGACCCGCAACGAGGCGTTGCCTTCATGCCCAAGCGCGGTGTCAACGTATGTCGAGCCGACCACGAATACACTGAAACGGATAGTGCTAACCGCCCTGCAGCTCCACGAGAACGAGGTCATGCGGGCTTACAAGACCGTCAACGACCTCTACATCGAGCCTATTTCCTTCACTGTCCCCCGTCGCGCCGAGACCTTCCAAGGCGACATCTTCCCGCCATGCACAGGATCCAAGCCAGCCATGTCCGCCTCGGAGTGGCTTTCTGGCAAGACTGCGCTCCCACCAAAGATTGACCTCGAGAGCAAGTACGAGGGCAACGCTCCCGTAGAGGTTGCCGCCGACTACAAGCCCCCTGTAGCTGCGCCGGCACCAACTCCTGCCCCGGCTGCCAAGCCTGCGCCGAAGCCCGAGCCCGAGCCGGTTCGTGCGGCGCCGCCATCTGTGGCCCAGCAGAAGGGATCTATGGCTGCAGCGGCGTCCAAGTTCCAGGATGACGAGGAGGACAAGGAGGACGAGGCCGAGACGTCCAGCTTCGAGGAGGTGCAGAAGCCAGTGTCAAGAGCTGCTCTGCCGGTCCGCTCAGAACCCAAGCCGCAAGCCCCAGCGCAGGCCAAGCCACCCTCGCCCATCAAGTCCAGCGCACCATTCGCATCTTCGGCGCGTAGCCCGCAGCCGTCGCCGGCGCTCTCGCAGTCCGGGTCCGGGTCGGGCCACGTGGAGGCGTCCCTGGAGCAGATCAAGCAGCTCATCGAGGCGCAAACCAGGGTCATCACGGCGCAGGGTGACAAGATCACGGCACAGGGCGAGGCCATGGCGCACCTCACGGGCGAGGTGGAGACGCTCAAGAAGAGGGTCGTGTCCGGGTCGCAGGACCAGAGCGAGAGGATCCGACAGCTCGAGCTGGAGCTGGAGGAGGCGCGGTCGTAAGAGAGACCGGGGGGTGCTTTGAGATGAGGGGAAAGGGGTGTGAGTGAGCGCGTAATCGGAACGTGGAACGATGTTAGTACTACTGCCGCTGCTGAGATGGGGACAACTCGGTCGAGACGAGAAAAGAAGAAATTCGAAAATGTTCATGCCTCTGTGGTGGTTCCTTGTTGATATGTGACGTTGAATGCGCTGCGCAGTAATTGTTTCATGGTCCAGGCGGACAAGGATAGCACATGGTATGATACTTGCGAGCGTTTAAAGAGCCTCGAAGCGTAGATGGCATTCGCAGCGGTCAAGGAGAGTGTGTATCTACATAACTGCTGCTGCTGCTGGCCTGGAGTTTGGACACCATGTTGATCAGCGAAAGGGCCTCACCGTCAATATTGCCGTCGTCGAACTTGAGAGATTACCCTACGGGGAACTGGGGTGCTGCCGCAGGAGGTCATCCCAAACGAGGCTGCACAACAGGCGCTCATCCCATAGGACGTTGTCCCATAGGACGTTGTCCCATCGGAGGTTATCTAACAAGCACAATTATCTGTAAAGAGTATCCCATAGGATGAGGCCATGGCTAAAGGTAATTCGCAGCTACACCGTGTTACCACAGTACCTCGAGCCAGATGGCTTTGGCAGCTGCGCATTAAGCAGAAGCTACGAGCTCGGTCATGTCACTGTCATGCTTACGCCAGAGCTTATATGCTCATATGTGCAGCACTTTACTGTTGCTACCATATCATCTAGTCAAATACGAGCACAGCGATGGGGCTGAGGTCTTTAGAACACCATAAGTTGACCACATCAGACTTTCCAGGGAATGAGAGAGACCGCAAAGCTTTTGATAGACAGTGAGGTGTAGCTACTTGTGAGAATGTTTCTTCTTTAAAATAAAATAAAAATCATACCACATCATCACTGCAGTAGCCCCTCAGCCTTAAACGCGCGGTCGAGGATCTCCCTGATGACGAATTCCTTCCGCAGGTTATAGTCCTGGACAGTCTCACCAGCCTCGCGGCTCGCGGCGGCCGCCTCACGCTTGACCGCGGCGTACCTGTCACGGTCTTCGGGGTGCTGCTTGTCCCACCGGGGTGGTGGGCACAAATGGTCAGCCAGGGCTTATGAAAGAATCCAAACCCCAGCCTCGCCGTTCCCCGTTACAGTCATCACAAAGACATATTCATCCTGCTCTGCAGACCACTCACCTCGATCAGCCAGTCCCTAAACATCCGATGCCTCACCGCCTCAGGACACCCCGGCTCAAAGACATGCACATTAGCAACGGGGTCAACGGAGACAAAGAACCGGTGCTGGTGCCAGTCCGGCTCGCGCAGGATAAACTGCAGCCCAGCGCCTCTGTCGCCCCCCTCGGGCCCCATCCCCGTCCCCAATCCCGTCCCGGGAGCCTTCTGCTCCTCCCACCCCTCGCCCACAAGCGCCCCGACGTACGCAGCCTCGTCCGCCGGGTCGGCCACCACCACGTCGACGTCGATGACCGGCTTCGCGGGCAGGCCCGGCACCGACGTGCTCCCCACGTGGCCGACGTACAGGGCGCGGTCGCCCAGGGCCCGCCGGATCCGGGACTCGAGCCCTGCGAACGCGGACGGCCAGGACGGGTCCGGGTCCTGGATCGTGGGCGGCTGCTGGGGCACCGCGCGGTGGGAGATGCGCTGGGCTGTCGTGGGGTCGAAGTTTGTGTGCTGGGTTATTGCAGCAGTGTCTGGGGCGTGGGGGTTGGCCATTTCTTTTGGTGAGAATGTGAGTGCGAGTTTTGTGTGTCTCTATCTATGTGTATGGGCGAGTGAGTGAGGAATGTGTCTTGGAAGTCTCGAGTGTCCCCCAAAATATCTGAGAGGTAAATGTATGAATGTATGAAGTGGTATCCAGGATCGACTTAAAACCTAGAGCTGATCCGCGATGCTCGGCGAGGAGTCATCTCACCGACCGGCCAATAGTTCAAGGAGTCGGCTGCAGCCCCCGTCCGGGTCCCGTCCGGGTTGCATCGCAGCTCTTGCCATGTCTCCCAAAAACAGAGTGTTTGCCGTGACATAGGAGGGGTTTCTTCTGCCTGAATTGGCTAGCCTCTTTAATCCCGCCTCTAGCAAAAAGCTTGGTTACTTCTCACGTCAGTTCAACTTACACGGTAGCCATCACGAACGGACCAACAACACCTTCCGGACCAGCAAAGATAGATCACAAGTGACATGTCACCAGAATAGTACATCTTGTCCTCATTCTGGCCAGTATTTTCCCCTTCTCTCTTCCGTCTACGAAATGTTTCTCACACCTTTCCCAAGAGTCGTCCTATCCGGTCCGCCCTTTCCCCCAATGGAAGCCTGCATGATGATCCATCGGTTCTAGCACGCTGACATGATACAACTCCTCCCTAAAACGTCAGAGTTGGGGAGCAGTTTGAGGGTCGAGTAAGCACCACATTATTTCAAACAGGATACGGCGTTTCACTTCAGCCAGGCCATGTGTAGTTCCATGCAAGGGAGGAAGTGTGACAGCAGTCACACTCCCTCCCTCGTACCAGCAAAGGTATTGTTTTAACTTCCTCTCAATTACTCGCTACTTCCGCACCTCCACGAAGAGAGGGCCATCCTCCTCTAGCCCAACCGACCGCGTCCTCTCCCGCGGCCGCCGTAACCGCTCCCGCCATTTCCATCCAGGGGGGAATATTAATGTTCATATATACAGGTTGTTTTGGTTTTGTTGTTTTGGGGTTGGTTTTGGTCCCCGCGTGGAAAAGGAAAGGAAACATGTGAAAATGACCCGAATAGCTGGCGCCGCCCGCCGTCGCCGTTCCCCCCGAACCCCGCCAGAGCGATGCCTCGTGATGGTGATGCTTAGATTATGTCCCCTCTGCTTCCTCCAACTGCTTCTTCATCCTCTCGCCACTTCCTTCCTCCAGGGCCCGAGAGACCCTCCAAGTCAAGCACACCTCAGCATCGCGTGCGGGATAAAACACAGTGAAGAAAATTGGATAAATCGGTAGACCGTCGGGGGGAGGTTTCTTCCCCGCGAGGTGGGCTGGGTATGCTTGTGTTGTGGTATCAAATCCGTTAAAAGCAAAAAAGGAGAATTTGGGGCTCAGCCGTGAAGTGACGACTCAATCCAGTTCTTTTTCTTTCCAGGCGATGACCGTGATGGTTCAGGGAACAAATGAGAAGCGCAGGAATAAAAACAAAAATAAAAACAGAATGACTATATTTGGGGTATGGTATGGGATCAAGAATTTCAACACCGTGTTATGGACCGACCTCCCTATGGATTTGGGGGAATGGAAAATCACCGCAGTTCGCTCGCTTCCAAAAAGGCGGCTTCCTCAAGAAGGCTGGCTTTCTAAATCAAACTGGCGCCCAACCGAGGCCAGACTCAGTGAAGCAGATTAAAAAGGTGATATTGGGTCGTCAGAGTTTTCGATCACAAGAGTCGTTCGCTTTGCAAGACATAAGGAATTCCTCGGCTGAGGTGATGTGTGGGCCGCCGCCCGTCCGAATCAGCGGGCCAGTATGAACAGGTTGAGTGGGTATCTTTCGAGGCTTATGTCGCTTATGACGCTGAAGAGATGTGCTTCTTGTGGTTTTCTTGGAGTGCTATTCAAAGAGATTAGTAAATTCTTATTTTGGTCTCAGGTTCTCGGGTGGTCTTACTGTGCAGCCCGTTGAGCTGTCCGGCACGGTCCTGGAATGCGATTTGCAGGCTAGAGCCGTCAATGAAATCCAAGCACACGCTGTTGGGAAGCTCCTGGAACTCGATCTCGGGCGCGTAGGGCGGCTTGAACTCGCTCAGGTGATACCGCTTAAGTTGCTTCTCCCGAATCGATGTCACACCCTGCACGGCGTTGAGGAGCAGGTAGCCGATCGTGTCCAGCGAGACCGTCCGTCGCTTCCACAGGAGGTTGTCGGGGAACTGCACGTTGACGTCGCCTAGAGAGGCGGCAAGAGGGGCCGCCGTGGGGAGCGAAGGTGCTGTCATGGCCCTGGGCGGTGTAGCTTTTTCAACATCAGCGACGCTTTCTTCAGCCAAGGTGGGAGAAATCGTTGGAGTCGACTGTTTGCGTGGGCTCAATGAGCTGGACAGACGTCGCATGAAGCGGCTTGCTCGGTTTCCCTCCTTTGACTTCTTGTCATCACCGGATTCGCTCAACTCACCCGTCCAGGTTGGTGACAGAGGATTCACCGGCGACGTCGCAGCATCGGGACCAAAAGACGTGCGTTTCGAGCTTATGCTCAGACGACCCATCAGAGAGGTATGATGTTGGTGCATCGATAGCGGCCGGGGCGTGCTTGCACCGTCCTTGCCAACCATCGAGTCCCGGAGGAAGTCCCTGGCCATGGTCAAGGACGTGCGTTGCCCCGGCCGATGACCATCCCGAGGCTCATCACCGGCAGCCTGAGACCCAGCTTTGGACAATCGCCTTTCCTGGAGCGACTTACGTGGCTGGGGTTCACCCGCGTGAACAAGAGGCGTCGGCACCGGCGGCGCAGCGTCCGGGATGTGCTCCAACTCCGGGGTCTCCGCACCCTTGCGGTGGTCGATTATCAGCGGCGATTGTCTGAGCTCCAGAGGGCTGCTCTCGTGGTCGTGCGGAGTCTCTTGTGGCCTTGGGAGAGTCGGACCGGGGTCACGGACAATCCTGGCTGTCACCGATATCGACTCGGGCCTGCCCCTTGGTGCGTTACCGCCTTCGAACACCGACAAGCGGCTGGCCACAGACCCAGAACGTTCCCGTGAAGGCTTGATGATAGCCTCAGGAGACGTCTCGAGCGAATTACCTGGCGACCTTCCCCTCACAGAGTTTGCTCGCTCAAGCGCGGCAGGGGATTGGGCCCCATCTCTGATGCTGTTCTTTCGGACCGAGAAGAACGCTGACGATGGCCGGTCCTTGGCAGACACGACGGGCAGGCCAGGTGAGGGAGGCTTGGTCGCCAGCTGCTCAAAGGCCTTGATGCGCGACGCAAGTCCACCCGCGAGCTTGCCAGGCGGCCGGGGCCCCAGGTGAGAGGCTGACTGCTGGTTCATTCTCGAGTGGAATGCTGCACCCTGTGAGACGGATCTCGCGGACGGGGGTCCGGCTCCAGGGGTCGGCTTTTGTGGGCTCTGGATCGGGCTCGATACGGTCCGCATGATGCGTGGTGTCGGCGGCTCGCTGGGCTGACCTTGTGAAGTGGCGGTGACGGGAGAGGCAACTGGAGAAGCGATTATGACTGGCTTGGCCTCCTGGATGGTCGCGGACTGCGGCTCGCCTGCGGGTTGTCCATCCTCCTGTACTTGCTGCTTGTCGGGGAGGTTCAGGTCCGTATTGATGGGTTCAGGTCTCTTAGACCGCTTCTCGCTGGAAGCGCTCTCGGCTTCCATGGTGTCTGCTGCATTGGCTAGGTCCTGGTTGTCTCCATCAGGCGTATCGGTCGAGGAAGTCACAATGGCTGGGATGGGGGAGGGAGCGAAAGTCTTGCTGGAATCATGGGTAGAGTACTTTGAAATTGGGAGGTTCCATTTGGGCGGTGATGCGGCTGATCCGTCTTGTGTCCTCTCGGCAGCAGGGTCCACAGGGGCAGGGCCCACCTCATCAATCCTTCCAGGTACAGATGTAACCTCGTGTGGGTCCGGACCCATGGGCTCCACGACGGCCTGGCCGTTCATGGCTTTGGCGAATTTGGAAGTTGGGATAAAACTATGTTCAGCAGGCTGGTCTTTCTGAACAAGTGTTGCCTTCTCTTCCACCTCCCTTTGGGCGTCCTCTGTGTCAGGCTGCTGCTCCGTCTGAGTCAGTGGCGCTTGGGACACCTCTTGTCCCTCGACCCCCGGGCCGCTCTCGATTCCAGCGTCGTCTGGGCCGGTAGCAGGGGCTTCTTCGCCTGGCCGTACGTCATCTTGCTTGAGCGTGTCGGCTTCTTGCGCGCTCCCTGTATTATTCTCATGTTCTTGTTCATTCTTGTCTCCTTGTCCCTGAATTGTTTCTTCTGTAGAGTCTGACACGGACGACGCCTTGGTCGAGTCGCCAACTTCCGAGGAAGCACATATCGGCGAAGGTGGCCGAGAATCCGTCTGCGTGCGCACAGAGGCATGGTCGGTCGGGATGGTAGAGGCGTTATCGCCCTCGGACTCAATCTTGGTGAGGGACAGGTGATCCGCAGCCTGGTCATTCTCTGCAGGAGTCTGGGTCTCGTCTCTGGTTTCGGGCTTTTCAACTGCGGTCTCGGCCTCCTCGGGATCGGCTGTCACCTGGACCACAGGGACTGGGGGCGGTTGCGCGCTTGCCATCTTCTTCCTTTCTCGTAACTGCATAGCCTTCATAAGACGCAGCTTTTCAGGTGTCATCGTATTCTTAGTAGGAGCTGATATCGACGGCAGTGACTTGACCGACACACCAGAACTGGTGGACGGCCTTCCGCCGCTGGTGCGTGGTCGCAAGGCCTGGAGAAGTGAAGAGTCCCCGGGAAGGGGTATCGTTGGGGTAAGGAAGGCGTTATCCCCGGGCTCCTCACTGATCACGGATGAAGAGTCGTCCTGCGTCTTGGTCTTCTTGCCTCCCTTAAAAGACAATTTGAGACTCGATGGCATGGACGCGACCGGTCGAACAGAGCCAGAGCTGCCTTGCTTGCCAGCCGGATCGATCGATGGGCGCGGCCCGAGCTTCACCCTTGGTTTGTTGTAATAGGACGAGGAGCTGTAGTAATCCTGCCGTGAGGACTGCGATGACAGGCGCCGGCCTGTGTCCGTCTCGAAGGACTTGGCCGGGGAGGCCGGCCTCGGCGCGCCGATGAAGGAGGGGGGTTCTGTGCTGCCAGCGAACTGTGATGCTTCTGGCGAAGAGGCGAGTTGCGGGTCGAGAGTGACGGGTGGGCCAGTGATAGGCGAGCGCGGCCGAGATTCGGTCGGGTCGATAACTGACTGATGATCCTCCTCCTCTTCTACCGTGGACTGTCTCTTGGCTGTTCTTTGTTCCCCTTCCTCCTCTTCAGCTATTTCCATCAACCTCCTCCGGCGCAGTGAGCTTGTGGAAGACGATGTGGACTCAGATGCCGTGTGCAGGGAGCAAGCCGCAGACAGCTTGGTGTCCTTCAGTTCCTTGGCCTCGGTGATGTCGAAGGTGGTGTCATAAGGGGCGAAGCGCTCACAGACCGCATTAAAGTGGACGGCGAGTCGTGCTGCAGACGAGTAATAAGTGAAGAGGTCAGCAGGTCCTTCCCTAAAAGTAAACCACAGAGGCACGGAGCTGGGGTCTGTATACTGGACCGGAGCTAGGGCAACAAAACAATAGGGACGGCTGAGACATACCTTGGATTAATCGGGAGCAGCCCTCGGGCAGGTATTTGATGATCACATTCCTGCGGCGGTATCGCAGGAGACCGAACAACGGCGACGTCTCTTCGTACTGGGCGATGTTGTTGCGCATGTCCACGGTGCCGCCGTTGCCCTTGGCCAAGACGTCGACCTCATCGCGGCTGGTGTACTTGAGCAGGAACCTGTAGGCGGGCACGATTGGCGGGGTCAGCGATGTGTCTGCACAATTTGACGTGACATGTGGCCCGGCGAGCAGGTGCACAAGATTGCATAGCATTGCGCATGCGCGGGGTGCGGAATCCGCCCCGTGTATAACGAGAAATTGCACATCACGTACCATCCTCCGGGCTCAGCGACCGCGGCCTCGTAGGCTTCCTTGACGGCCGCAGCGTCCAGGCCATTCAGCGACATGTCTGCGAGCCAGCGTGGCGATCAGTACAAGGCGAGTGTCGCGTGGGATGGGCAATGCGCTACGACAGCGCAGCGTTTGTCGCCGGGGTTGGTGGCCGGGCGAGGGCTGTCGGTGTCGTTGTCGGCGCTGTGTGGTGGTGGGGAGCAGGCGGGCTCTCGAGACCGGGAGTAATTTCAGGGGCGTGACTGGCGACGGGTGAGGTACTAAGCCGGGGCCGTTGGGCAGAGGCGGCAGACGTAACGGTCGCGACCATGGATTCCTCTAGTCTTCCCTCAGCCAAAGTGCAGTCGCATTGGAGACGGCAGGCTGGGCTCGCTGTGTTTGGGGTCGAGGAGGACCGTGTTGGCGGGCAGCGGGCGGTGGGCAGTGGCCGGTGGGCTGGGCGTCACAGGTTGGGATGTCGGAAAAAAGACGTCGAGGGAGTGAGGGAAGGAGAAGTCGATCGATAAGGAAATGAAAGAATGGAAGGCGTATGCAGCAGCAATGCAGCAATGCAACATGCAGGCAGGACAGGGCAGGCCAGGGCAGGCCAGGGAAGACGGGCCAGGGAAAGGAAGACCAGGTTCAGCAAGCACGCCCAGGCCGGGATTGCGACACAGGGCAGGGCTGCACCGCGTAAGGTACGAATCTTAAAACAAAGTTCCCGAAAGGAGAATTAAGAAAATGAAAAGCCTGGCGGCAAGCTGCGTGCCGCGGGAGCAGAGTGGTTTGTCGGAAAAGAAGCTCTTTGGTTAATTGTGGGGAGAGATATGACAGCCGACGCAGGACTCGCTTCTGACTCGTCCGAAACAGACTTCCGTCTTGCAGCAGTGCTTGGTAGCAGTAGCGGCAGCAGTTGCGTGTATTTGTGTATGTGTGTATCTATCTATATACCTAGGTCCCGCTATACGGCAGGAGAGCGATTGGATGATATCCTGGCCAATAACTCTCATATACACCGTAAATCACCGACGCGTGAGGCTGCCAGTGACTGGCAAACGGACGTGACCGTGGCCACGGACAAGGAAGAGGGCGAAGACACAACCCTGGGACGGGCACATGAGCATGAGTCTTAAATCGTCTGGGTCGCTTTTCCCCTCACATAAAAGCGGCCTGCTAACAGTAATAATAACCATGGGTGTCGAGTAGCCAGTCTATGCACTCTGATTGACGACACCTTCCTAGTCTACTTTAGATAGACGTCTGGACTCTGGAGCCACAACGCGTTTGGAATTCTGGCGTTGCTTGCTCTGACAGGGAGCTCCCCTGTTGCGCCCCGTCTCGGGGTCCTCCAACTGAACTGTGCTGCTGTTGCGTGTACCTGGGTACAGACTGGGCGTGTGCAGTACATACCTAGCACTTGTCAGGTTGCCTTTCCCATGAACTGCGCCGCGGCGTACAGTAAACCTCGGACATAAATCACCGATGGGACGGCACGCAGGGCCTGGCTGATTACAGAGGACCATTTCCCTCTGCCCCATCAGTCACTTCATGCCCGCCTCGCCGTCGCTGGACGTGCTCATCACCACCCTCAGACTTTTTTCGTACAATCAAATTTGCGGGCAGACATGTTGTCCCCACTAACAGGCACACTCGCCCGCTCACTCGTCCTCCCGCCCCCTTTATACAGTAAGTGAGTTATTAGTTAGTGCGTGCCCTCCCCATATGGCCCCTCTCCCCTTCCCGAGGCCCGCTCCCCGCCGTGAAAGAGAACCAACTGCTTCTGAAAGTGATTAATAAAATGACTGGGCGAGCTTCAATTTCGCGCCGTTGCATTCCGCACCTGTCAACCTCCATCTGGCTCACACAGGCACTGCCAGTCATTGTCATTGTTTCGACTACACTGCTTGACAAACCGCCGGATCCCTGCCACGCGTGGGAAAGTATGACCTGCCGATCCACGGATCAACAGCGGGCCAGACGACGTGCATGCGTGATCTTCCTTTTCACCCACATATTTCGTTGGCTAATGGCTAATAATACTGAGGGCCCCGTCCCCATCTCCATCTGCCTTCGGCTTTGTTTTTGCTAATCTACCCTCTGGGCCCACTGGCTGTTGTCTCTAGTGTATCACCCTCTCACTGCACTGCAGTACCGTGGCATAGCACCGTGCAATATCAGCCCTTACTGTACAGGCTGACAGTACAGCTCACTCGCACTATCTCTCTCTTACACACGCACATGGCATCAGACCCTTCGAATTTCCAACGTGCATGAACGAGCATCGAATCGAGATAAAGTGACACGTCGCGCACCGATTCTCCACGCGGTTCGCCCTCCGCTTGGCCCCCCTTTGAGACCGTTCTGCCCCCCCTCCATCTGCCCCTATGAAAGGAAAAAAACCACCCCTCCCCCTCCTAAACCCGCAACGCCCTCTTCGCCCGTCTTAAATTGGGTGAGCCCCATAAGTCGAAGATCCTCGGAGAGTGCGACGGAGGCCCACGGCGTTATTGCCCTAGCACTTTGCCCATCTCGCGCCAGGTGGACGGATGGATTGCGTGGGTGCAATGGGCGGATGGGATGGGACGGGATGGGGCCAAATGGATCACTGCCGTGCAGGTCCGGCAGCTCGGCCTGATGCGAGAGCGATCGCCCAGGCACAAGCACATTGCGCGTTAGAGTCTATCTGCTGTGGGAAGTCCGATCGGATGGATCAACCTCGTGGTTTGCCGCCTGGCCCCTACTGTCCCTGTCTCGATGTCTAGTGAGAGGTATGCATACAGCTCGGCACGCCACACACACACACACACACATGCGCTTGTTAGAGTTCTCCCCTGAGACTGTCCCGAGCAATGAATGATGAGCAGGTGGTCAGTGCGAACGTCAAACCCACTCTATGCATCGAAACCAACCAACCCTTGGACCCCATGTGGCGGCATCGGGCGGGCTGCCCTTCCCAGATCCCTGGGCTCTGGGCTCGGTTCCCCTTCTCCCCAAGATTTGGTTTGGTCTCATGTTGTCGAGCCGGATATCCCTTGGGGGGTTTGCCGGATCACCCTCGAAGCCAGATCGGTGACGATGGACATACAGGATATTAAGAAAAAGCAAAAATAAGTAGATCGCCCATCTGTCATGCATCACGCATCGCCATGGGAGGTCGCTCGCAATCTGGTTTCAGAAACGTTCCATTGAGCACTCACGCCAATTCCTTCTAGAACGCTACCTTGAAGGGATACAGGAAGCGCCTATATCAGTTCAATCGGAGGTTGCACAGCACCGAAATAGAGAACAAAAAAGGCATAACGGCATACCTAGGGATGCTGAAAGCATATACATCACACACAACTTTCATGTGCCCATGCCTCCTCGCCGATAAAGCATAATGACAGTGACAGAGTCGTTTCTTCTCGCCTGTCTTCTCTGTGCCCGTGAAAAGCCCTTCCTCCCCTGTAAAGCTGAGAGTCGGGCGGATCGGCCTGACATCCGACACTGTCCACACTCTTGTTTCTCTTCTCACATCATACCGTGTCCACTGGTGGAGCCCCCTTATTGCCAAACTCCTTCCTACGGTGCTCCTCAACGGCGCCTATTGATTGATTTGAGACCTGTAGAATTCCAAAAAAAAAAGCCCGGAACAAAACCCACAAGGTGTCACAAGGTGGTCCAACTCAGCGTCAGGGCTATTTCGATGCCGTGGCCGAGTTGACCTCTTTGGAGTCTACTGGCTTGCCCGACGCAGGGTCTGCGACCTCGCCATCCATCTGTGCAGGCTCCTCCTCTACTGAGCCCTGAATCGCTGTCGGCGTGAAAGATTCTCCACTCTCGTCGTCCAACGCGGGTGTGGGGTCGTGACCTCTGCCGCTGTTGCTCGCCGACACGCCCACGGCAGGGCCACCATCTGCAATCTGCTTCTTCGCGGCGCTGACGATCTTTTCCGTCTCACTGATCTTACTGCCCGAAGTTACGCGATCTCCTTCGACGCCAAGGCGACTGGCTCTATTTGCCTGGCTCTCCACGAGTGCGTCCTTGTCGAACCGAACGATCATGCACGATAAGTTGTCCGTACTGAAGCGAGCTAGTGCGTGGTCCACCAGCAGCTTCGCAGCTGTTGTCGCGTCTTGGACGTTTCGGACAAGATCACAGGCTTCCTGGTCAGAGCAGACATCCCAGAGCTAGAGGCACTGTCAGCAGGCTTCAATGGACAAAGCAGGTGGGTTGGGACTTACACCGTCGCATGCAATGATGATGAACTCGTCGATGTCGGGCTGGATCACTGTCTCGGTGGTATATGGGTGCCCGGTGACCAGGTCCTTCATGTAAGAATCGCCAAGCGCCCGAGTTACGGCCAGAACGCCGTTGACCCGGCTGTTAAGGATCAGGCCACCGGCGTTGGAGATGCGCTTTCCCTCGTTCTCATCGCTACCCTTGTGGTCGTACGACAGACGCAGGGCCTTGCCAGAACGGCAAAGGATGATCCGCGCGTCGCCAACATTGGCAGTGTATAGGACACGTTGTCTGGAAGCGATGCCCTTCAGCTTGGCATGCTCGGCCTCTGGATTCTGTTTGACTTCAGGCTTCGCGTCGGCCCCTTCGGAGGGCTTCTCTGCCGCCTTGGCCAACGCCGGTGCGATCGACTGGGACCCGGTCTGAGAAGAGTTGCTCGGCACCCTATCCTCCCAACGCATCACCGCGACAGCTGCTGTGCAGCCGCTGTTCTTAAGTGGTAGCTTCTCGAGCTGGGTGTCCACGGTCGTAAAGGTCTGATCCAGCAGTTCCGGTACAGGCACGTTCGGGTTCTTTTTGATGACATCTTCTAGTATGATGTGTAGCTTCTTCCCGCACCAGTCCGCGGCGAATGTGCCAGCGTGGCCATCGAAAATGGCGAAGTAGCCGTTGTCCGTCTCAATCATGCCCTCGCCACGGGCCTGCGAGTTGGTCTCGTCAGAGGAGGCTTGAGACTTGGCACTACCCGTCTCGGAAGCAAGAGCAGGCGCGGGGGTGTGGAGGAAGTTGTAGAGGAATGCGTGGGTGTCTTCCATGGTCCTCCGGCATTTCTTGTTCCTATCTTCCCAAACGCCGACACGAAATGTAGACCTGGGACCTGGGAGTGACTCGCCGGCAGCGTTGTTGTGTTGGCCCTGGGGAACGACAAGAGACGGATCCTCCTTGCCCAGCTTCTGGATGGGCGTCTGAGCTGTGGAGCCCGCGTCGCTGCCGGACCTACCGCTGCCCTGGGCGAAATTGAGAGTGTTTTTGGCGCTCGCAATGAGGCTGCTGGCCTTTCCGCTTACACCGCTGCTCCTCCTCTTAGGCGTGGCGGAGGTACTTGGGGGGCTGCCATTGCCGCTGCGCTTCTCCCCGGTCGTGACCTGCTCGGCGTTCTTGGTCGGAATAGGAGAAGCGCCGCCGGAGCCGTTCTCGGCAGCCCCTCCAGGAGATTCAGGCGAGGGCGAGGGGGATTTGTTGTCCGTCTTTGGGTTGGAGGATGCGGTGGTGCTGGGATTGCTCTCTGCTTTTGGCGAGGAGCCGGATGAGCCGCCGAACATCTTATTGAACAGCAGACCTCCGTGCGAGGAGAGACTGCGCCGCTTGGATCCTGCCAGGTTGCTTAAGGATGGAGGTGATTGAGGTGTGGGGTTTTGTTGCTGTCGTGGCGGGATGACGTTGTGCGGGTGCTGGTTGGCAGGAAGTGGTGTTGGGCGCGTAGCGTTTTCGTGTCTGTGTCTGCGTGTGCCGTGCCGTGTCCTGTCCTGTCGCGGGGTGTTGTCGATGGGGAAGCCGAGACGGCAAGTTTGTCCAAAGCCAAGGAAATCCTTGTGGTGCTTGACTTGTGCACTGCAGTGAGATCAGCAGGTGGGTGGGTTTGAGGGTCGTGGTTGCTGTAGGAATGCGGGCAGTGATGTAGGTGTGCAGTTCGCTGGTTGCAGGGCGAAGAGTCCCCGCGGTAGCAACGGAGCGGAGCCAGCTGCCCAGGTGAACTATAGATAGACGACTGAATCGGGTTGCGGCCTGGCAGCCTGGGCGGCGGGCACGCACAGCCAAAGGGGCTTGGACTCTCTCACTGACCTCAGTGACCTCACGGGCGATGGCAATCAGTAACAACAAACTCCCAGTCAGATGGCAATGCAGACAGGCTAGCAGATAGCTGGGTGTCAGTGTTCTTAGGTTCGAGGTCCACGGGTGCCACAATGGGCAACTCGGGGGTGGGGACTGGGGTCTTGGGTGACAAAAGACTGGATGATGTAATGATGCAATGACGCTGGGTGACTAGGTTCCTAGGTAGGGGTCCTAGTTTCAAGGGAGCTTGGGGCGGGGACAACAAGTGCTTGAAACAAATGGCGAGCGTGTGGGCGGGTTTGTTTGCAGAATCAAAGCAGTGGTTGTGGTTGTGACTGACTGAATGACCGAGTGAGGCACCTACTGCATACACAACAAGGCAGGTATCGGGTAGGTAGGCAGGTGGAGGAGGCGTGGAAGGGTGAAAGGCGAAGGTGCAACGGATTGGGCTGGAAACTGGAAACTGATTGACATTCCTAGGTCAGTCACACACACACAACGCAACGCAAGCACACACATGGCACAGAACACCACCACACCAGCAGCGCTTTCCTAGTCTCAATCAGGTTGGCGTATAATGCCGGCCCATGCTATTCTACCCAACACTCACACACATTGGTTTAGGTACTTATGCTGCAACATGCAGCATGTCAGGTGCTAATAAGCGCCGCACAACTTTAAAGCGGCAAGCATCTGTATCCCCTCAGCTCCTCCGGCCAGTGGGATTACTTGGACTACTACCCAGCCAGGTATGGATATTGGTCTTGCTGAACACCAAAAATGCAACTGCAGTGCCGACCTGGTTATCACATCACCTGGCACACACACCTACCCACATAATCTGCTCTTGTGGGTACACGGCCGGCTGGAGCTATCGAAGCTACTTCCCACTTAGTCCCTAGTAGACTGATTGGCTGACTGTATAAATTGTACAACAATGTCAGGCACCCTCATCCCGCCCAGGCAGCTCTGCATATATAGGTACCTACCTAGTAGCCTCGCATATATCTCCTGCCTGGGGAAGGTGCTTTAGGAAGTTTGAATTTTTGAGTAATTGTTAGACACCTGGCTGGATTGACGATAAGTGAGAACACTCTGTCTTCGTAGGCTTTCCTATTCCCTTGGCTAGGCAATGCCACTTCCCTGGTTCAATAAAAAGTCTCTCATAAGATCGCAGCAAGCTGTATTATGCTCCAGAGACTCAGCCCGACTCAGCCCGACTCATGAGAAAACCAATCCCAGACTGGAGCTGACCCTGACACTGAAGCTTGAGCGGAGACAATAAAAGCTCGAGTCATTGCTTCCCATCACAAGAAGTAAAACGGTACTGCCTATACCTGCTCCCCGTGGGCAGAATCCTCAACGCCAGCATGTGATATCACCGTCAGTGAGCTCGTCATTAGAAATGCCACTGTCATGGGCTGAGTGTTCCAGAGCGCATCATCTTCTCAGACTGTCCAGGCGAGCCTGGAGATCATCATCGCCAGGGTCAGCTCCGCCGCCGCCGCCACTGCCAATCGCCTGTGCTACCTTGCCTTCTGCCACCGCGGTGGTTGGCAGGCCTGAAGGTGTCTCGCCAAGCTGATGAGGAAACCAGTTAGTCAACCATGTCTACGAGCGATGGCCAGTCTCGTGGGGGCACTTACGGATTGGCTCAAGTCCACTCCGATCTCCTCCAGGACTTGTTCGACGACCTCGTCGCCTTCCTCCTCCACGCCGGTGTCCATAGCGTCGTCGATGGCATCGTCCATCATCTCCTGACGCTGATCCATTATGTCGTTCTCCCTCTCGAACTCCATAGCTATTCTTTGTAATTGGGGCAGGTTCATGCTCTTGTTCATGCTGCCTAGCGCCATCGTGGCGCCCTTCATCGCCTGCATCATTTGCTCATTCGTTCGGTAGGTCTACGCAACGAAAGTCAGTAAATGCTATCCTCTTCCTAGTCGCAAGGCCACTGTTGGTGTACCTGTAGGCGCAGGGATATCTTCTGCAACTGGCTCCGCATGCCGTAGAACTTCTCGATGTACCTGTAGAGACAATGATCAGCCAGTGTTCCGTCTCGTTCGTGGCTCAGCAGTAGGGGCGACGGCACCTCCTCGTCCGGACAAGATCTTTAGCCTGGATCTTCGCGGCGCCCATCTGGTTCTTCTGCGCACTCTGCCTGATCTGCGTGACCAGCGTCTTCTCCTGCTTCTCCAGCTTGACTCGGACCTGGTCGAGCTCACGGATGGCCTTGTCGAGAGATCGCTGGTTCTTGCGCAGCCGCTCGGCGGGCGTCATGCGCTTTCCGAATGCCCATTCTAGGATCTGCAAGCCAGGCCTGATGGTTAGAAAGTGAACCTCGTCGTCCTGCTCACAAACTGTATGCTGCTGCTCACGTTCATGGCGCCTAAACCGGGGCCAGGGTGTGGATGGGTGATAAGGTCGGTATCGCGCTATCAGTGCATGCGGACGGCGATGTTGTGAGCGAGGGTGCAACGAGACAACTGTAGCACAGGTCGGAGTGGATCGAAATCGCACGGGGGACACCGGGAATCAGTCTGCCTGGAGGTCTTGTATTGTTGTCGATGGAGATCAGCGAGAGGTGCGTTCGTCACCGACAGGAATCCAAGGTTGGCAGTCGAAGTGTTCCCACTTGGCGGCCGGCAGGGATAGGCTGCCGCAAGCACACGCCAAGGTCCCGAGGTCTGGGCCTGTACGTACCTGCTTGCGCTGCATGCTACAGTACGTAGGTTTGCTGCAAGCCAAATGTTCCGCAGCGGGAAGTCTACTTTGCCTGCTGCTACCGTGCCGCTGCCTCGGCGTGCTTATGTCATCGAAATCCGCCCCGACCAACCCATGGATGCCGACAAAAAATCGTGGAGCCATTCGCCTCTCGTTGCATGAAGTCACGGTATTGAAGCTCCATTCCGCGAAAAATAAGAGTCATCCTTGGCTGTCTCCTTTGCTCCATCCCTCCCACCATCCTCCCTCCGCCATCATCTCCGATGGACACCTACGAATCACAATGAGTCAAGACTACTTCAACGGCAAGGGCAAGTCGCCCGTGGCACGACCCGACGACGAGTCCTCGAATCCCGATGACGTCGCGAATCAGTCCAGCGGCAACGCGAGACCGCCCGCGTACATGACCGTAGGGAGTGGGTCAACCTCCAAACACGCGGCACACCTGCAGGAACTGCTCGAGCGCGACTCTGGTTACGGCGGCTCTGTTGCCAGCGGTGGCGTTGGCAATGCCCTGATGCCCGGCTCTCCAGCCTGGGACTCGGCGACACACGCAGACACGCCCACCTCAGCCGGCTCCGACCGTCGCATGCAGCCGAGTGCTGTGCACCAGCTCTGGTACAACCAGCACCGCGGGGCTCTCAACCGTGCCATCAATAGGGTCATCGATCTTCTAAAGGAGCTTCAGCAGGAGAATGTAAAATGGCCCGCCCACTATCCCTCCGTCCAGCGCGCCGAATCCGACGTCGAACCCACGTCGCCCTCGAGGCCCAGATACCAACAAACCTTTTCCCACCTAGACGACTTCACCAGTGCATCCTCCTCCTCTGCTTCACCGCCACCCATGAGGCGCGCCGCCACATGGGGAGAGGACCCTGCGGCGGCCGAGTCGAGCAGGGCAGCTGAGAGGCGGCCGGCTGCGGAGCCCAGGCTGGTCACCCCCCAGATCGCCCAAGAGTTTTCCGTGCTGAAGCTGGACCTCAAGCTGGGTGCTCTACATCAGACACAATTGGTTCACTCTCTGGAGAAGGGTTCAATCGCTGCCCTCCTTGACGGCAAGATCAGCTCCAGCATCAAGCACTTGTTAAACCTGCGAGAGCGAATCGAAGATACAGCCAGCAAAGTTTTGGTTACAGGTGATCTAAACGCCGGAAAGTCCACTTTCTGCAACGCTCTGCTGAGGAGAAAGGTCCTACCGGAAGACCAGCAGCCCTGCACGAGCATTTTCTGCGAGGTTTTGGATGCGCGGGAGAACTCGGGCATCGAAGAGGTTCATGCAGTCCACAAGGATGCTGCGTACGACCGGAATGACGAAACAACATACGACGTGTATGCCTTGTACGAGCTTGAGAAGATTGTCATCGACAACGACGCCTATATGATGTGCAAGGTCTACGTCAAGGATGTTCGAACTATCGACGAGTCATTGCTCAACAATGGTGTCGTCGACATCGCGCTCATCGACGCGCCTGGTCTCAACTCGGACACGACCAAGACCACCGCCGTGTTCGCAAGGCAGGAAGAGATTGATGTTGTGGTCTTCGTGGTCTCAGCCGCCAACCACTTCACCCAGTCAGCCAAGGAGTTTCTGTGGGCAGCGGCGTCAGAAAAGGCTTATCTTTTTATCGTTGTCAATGGCTTTGACATGATTAGAGACCAGCAAAGATGCCAGAAGATGATACTCGACCAAGTTTCCGGCATCAGCCCAAGGACCTCCAAAGAAGCACAAGAACTCGTTCATTTCGTGTCCAGTAACGCGATCCCTGTGGCCCCATCTCCGCCGGGCGGCCCTGACGGAGGTGGAAGCGGCAGTTCGAGTGGTGGTGGCGGTGGTGATGATCCAAGCGGTGACCCCAAGGGCAAAGGCAAAGACAAAGAAAAGCTCCGAGACTTCCAAAATCTCGAACAGTCCTTGCGAAGATTCGTATTGGAGAAGCGGGCACGCTCAAAGCTGGCACCTGCCAAGCATTACCTGCTCAATATCTTGAACGACGTGAACTCCTTGGCGAATGTCAACGCGGAGGTTGCTCAGTCAGAGCTTGAGCGGGTGGGCAAGGAGCTCCGAGAACTCGAGCCACAGTTGGAAGCGAGTAAGAAGGCCCAGAACAAGATTACTGATGACGTGAACCACACGATAGACGAGACGTGCGACGACGTCTATCAACACACACGCAGCAGTCTCAACCTGGCAATTGTCCATGCCGATGAGGATCTCGATGTCCCTTACCCTGGAATATTCCAGGCATTCGACTATGCTGAGAATCTGAAGGAGGCAATGTTGCACGGTATTCAGGCCTGTGTCAACGACTGTGAGGAGTATGCACGTGGCAAGGCTGTCGGTGGCGTCAACGCTATCAAGCAGCTCGGTATCCTGCATCTGGGCAACGAGTACACCGGACTCAACTTCCACCCGGATGTGATGTTCCGGCGCAGACGCGACGTCTTGGCTAAGCAGATCGACATCCCGACCGAGCTGTGGGACTTTGTCGACTGGTCGACTTTGATGCAGCGTCAAGAGAAGGTGGCTGGAACGGGCATGGCTCTGACAGTGGCCACAGCAGTTGGCACCCAGATGATCGGTGGTGCTGGCTGGATGAACCACGCTTTGAGCGTAGCTCGAGTGATGGGCAACGACAACCTCCGCCGGATGATCATCCCTGGCATTGTTGTTGCTGGTATGTGACTTCTTCCCCGGTCCGTTCCGTGGACCTCATACTAATGAACCCTACAGCTGTTGCAGCCGGCGCCTACGTCCTCAGCCAAATCCCTCATTCCCTGCCCCACCGCCTTTCCACCAAGATCTCGGCCCAGCTGGAGGCAATAGAGTATGCGCACAACAACGCCAACCGCATATCCGGCTCCGTGCGCAAGGTATTGCACACGCCCAAGGACCATGTCGTCTTCAACCTCCAGCGGTCGGTGGAGCAGCTCGGCAAGAAGCGCGAGGAGACGCTCAAGGTAAAGAAGGAGAGCAGCGACGCGCTCAAGTACTTCACCAACCTCACGCGGGACAGTGCGCAGCAGCGGTCCATGGTCGAGGCCGTCGACCTGGAGAACCATCCCACTGGTGTGCAATGAATGAAATGACCTTCCGACCGAAAAGTAAACGCAGGAAGATGTCGGAGCCTCGGTGGAATATTTTTCTTTTGATGACGTCGCTATGCAAAAAATACCCCCTACTCAGTCCCTTGCAGGCTAGTTTTCCCTTATTTTAGAAAAAACAAACAGCACATCGAACGGCGTTCTAGAGAATTAGGCTATCACGTGTACTATGCCCCTTCTCTCTTCTTCTATGTGAACGCGGGTTTTCAGGTTAATGTGTGACGTAAACAAGTAGGAAGGAGACGTTGAACTCCCGGTGTTAATGAATCTTTTAATTTTTTTGTCTTGAATGAGTTAAATTCCGTAGCTTTATCGAAACGGAAGATCCTTGACGGGCGGGTTCGACTTCATACAGCCGCATGTGCAGATTACGGTTTGCTAAGCTCTCAGTTATCATCTCACCGCGAGTCTCAACGTCACTGGGAAGCGAGAAAATCACAAAGCCATGATGCTGCTGAAAAGACAAGTGTAGAATGATGACGATTGTCAGATTTTCCATAACTCCAATTTCCCCTTTTCATTACCTTCAGCCGGTCCTCCAAACCAGCTGAGGCATGTTCATGCAAAGTAGGAGAAAAAAGAGAGAAAAGGTTATGTAACACGAGAACCCTCTCGCAGCCCCTTCTGGGAGAGATGAGAGTTCCAAGTCCGCCCCGTTTGAACCTTGCCCGGTTGCTTGCCATGCAGAGGCAGGCTCCAGCTAATGTACACGCATGTTGAAAGTCTCGCCTGGCATCTCGACGTTTTCGTTCATCCTTCTCCAGCGAGACAGTGCTGCCCGTCGCCGCCTCATCGTTTCATAAAGGTGTGCTCTCAGATGCAAGCCGTTGTGCAAGTGGTAGGGGACCATCAAACCCGTTCCCTTGTACCCAAACCGACGATGATGTTTGTACAATGCGATAATGCAGACCGAGCCTCTCTTGAGGACTCACCACGACGGCCCTCAAGTTGCCTGACTTTCCCTTGGTTCGTCTTCGCGCTCACTGAGCGAAGAAATTCAGCGCAAGACCGCTCACAGTCCAGCAGCCTTGACCTCGACGCCACCCTCCTTGCCCAGGGCCTGGCCGACAACGTCGGCGGTGCTGCCCTCGCCACCGGCGGTGAGGACGTCGGCGCCCATCTCGCGCATGCGCACCTCCTGCTCCATGGCGATGACCTGCTGCTCCTCAGCCCAGCACAGGGCGAAGGGCACGCCGATCAGCAGGGCGGAGACGGAGATGGACCACATGGAGCGGCCGGCGAAGAAGATGACGCCCTTGACGACGCGGTGGGTGGCCTGGTACTTGTTCCAGAACCACGAGCGCGTGGTCGGCGGAATGATGTCGCGCAGGGCGGAGATGCGCTCGGCGAGGGACTCTTGCGCCGGATCGTAGTCGGAGTCGTTGGAGATTTCCGAGTCTGTCGTGCCGTGCGGTGTGAGGTTAGTCTAGGGCATGGGATGTGACGGTTCAAGGAGTTAAAAGGTATTGGGCATCGAAGGGCAATTCGGTGAGGTTGTCGTGGGAGGCAAGGCTGTGGGTGCGACCGGTGATGGTGATGCTTTCAATTTTTTGACCGATTGCGTCACAAGCGCACGGCGCGCAAAGGCGGGCAAGTGAGCGGGCTGGGAGGGGTGGGAGGCAAAAGAAACAAGGCAATCAAAACATACCAGTATCTGTGAAGTCGCCATCGTCCTCCACAGGGCCCTCCTGGGCGTGCTGGAAGTGCTCGTCCTCTACCTCGACAAGCTGCACCATCTTGGCTTCGGCGTCAAAGTCGTCGACAAGGTCGTAGTCGGAGTCGGCGTCTTCGGTTTTGACGTCGACGTAGCTTGCCTCGCTCGGTTCGGTCGCTGGCCGCGGGACCGTTTGCTGAACTGGGCGGTCGCTTGTGGAGAAGCCTGGGGCGATCTCACACCACGTAGTTGGGGATAGGAGGCGGTCGACAAGTGAGGGTTGAGGAGGTTGAGGTGCAGGTCGAGGAATATTGAGCTCCCAGCGAAAGTATCTGAGTCTAAAATCCATCATTCCAAGGTCGCGCACGGGCCAACAAGACCCATAGAATTGAGACGCTAAGGACACGCCCAGGCGTGAGTCGATCAGTAATTGTCAAAGAGTGCTTTTGGTGGTGACGAACTTTGGTGTTCACGACACGTCGCATGGGGTTGATGTTTTCAATTTAGTTCATGCTACAGCTCAACTTCGGGGGTACAAAAGAAAGTCACTGACGACTAAGCAGAGCCCCGGTCACGATGTCTGAAAGGCGGCACCTGCCTCACTGACCCAGCTCCCGAGTGCCACACCATCACAAGACTCAAGACCTGTTTCCAATGACAGACAATACTCAGCAGAGACGAGAAAAGACAGCTCATGAATAGAGACGTTTTTGGAGTTGTGACACTACGTAGTGTTTTTGCTGAACATGAAGACCAGCCGCAGGAAACTACTTGTAGAAATACTGTCACTAAGCGCCTATACGGAGAACTGAGACTGCAAATGCCAGAGCAGTTTCAACCTAAAGACTGCAGCAAATATGCCACGACACGATGGAGATTAGTGAGAGAATTAGCGCCATGGTCAGGTTTCCATGAACCAACTGTTCAGTGTACGACTGAGAACTACAGAACAAATCAATTCGCGTGAGCTGGATGTCAGATGCGGATTTGCATAGCAAATTAGGGAGAATCCCTTGTATTCTTGATCACGGTATTGCGGATGACTTTGAGTATTGCTTGGATTCGAGAGTAAATATGGATGGTTGTGGGGGGCCCATGGAGAACAGATTCGCTATAGTAGAACAAGTCACAATTGCTCAGAATAGCAAAATGACAGTTTCACTCCGTGGAAACTACTTAGACACTGCACTGCTGCCTGACAAGCAAGTCCAATTCGAGATCAAAGTCCATCCGCAAAGGGACGCAAACAGGCCCCCTTGCAGTCTACATACGCAACGAACGGCCTGAAGTTTCGGAGTAGAAAACCTGCCTGAAACTGGAAAATCAAAAAAAAAAAAAAAAAAAATTATAGTATCAGTCTAGACTTTAGAATATATTAACTATGCGTAACAGGGTTTAACACCCAATCTCATGCCCGTTCCAAGCTCATGCCTATAATAAAAAGAAGATATTGCTACAGCCGAAGAAGTTCTTACTCGACGTCTAAAGAAGAAGCAAGCCATCATGAATCCATCGCTATGCAATGAACAGGCCCAGCCGAAAGGACTCAACAGGCACATCGAACCCCAGGCCGGGCCAAGACATTAAACACACAATAACAGGCATCCCCCAAGACCTCGCGAGGGGCAGAAGGAAGCTTCAACATCACACCCGGGGGGCTCTCGTCCGTTTACTTGCGCCCTCGCTCCGGCTCGGCAAACCTGATACCTCGCCGCGCAGGGGGCACCCTGGGCGTGTCGTCGTCGTCGCTGTCTTCCTCCTCGTCGTCCCCATCGCCGCCCGCGCCGCCGCCGGAGACACCGAGCGCCGCTTCTCTGCGCCGCCTCTCGGCAGGCGTCTCGGCCGCCTCCCCGTCCTCGTCGTCACCGTCGCCTCCGCCGAGTCCCTTCAGCACCGCGAGCCTGCGGCGCCGCTCGACGGCCGTCTCTGGCTCGTCGTGGCTCGGCGCATCGTCGCTGTGCCGCCGCTCCCCGGGCGACACGTTGCCGGATGATGATGACGAGCCGGGTGGCGACGCGCGGCGCGCGACTGCCGCCTTGGATGAGCTCTCGCGCGAGGTGTCGTCGTCTGCCGAGTCGGGTGAGAGCCCGCCGGCCATGGCGGCCGGCTGCGGTGTGGACGCGGCGGGCGCCTTCTGCTGCCGCGAGGAGCTGCCCGGCTTGGTGGAGCTGCCGGCGGCCGGCTGCGGCGAACTGATGGTCTTGCCGCGGGCCGACTTGGGCTCCGTCCCTGCCGTGCCTGGCGTGGTGGCCTCCTGTTTGGCGAGAGTCTTGACGCGCTCCGAGGCCGTGGACTGCTCGATGACCTCGCGCCGCGTGCTCTTGTCCAGCTTGCGCATCTCCGTAATGAAGTTTTCCTTGGTCATGCGCTGGCCCACGCCGTCGATGGTGAAGCGGATGTGGAGGTCGTCCTCCATCTCCTGCTCGGCCACGTTCTTCTTCTTTTCCTTCTGCGCCTCGCCGCCTCGCCCTCCCAGTGCCTCGACCCACGTCGGCCTCCGGGTCACGCCGGGCTTGCTGTCCGACCTGGGCCGGCCCTGAGGCGCCTCAGCAGTTGTGGCACTGGATTCGCCGGCTTCGTCTGGCTTCGGGGCGCCCTTGATCAGGCCTCCCATGCCCATGTACTTGAGCCCCTGACTCATCGCACCGCTGCCCTCACCCTTCTGGGATGGCAGCTCGTACTTCTTGACGACCTCGCCGTCCTCATCCTCGACAATAATGGTGTTGCCGAACTGGTACGCACGGGCTGGCTCGTGACGGCGCTCATTCTTCTGCTTGTCCTTCCGTTTCTGCACCTCCTCGTCACGCCAATGGCCAATCCTCTTCTTCAGCCCATCGTAGGTCCATTGAGACGGTCCCGCCTCCTTCTCTAGCTTCTCTTTCAGGTCTTGCACCTTGTGCTCCTTGTATTCCTCCTCCATTGGAGCCTCGACAGCGATCACGTCACCATCGCGGTTCTCAACAATAATGTGATCACCTTCGTCATAAATCTCAATCTCGGTTTCCCTGCGATGAGAACCACCTGCTTCTCCCGAGCGTTCTCTCTCTGCTGCCTCCTGACTGGCCTCTTTCTCCAGTTCTTCCTCGGCTTCATCCTCGGCCCTTTCTATAGCAGCACGTTTCTCGGGATCCTCCATGGTTGAGCCCCTGCGAGACGCTGTGGGGGTCTCCTTGTCTTGGTCATGTGGAGAGTGGCTGTCACGCAGAGTGGTCGATGTCTGCTCGCTTTGGCTTCGTCGTTGCGGGAAGATTGCCGACTGAGACACGGGACCGCCGGGACCGATGCCGTCATCCCACTTCTTCCTACGTCTGCGGGCTGCAAGTGATGACGTGCGGCTGCCCTGTCGGCTCGGCTGATCCTCCTCCTTTTGACGCCTCAAGAAGTTGCCAGGATATCCGATGGGAGGCAAGGTTCCCGGGGGGTAGTCGGGCATCTTGAGTTCATCACCCTCAGTGTCGGACATAGTCCGGGCTTGCGACTTGGATTGAGATGATATCCTAGGCAGCCTATTCATCCAAGATGGTCCATCCTCCGGAGCCGTCGTGTAAGACATGGTGATGGTCAGGGTGTTGATCCTCTTGCCAAGGGTGAAGACGGCTATAGATGAGCCGTGAACAATGATAGACGAAATGACCATGAATGTAACTATCGGCCACACAAGAGTGAGTAGATAGAAATGCGGAGTGTTCACATCGGTTGGCACGTCAGCCAGAGGCACAGGCTCGTCGTGTTCCAGCTCTCCGCGTGCAAGGATGGCGATGAAGATTGCGCCGACTCCGATGGGGCCGAAATGGCCGGCAAACAGGGCTTCGCGCCAGGTTTTTATGTCTGGTATTAGCGGCTTCAGTGCCATCATGATGGGGATGCGGCGGAAGAAGATGACGAATATCGCTATGACGACGAGCCTCCACGGCGTCAAGCCCAGCGCCGCGCTGTTGTACTGCTCCCAGGGGATGATTGTGCCAAAGTAGACAAAGTATGCCAGGTTGATGAGCAAGTCGATGACGTTGGACACGTGGGATTCTTCGGTCTTGTTCGTAAACCAACCGTCGTTGGAGAATCCCACACCACACGCAAAGCCGACCAAGAGATCATCAACGCCCAGGATACTGCCAGACCCGGCGCACCACAGGGCCAGCACAAAGTAGAAGACGAGAAAACTCTCTCGGTCGATCAGATCGTGCTTCTCAGCGTACTTGATGCCATGCCGAGCGAAATAGCCAATGAGAAAGCCGTACACGGCGCCAAAGACACACTCGTAGAGGATCGTGTAGACAATCCAGTGGAAGGTGACATCCTTGGCTGAGAGCTTGTCCTGGATCAGGTAAAGGGAGAGGTAGACGAATGGGAAGGCCATGCCGTCGTTGCAGCCCGACTCGGCGGACAGCAGGTCTCGCAAATGCTTCGGTACACGCTTGGCGAACTTTCCCTTGCCAACGACTGAGGAGGCCAGGACGGGATCGGTAGCGGTTACGCAGGCTGCGACGACCAGACTCTCGAGCCAGTTCAGCGTGGGCACCATCCACCAGACAAACAGGCTGGTAATGAGCCACCCGAAGGTCATGACCGGCACGAGAAGGAAGACGACGGATTTCCAGTGCCTCTCCATGTAGAACTTGGGCAATTCGACGCCGACGGCGAAACACTGCACGACCAAGACGATACGGGAGAACTCGATAGTCACGATGTCGGTACTGCCCCATGACATGGGGTTTATGAGGTCGGCAGCATGAGGCCCGAATATGATTCCACAAAGAGTGGCGATGGTTGCTTCACCGATGTAGGCGCGCTCCTTGATCACCGAGGAGCAGAGCATGAACAGGCTGGTGAAGCCACCGAGGATGATATACACCAAGTGTGGCTTGGTGATAGAGAGGTGGTCCCAAGCCATGTTGGCGGCTTAAGAATGGGCACCCGGGGGAAGTGGTTTTGAGGTCCAGTAAGCTGGGTCAGGCTCACAACGCGGCTTCCTATTAGAATCGTGAGAGGTGGAGGCTGTCGTCGTGGATGTGCGTCAGCCAGAGAGAGTCTTGCAGTGGGCTTGCGACTCCCCAGTCGATCGATCGTGGCCCAAATCCGAAGGTCTGTCGATACATGAAAATCGCAAACGGAAGGCCCAGCGGGAAAATTTCGAGTTTGTGAGGCAAGTCAGACCGCGCGAGCCGAGTCAATTGGTCCTCGTCGCGAGAGACAGCTGTGGGCCGGTAGCAAGATGCTACAGCAGCGTCATCGAAGTCGGAATCGTGGGTTGAGTTTGGTCGAGCCGAGTCGTTGACTTTGACTCGAACTTGGCGCGGGATTGGCAGAGCAACAGCAGCACCGAAAACACACACTGCGCGGTGACGTCCTATCAGGCAATAGTCCAGTGGCCCGGTAAACTGGTTCGGTCGAAAGAGAACAATGTTTTGCGACCAGGCTGTTTTGGGGTTCTGGCGCCGAGGGATGGAGAGAAACCCTGGAAGGTTCGGCCTGCGTTTGCGGAGGGAGTGTTCCCTCACCTATATAAACCGGAGGCCAGACGAAAATCAAGCAACGGACAGTGAGAGAAAAAAAACTTAGTCCTCGCCCATGCGTTTGTCTGTCAAGGTTCTGGTTCTCGAGCGATTAGCTGCATGCTATTGATTATTTTAGTGGCAGTGGATGGGGCCTAGGAGGGTGGGGACCCCGACCGCCACGGGAGCTGCAAGCAGGGCGGCCCCTGAACAATGCTCCACAGCGGCACGGCGGGCGTGCTGCAAGTCTTCCCACTTCTTCCCACGAGGCGACGCACATTGGCCGATAAGCGTTGACGATGGGAGGTGAGCACACTGTGATCCTCCTGCCCTTCTTACACCAAGAGATGTTGATCACATTTCACACAAGACCAGCCAACGCCGAGTGCGTGCCAAGGTCATACAAGCACCACAAGCATCCCAAGCATCACAGGACCCAGAGATGAAGCAAGATGAGATAGATCGAGGCCCAGCGCCCAGCACTCTATCTACCCTACCCAATACTGTGCTTTGCATCCACAGTGGTTGGTTGGGCTGAGCCTCGGAAGTCCGTGAACCGTGAAGCTGAAGGGGACGGTGACGGATCGCAAGGAGCTGTGGGGCTCCAGCACAAGCGAGAAACACCCATCCTGTGGGATCAACTCTTGTGGTAAACAAGCAGCCTCTTGTTGGTTCCAAGAGATCTAAAAGAAGCTACCCAGCAGCCGATGCACGCCGCCCTGTCTGCCCCTCCTCCTTGCTGCGTGGTACAGCACTTGATATCTATCTATATCTCTCCGTGCCGCTGTCTGAAAAGTGACGGTCTATAAATCGCAACACCACGGCACGGCACTGAACGTGCCCCAGCACGACATCGCTAGTCTGCGCGTGTGGACGGTTGCACTGCGGCTCAACCTCGTGGGGCCGGGCACAGGACGTGCTCGACCATTCAGAGTCAGGTCTACGGGGCTCCCTGGAAGCCTCTGGATATCGGCACAGCGTCCACGTCCACGTCGCCCAGACTGGCCAGACTGAAGCCACTTTCGTACGTGTACCTCCAGCGCCCCCGGATCCCCGGCTCCAGTGTCGAGCCCCCGTGTGTACCGTACCTAGACTGACCGACTGACAAGGGCCCTGGTTCTGCCACCCGAAGGTCCAGAGCTCTGGACTCGGGATGACCAGTTCCACTCCTACGACAAAAAATCTGATCGCATTCATGACTGCATGGTGAGATTCGCCCGGCCTGCCAGGCTTTCCCTCGCGCCGTGCACGACTCGTACCCTCTGCCTTTTTTCCCCGCGGCCCCGCCATGCGGCCAGAGGCGATCGACGGGCTGCAAAACGTCACAAACGGGGCCAGGCGACCCACCAGGACACCGCCCCTGCCTCGCTTTCAGGCCGAACGCCCGATTGTCTGATTGTTGCCCTTTCGCCTGCCAGTCTGCTTGACCGTTGGGCTGGGTCTAAGCCTCTCGGCGCAGACTTGGCGCGCTGGGCAGACGTATCTGATTGATCGAGCGGCGAGCCGAGCCCTTTCGTGTGCTTCTCGCCAAGTGATTATACACAGTGGGCAAGCCCGGGAATTGGACTTTGGAATCTTGCGTTGAGATGAGCATGCGCACGCTGGCAGGGCCGCAGGTTCTTGCGAGCGGACTGCCCGAGCGGCCCCACGGGCGGCCCATGATGAGTACCTATCAACTGCAGCTTTGGTCTCGGAAGAGGTTAAGAGGCATGTTAGATGCTAGCGCCTGGTGATTGGACCGGCCGTCGTACCCCGGCAGTCGCACGGGAGGAGTGGTGAACGAACGGCGCGTGGGGGTTTCGGCTACAGTCTAACACCAGGCTATCTGGCTCTGTGCTATGCGATGTGCAACACGGCCGAGAAGACACTCGTTGCTGGACTGGCTCCCCTCCAGATTGCTGCTGCATTGCCGCTTATGGATGCGTGCAGCGTCAGCTCGACATCCAGTTGGCCACTAGGATGACAGGCATGATGATTGGCCAGCACCTGTGGCAGCAGGCTAGGCCACACGGCGCATTGGACTGCTGATCTTTTGCTCGGGGATGTTAGGTTTTTCGGTCGTCTATATCGCTTTGTGAAAAGATGCTGCATTCATGTCTCCGCATGCTTCAATTGCCTCCATCTGGGCACTTAGCCAGGTTGATCGGGGTCAGCATCCTGGAGCATTGTTAGTCTCGCCAGGGAGCCCATGAAATTGTTCCTCAACGTGTTTCTCTACTGTTGAATATGCGTACGTTTATTGCTCGAGGAGGCTGAGGGAAAGGGGTTGGTTCCGGCTGCATCCAAGAATGATGGCTGGATGAATGTTGCAGCTCCATTCATGCCCCTTCCTCTCCTAAGGAATGCTCGAGTTGAGAGAGGGCTTGTTCGCATGGAGCAGCCCATGCCGCAGAGCTCTAAGCTGAGATGCTGTTGATTGTTTGCGCCTTGACCGCGGCGGCATGAATCCGTGAGCGATAGTATCAGACCCCTGTCCCTCCTGTCCGTCCTCGCAGCCCCTCCTTATCTAATCGGCCATGCAAGTCGCGTCGACGGCAGGGGCGACGCGCTTGCCCCTTCACAGCGTGCTTGCGATCCAAACTCTAAAGCACCTGGAACAGGACCGAGCGACCAACTCCGGAGGCCCAGCAGGAGCAAAGAATGCTGCAACACGACTTCCCCACCTGAGTCACTTCGCCAGTTCATCTGCACCGGCGCTGCATGACTGCAGGCGTATCTGGCCTCTCCCCCCTTCGATCTCTGAGTCGGCTGAGGACAAGGACCTGGGCTGGGACTGCTGCCATCTGCGTCTGCTCACAGGCACATGCCGTTAACCAACGCCATCGACCACCGCCCACCATGAGCATGTTCAAGCGTGCAAATGCCACATACGCGGCCCAGAACAAGGCCCCTCAGCCTGCGAAGCCTCTGGCCAAGCAGCTCTTCCCTTCGAGCAGCCCGAGCCCCAGGCGCGATGCTAGCATCAAAGACCAGTTCCAGAAGAACAACGGCCCTTTCAATGGCTCCTCCAAGTTCAGCCAGTCCTCCAAGCCCGCCGGCCCTCTCCAGCCTCGGACGTCCAATTCCTCACAGCCGATGAATCCCCCTCCTCCGGTCAACCGTACGGTCAACAGCAAGCCCTTTGCCTCACTGTACAACAGTCAAAACTCGTTTGAGGACAGCCCCGATGTCATAGACCTGACCGGAGACAATGCCCAAGCTCCGACGCGGGGCAAGCTGGTGGAAGACATCGATTATTTCGACGACGACGACTTCAGCGATGAGGTGGATCTGGATTACGAATGCCCTTCTGCTCTCCCACCACTACCCCCCAAGTCTACACCTGCCAAGAAAGCTGTCGACGCGCCTCCCACCGATGATACCAGCGTGCTATCTTGGTCTCAGTCCTCGCCCACTCACTTTCAGCCCGCCCAGTCTGTCTCCCAATCGACCGATTCCCAGAGGACTGCCAAACGAGCATTCACCGAAGACATAGATGCACCGTCCTCCAAGCCAATTGCGAAGAAGCGGTCTCTGCCACCACAGTACCTTCACAAGAAACACAAAGATGTCGAACCATCTTCCACATATGGCACTTCAACTCCAGCTGCGAAACCTCAAGCAAAGCCGAAAGAGTCGCGGACGTGGGATCTCACTCCTGGCGCCATCAAGGAGCAGCAGAAATTATTGAAGAACAAATCCAAGAAGCCCGGTGTAACTGGCGCTGAAGCATCTGCGGAAGAGATGCAGCAAGCTGTCAAATCATACAGTGTCAAGCAATCAGCGATTTCACTGAGCAACGAGCAGGAGCATGTCAAGAAGCTCGTGTGCGAGAAGGGACAAAGTGTTTTTTTCACCGGTCCTGCAGGAACCGGAAAGTCCGTGTTGATGAGGGCCATCATTCAGGACCTCAAGAAGAAGTACGCAAAGGATCCAGAGCGTCTCGCCGTTACTGCCTCGACGGGCCTGGCGGCGTGCAACATCGGAGGCATGACTCTGCACAGTTTTGCGGGGATTGGCCTAGGCAAGGACGACGCGCAAACGCTCGTCAAGAAGATTCGGCGCAACGGCAAAGCCAAGAACCGCTGGATGAGAACCAGGGTCTTGATCGTCGACGAGATCTCAATGGTGGACGGAGACCTTTTTGACAAGCTGTCACAGGTAGGGAGGATCATCCGCAACAATGGTCGGCCTTGGGGCGGCATCCAACTCGTCATCACAGGAGACTTCTTCCAGTTGCCTCCCGTTCCGGACAGCCACACCAGGGACACCAAATTCGCCTTTGAGGCGGCCACTTGGAACACCTCGATTGACCACACGATTGGACTCACTGAGGTTTTCCGTCAAAAGGATCCAGGTAGGCATCATGCACCGGTCATACCGGCAAAAGATGTGTTGATTATTGGTTGATGACTAACATCCAACAGTCTTCGCTCAGATGCTCAATGAGATGCGTCTCGGTCACATTAGTGAACAGACCGTTGAGACCTTTAAAAAGATGTCCAGACCAATCCATTTCAATGATGGTCTGGAGGTCACCGAGCTGTGAGCTGCCCCATCTCCCTCGCCTGATCCCTCAACAACTAAGCCCAATGCTGACATCTCCCAGTTTCCCAACGAGGCAAGAGGTTGAGAATTCCAACCAGAGGAGGCTGAGAGAGCTTCCCGGTGAGATTCACAGATACGAGGCATTAGACGCCGGAGACCCCAACATCCGCGACAAGTTGTTGGGAAATATGATGGCTCCTAAGGTACTAGAGCTCAAAAAGGGAGCCCAAGTGATGCTAATCAAAAACCTGGATGAGACTCTTGTGAACGGCTCCCTAGGCACCGTCATTGGATTCTCGACGGAGAGCGCGTTCGAGATCTCGGGCGGCATGTTTGACGAGGAGCAAGAGAACGGCGATGATGTGGACCCGAAGGTCAAGAAGAGGCTCGCTGCCTTCAGTCGACAACTGTCTGATAACGCCGGACCCGACAAGAAGAAGTTCCCTCTGGTGCAGTTCCATGCTGTTGATGGAACAGCAAGGATCATGCTCTGCTGCTCAGAGCCCTGGAAGGTGGAGACACCAACTGGCGAGGTGCAAGCGTCACGGGAGCAGCTGCCCCTTATACTGGCCTGGGCTCTTTCGATTCACAAGGCCCAGGGCCAGACCCTCGCGCGTGTCAAGGTCGACCTAGGCAAGGTCTTTGAGAAGGGCCAAGCGTATGTTGCTCTCAGTCGAGCGGTCACCCAGGAAGGGCTGCAGGTTCTTCGCTTCGACAGGAGAAAAGTCATGGCCCATCCTCGCGTCGTGTCATTTTACCAAAAGTTGTACAGCGCGGAGTCGGCCCTCAAGAAGAAGACGGGCTCTTCCATTGCGAACTTTGCGTACAAGACAGCAAAGCCAGCCAAGCTCACGGGCATGGCCGATGAGAATGATGAGGAAGAGGCGATGGCATCATATGGATATTAGACTTGAAGGGTTCTTTGTGCATCAAGAACCAGGAGAACAATACCCTTACCACCGGAGTGTTCAGGACATGATTTATGAGGACGTCTTTCGGAGGCGTCTCTGGAAGCCAAGAGGCGCAGGTGTGTACCCAAATATTTATCGGAAAGAACTCAGATGCCACTCTTCGGCCCAATTCATCTTTGGTATCTCAGTATCACACTGCAGGAGTAAGTTTCTGGGACCATGTGGTCCAAAGGCACAGACGTCTAAAATGTGTGCCACCTAGATGTCTGTGCTGGAAGAAATGTGCGAGCGAGAGTACCTATGTACCTACAGTACGTAGCTGTTTGGCCACCTCGGCGCAAGGGCAGAGAAGAAGCCGAGGCCGTGGAGGTGCTCATTTGACTGGGGCACCGCTTGCATCGACAATGATCCAATGGACATATCCCAACATTCTAGCCAATTCGGTCGTAGTTTACAATGCGTATTTGGGGAAACAGTGAGATACATGGCATACAGCAATTCTGTTTCATGTGAGACAGTTATGCCGTCTGCGAACAGCTGAGAACCAACAGAGGCTTTCCGTCTTCAGTCTGGCTTGAGAATCGAGGATAGATGGACTGCGACATGCATGCTCTGCTTACACCTGTCCTGTCATTACTCTCTTCAGATACGGAAGAGCTGGAAGAGCTGCCATATTGAGGCCCGTTGAAAATTAGCATTGGGAAGGTCGAGTAGGGACAGAAGTGTTGGGAGCTTGGGAGGTCATCAAGGTCCTCCACTATTACCGGGTAATACAGTTATTGGCGGCGGACGCGTCCAGAGGAAGCTCTTGGTGGGTCCCTCCTTTATCGATAACGAAAAGTGTAGAGGGAGGTGCCCAAGCTCTCACTTCGTCGCGCGACGTCCTTTGCCGCATCCCACAAACCACTACAGACGGCAATCATCCCCTTACCCCCGGCAATCTTCCACATCGGCCCTCGAGAACGCTCGGACAGGCCCGGCACTTTCACTGCGTCTCTCCTCGCCTCCGAAGGTCCTTGTCATCGCCACCTGTGCAACCCCACGTGCTCCTGAATTACGAAATCCCGGTGCCAGGCAGTCGCATCGACCCGCGGTATCGAACAACATGGAGAACCCTCAGGCGTGGGCGGGCTGGTCAGTCCTTGTGAGGCTCAAGAACCCGCCTATCAGCCTGACAGGAAAGATCGAACGGCTCGTCCCCGGCGAAAATGTCACCTTGGTCAATGTGTGGATCGAGAACAAGGATTGGCGCGGGCGGATCGTGATCGCTTCTGGTGATATCGCGGACCTCCAAATACAGGAAGAATCCGGCCCTCAGCAGCCCTACCAGCAGCCGACCCCGCCGGCCGCGCCTCTTGCGCAGGTGCAGCAGCATCCGGCGGCATCTGGATACCAGAGCATGGCTTCCCCTACTACGCCCACTGCGCCAGCCCACTACGCTTCCGCGTACCCGGGACATAATCAACATCAACATCAGCAGCAGCCACAGCCGCAGCAACAGCCGAATCAGCAGGGCGCACCGTTTGCGCCAGCATTGCAAGGGCTTTTCCAAGCAGCTGCTCAAGAGCAAGCCCCTGCGGTGCCCCAGCCAGCCAAGCCCGCATTTGTCGACCCTGCGATCCTCTCGATGGGAAAGCCGCCCGTAAGAGCGTCGCCAGGGGCTGTGAGCCAGGTGCCTCTAGTCAGCGCCTCGCCGCAAACGACGCAACCTTTGTCGGCTTTTTCGAACCGCCCGATCTCGAACAACAAGGCGCAGCGTTCGCCAATCCCGAAAGTCACATTTGGAGAGACATCCAGGGAGCAGACCCCTAAAGGAAGCCTCATTGAATCTATGGAGGGTCTGAACGTTCGAGCTGAACTGGCTGATACTGATGCCGTTGTGGCTGAGGATGAAGCTGCAGCCGAATTGCAGGAAAACCAGGCCGGCGCGTCCAAGAAAAACCGGAAGCGAAACCGAAAGAAGAACGCCCAAGATGGCCCTGTGGAGGAAGCAACCCCATCAAAAGGAGCGCGTCAAGGAAAGAAAGGCAAGGGCTGGCGAGAGACTCCCATGTTGGAGGACACAGCTTCGTTCCAACCATACAAAGCATTGCGCCGGACCAAGGGAAACGCCAACGACAATGGCTGGGCCTCTGAGGACGTTACGGACGTGCAAGAGATGCCCGAGTTCGATTTTGAAGGAAGTTTGAAAAAGTTCGACAAGCGTACATTATTCTCTGAGATGCGCGAGAAGGACCAGATTGAGGATGCCGCACGCCTGGTCTCCCACAACCGTCGTCCAAAGCCAGGCACAGCTGGAGGCAAGAACTTGCATCCTACTGAGAACGTGCTGGACATGCCTTCTCCGTCCTCGAAGCCAGATAAAGCCCCTCCAGATGATTTCTGGAAGAGCGAGGCCGATGACGGCATGCGCAATGGCAGCGAACGGTTGAGCGGGAGAGAACTTGGAAGCAGGCAGGGCTCCCGCAAAGGCGAAGGCAAGAACTCTAGCCGGAGGTCGCAATCTAGAAAGGCCAGTGCTACCACCGTCGGTCAGGTACCAAGCCGGGTAAACTCTGGCGTAAGTGTCCGCGATGCTGCCAAAGGCCGGCGCAAGGCCAAAAATGCTGATCCACAACAGCTGCCGACAGCTGCCTCTTCCGCTGGCTTCTACGCCGCCCAGAGCGACCGCCGCGTCGAGGTTCTGTCTCCGCTGCAGATGCTCAATCTTGAAAACATAGCGCAGAACGACCTGGGCCTGACAGAGGATATGATGACAGAGAATGCTGGCCGTGGAATTGCAGAAGTCGGCCTCCACACGTTGACAGACCCAGCGCTCAAGGTACGGCTCGCAGCTGCGGAAGGTGACCCGTCCTCAATCTCGCCGACCGTCGTCATTCTGGCAGGCAATAACAAATCTGGTTACCGCTCGATTGCTGCAGGCCGTCATCTACGTTGCAAGGGAGTTAATGTCATCTTGTGCGTGGTCGGCATAGAAAGAGGAGAGCGGGACCTGTCGGTGGACATGACCAGACAACTACGACTCTTCAAAAACTTCGGCGGCAAGGTGTGCAGCAAGAGCGAGCTCTTTGAGCACGTCAGGCAAGCGTCAATACCCGTCATCTCGATGGATGCACCGAGGAGCGTGCGCCCCCAAGCACCACCCATGGCTGTGACCCTGATCATTGATGCGCTACTTGGCCACGTGACGCCGTTCGAAGACCTACGCGCATCTGAGCAGGCCACGGTCTACGAGCTTATCGAGTGGACAAATCGCAACGAGGCGTTCGTGCTCGCCGTCGACGTGCCTACTGGGATCGACCACACAACCGGCGAGCCCACTGTACAGGACGGTCACAGCCTGTACATCCGGCCGCGGTACGTCGTCTCGGTCGGCGCGCCCAAAAAGGGCCTGCTGGAGGCGATCTCGTACGGGGACGCTGACGACAGCGAGACCGTCACAGGCCACGTGACGGACGACTCCGTCCTCGACTGGAGCCTGTTCCTGGTCGATATTGGCCTCGGGGCTGCCGTGTGGAAGAGAGCGGGGACCAAGATCAGACGGGGCATCGACTTTGGCAACAAGTGGGCGCTGCAGATCAAGTACCGATCGACGGAGCTGGACCAGGCTGAGGAGTAACGGCCCAAAGTCGCGGAGGGAGTGGGTTACAATCGTCGCATACCGCTTTTACCTGCATACAGACGGAGTACGGGGGGCTTGAACCGGGGGTATCTTTTGGTATTCAGCGTGTGCATATAGCGTCTTTAAAACTTAGAACAATGAGAGAACCCGTGACTGGTGTGTCTTACTTTTTGCTATTATGACTCTGTGACTGGAGTTGCGGAGAGGGATTTCACAGATCAGCCGAGGGACGAAGTCTCGACGGCTACAAAATGGATCTGTCGAGTAGTATCCCGTGGGGTCCAAGACTATTCTTCTACGAGTGGCCAACCTAGTGAGTTCATATTCCGGAAATCTTTTTATCACAGGCCTCGAAACTGGATGAAACAGGATCACCTAGGTACTGCGAGGAGTGTCCTGATCGCTTGTTCCGCATAATGCCACGGAGTGAGCTAACGGGCCAGAAAGCATCGACTCTCGAACGGTAGTGAATAAGCCGGACCTCATGACGCCGAGTCCATAATATCCCTCAACCTCTGCTTCTCCTCGGGCCCTCCGAAGATGACCTCGATGCCTTTCCTCGCCAGAGCGCGTATCTGGGGCTCTGACAGGCCAAAGTGGTCGGCCACCAGCCTGTACTCGTTTGACAGCGGGCTGCCGAAGACTCCTACGTCGTCGGTCTATACCTTCCTCGTCAGTGTGCCATAAACCTCTGTGGAACTGACCGGGTAGAGAGAGAGAGAGAGTGACTCACGCATAGAACCACCGTGCACTCGTCGACCTTCCCTGTTGATAGCTCCCCATCAGCCTCGCGAACATGAACGGATATCCGGGCGCGAGAGATCCCATATGCACATATACGCTACAACACGGGCAACTCACACCACTCCCCAAAATGATGCCCTTCAAAACCCCCACTGACCATGCCGGCGCGGACATTACAGCTCAGGCACAGCTCCAGCCCCAAGCCGCCGGGGTACGCCGCGACCTCCCGCTTCACAGCGTCGCTGAGGTGGATGACATGGCCGATCCTGTGCGGCCGCCACTCCCGCAGCATCATCAGCAGCTCCGCGTCGGACCCGCTCGCCTCGGCCTCGGCGAAGTGCAGCGTCACGCCCAGGCCGGGGACGTCGCGGGCGGCCTCGAACGCGGGCTGCAGCGCCTCGACGCCGCCCCGGAGGGGGTCACCGCACAGGTCCACGCCAACGACGCCGAGTGGCTGCAGGCGGCGGGCTAGGGAGACCACCTCTGCTGCCTCGGAGGGGGTGTTGCGCCTGTCCACGGAGAGGATGAGGCGGGTGTGCAGCTGCGCGGCGGTGCCGTTGCCGGATGATGATGATGACTCGTACTCGCGGATGACGGCGAGAATGGCCTCGACGTAGCCCTGCTTGGAGAGGCCGGACCTCGGGAGCGCGCGGGGCGTGGTCCGCAGCTCGAGGTAGACGACGCCGTCCGCGGCGAAGTCGCGCAGCACGGAGAGGGTGGTGTGCCTCAGCGCGGCGAGGTCGTTGACGAGGTGGTAGATGTACGAGGAGAACAGAGGGAAGAATCTTTTTATTTAAATGTGAGTGAGAGTTATGGTGTGATTTAGTAAGTAGGCCCCCGTCTGTGTTTCAACGTACGTCTTGAGGTTGTAGTCGTGCTTGCCGTCGGGCATCTCGACGAGGGGGTCCGCGAGGTCAGTCTCGCCGGCCTCCTTTTTCATGAGCCAAACTTCGTGGAGGCATTGCCTGCTGATGCTCCCGCTCAAGTGAGCGTGCAGCTGTGAGCAAGGGAAACTCGGTTGTCAGTCAGCAATCTACGGGAAGAAGTGAGAGAAGCGGATGCCGAGATTCCTGGACTCCCAGAGATGCTTGTATAAATAAAAGTACTTTCTGTCCCTTCGTAAGAGTGTAGGCCTCACCTCGATTTTGGGCAGGGCTATGTAGTCCATCATGACTTATTGTGATGCTGCTGTTGATCGTATGTCAGGAATTTCAGCAGCATGAAAGCATATAGTCTATACTGTATAATATATCTCACATACACTCGCATACAGAAACTGCAAGGTAGACTGGAGCATACGTTTAGGTGAGAATTGTCCGAAGCTGGCAGAGGAACCTGGTCCGGGAAAATGAGAATGTGAAAGTGAATTTCCTCGAGCCACCTGAGAACTGCTCAGGGACGCTCTACTATGAGCAAAATCCCCAGCCAGTACCAAAATGCCCATTTGTTGCCGGCCAACTTCCTCCTTCCGTGATAGTGTCGGACGGAGTTGACGTTGTGGAGACCCCTGGGCCTCAGGGATCACCTAGCACGGGACGCCAGGGAGGAAGGGCGATAAGATAAGCACAGCTCCGAGGGAGCAGGGGGTCTGGTCGCAGCGGCTGCTCACCCGGGGCAGAAGTGTGCATGTACTGTGTATCTGGGTACCGGAGGCATACGACGTAGCTTCTTCAGAGGTAATCAACCAACTTCACCTGCCCGAATTCAGAAACACCTTCCCGCCGGTGAACGCGCCGACCACGATACGCCTCGCTCAATTGCACTCGCTCTCTACTTTGCAGACCAGCCGATTACCCATCCACACCGACAGCAGCCAGAAACCCCTACCGAACAGGAACGAGAGAGCGCCTCCCCTACCCCATAATCCTGACCACCAGGACGCCTGATCCAACAACAACGCGAGAAGAGTAATCCGTCCCGACGACAGCGAGCCCCCAGATCAAGCAAAAGACGAAGCAAGCCCAAGATGTCCTTCGAAGCCGTGATGCCCCCCTACAACGCGGGCGACCCGACCGCCACCTTCCTCAGCGCCTCGTGCCTGGACTTCCTCCTGATCGAGCTGGTCCCCATGGCCTACAGAGTGACCAACGAGCTGGAGGCGTCGGCGTCAGCACAGGGCACATCATCATCAGCAGCAGAAAAAGACGTGTCTTCCCCGGCGGCGGCTGCGGCTGCCCCGCGCGCCGCCATGGACGAGGAGGAGGAGAGGGACGCCGTCTTCTACCGGCTCGAGACCCTAGGCTACCGGGTGGGACAGGGGCTCGTCGAGCGGTACGTTTTATGTGATGTGAGGTGTGGTGTCGGTGGTAGCAGCTCACATTATCGTCCACCCCCCCCCCCTCCTTCCCTTAACAGCAACACGCGTCCCGATATCATCCGCGGGAAAAGTGGGAACATGAGCTGACATCCCACCTATTTCCCCCCGGGTCGCAGCTTCTCGAGGGACCGTCCTCGCTTCAACGACACCCTCGACGTGATCAAGTTCCTCTGCAAGGACCTCTGGATGCTCGTCTTCCGCAAGCAGATCGACAACCTGAAGACCAACCACCGGGTATGTTGGGTGGCCTCCCTGAGCACGTCACACGGTGCTCTCTTGCTCTCGACCCAGGGCTGTTGCTAATTGAAGTATCTAGGGAGTCTACGTTTTGACAGACAATGCCTTCCGGCCGTTCTCGAGAATGAGCACGGAGGCCGGAGGAGGGGCGGTTCAACGAGCAGAGCCGGTATGATTCCAGATACTCAACGCCCATATACCCTCACTTTACTCGAGAATAACCTACTAATACCGAAGTAATAGTTCCTATGGTTTCCTTGTGGCGTCGTGAGAGGCGCGTTGGCGGCAATGGGCGTCAACGCGACAGTACAGGCCGAGACGAGCGAATTACCTGGTGCGGTGTTTCAGATCAAGACTGTTCCAACGAAATGAACAGTCTCCCTGGATCTCACCATATGCTTTGCACCAGCCCTCATTCTGCTACCATCACATGCAAAAGCGGCACAGATTTACAGCGGTCATGCATCTACAGTGCGTGAAGGGAATACATGGTGTGTATGACGGCGTTTATTATGATTGGGCCCGTCTATACCCTTTTCCTCATTCACATGGAGAAGACTTGGAAGAAATTGGCTCCATATCCACGTCAGCGCGAAGGCCGCTGATCTCGTTTATCCGATCCACACATGTCAAGCCGTAGCGGCATGACTACCCAGAAGCTTTTTTTCTTCGACCTCTTTGCCAACAAACTCACAACCTAAGAGAAGGGACAACAGATCAGCAACTAACTCTTGACTGATATCATTCGCCAAATCTCGCAAGATTCACTCTGCCTAGTCGCATGGGCTGGCCGTGGTGGTTTGATTGCGTTGTCAAAAGATGGAAGAAAATGAAGAAGGTCCAAAAAAGACGGCGGAGAATCAGAGGTGAAAGGGGAAATCACTTTTGAGGCGAAGCGTTGGCGAAGGCGACGCCCTTGTCGATGTTGCCCTTCAGGCCCTCGATGGCCTTGGCCAGGAGTTGCTTCTCCTTCTCCGTGATGTTACCCAAGGGGTTGATGGCCTTCTCGGCTCCGTTGGGCTAGGATGGGGTCAGCCACTGTGTCAATATTCAGGGTTCGGAAGCACTCACGCCAAGCTCGATAGGCACGGAGAAGAAGTCGGTACCAGTCTGCTGAGCAATCTCCTTACCACCAGGGACGCCTGGGAGGTACACGTAGGATGGCTCGATGAGACCCTTGGCACCCTTCACGGCCTTGAGCAGCTTCTCGGCGAATCTTACTGGTTGTCAGAACGAATTCCACCCGTTACGCAAGACTTCGACCTACCGGTAGCCAGCGTAGGCCATGGAGAGTGTGGCCGAACCAGCACCATCCTTGGCCTTGACGACCTCATCACCACCGAATTGGACGCGGTTGACAAGAGCGTCATACTTGTCGTCGGGAATGGTGACGCTGGGCGTGACCTGGCTGAAAAGGGGCAGAATGGTCTCTCCCGAGTGACCGCCAACGACAGGAACAGTGAGCTCCTGGGGGTTGGACTTGCCAGCAATCTCGGCGACAAATGTCTCGGCACGCACAATATCGAGCGTGGTCACACCAAACAGACGCTGAGGGTTGAAGACACCCTTGGCCTTCAGGACCTCGGCAGAAATGGGCACAGTGGAGTTGACGGGGTTAGAAATGACGAGGATGAAAGCCTTGGGGGCTACCTCGGCGGCGACCTCGATGAGACCCTTGACGATGCCAGCGTTGATGTTGAAGAGGTCGTCACGGCTCATGCCAGGCTTGCCTGTCACCAGCTGTAAGCTTCTTGGGCCTCAAAATCAGGAGTGGTGTTTGCAACACGTACGAGGAATGCCAGCAGGGATGACAATGATGTCGGCATCCTTCAGGGCAGCCTTTGCCTGGCTGGTATCGGGGTCCCGAGGGCCACCGGCAGGCACATAGCCAGCAACTTTCTGTTACGTGACAACTCAGTAAAGATGCCTTGTGATGTGAGGGGTTTGTTGGAGGAGAACGCACAGCGTTGGAGGAGATGTGGGAGAGGTCAGCGGCAACGCCGGGTGTGTTGACGACATCGTAGAGTGCGAGCTCGTCCACGAGGGGGGAGAGCTTCAGGAGCAGGGACAGAGGCTAGCGGAAGAGGTAGCGGTCAGCGGGAGCTCCTGTCAACGAGTTCAGATTCTTCTCTGGGCCGGCTACTGACCTGTCCAATACCGCCAGAGGCACCAGCGACAACTAATTTCGATGATACATGTCAGCTCAAACAGACTCGAGTCCCGCGTTGTTTGTGATTTGTGTGGTGGCGTACCGGCCTTGACCATCTTGACCTAGTTGAGCTTGTGAGGGTGGGTAGTTGGAGGGAGGGGTCCGATATCACGGCGAAAAGAGCTCTGGTGGGGTATCGCTGATTAGAGGCGTTGACCAGTGACAAGGCTTGTGGCTGTTGATGTTGACTTGCAACAAGAGTTCTTGGTGTGTGTCTGTCGGGTGTGGGAGTGAAAAGTAATCAAGGTATCACAAGAGAGGAGCGAGAGAGATGGAATGTTGAGGGGGACGAACAGAGAGGGGTTGTTGAGGTTATGATGGCAGCTCCCGTGCCTGTTACACCTTGGCTCTGTTTTCCGGTGCAGGCAGTGCTCGGCGAAGGAGGTCGTGTCAGGGGGGAGAGCTCCAGATTCGGGGTGGGCTTTGGGGTAAGATGGCGGGGTACGCAAGGGCCGCAGGTGCTAAGAATGGAAAGAAGCAGTCCCCGTCTCGCTGACACGGTCGAGTCTCAACCTGCGGGAACGGGGTCGCACAGGACCAGCTGGGCAGAGTTTCAACAGAGCTCCCACTCCATAATTCAGTCTCTCCGGACACCGAAAGAAAGCCCGCACGCAGTATTGGCAGCCCTTATCTGGTAGCTATCTTCACGATGTTTCTGGGCCCAAGGCGGGTTGGGCCTAGCTTCAGAATGGGGCTTTGCATGACTCTCCGGCTCCTCCGCCCATGTGAAGGTGTACATACACATGTGCTGAATGAAGTCACGTTTCAATACCAAGCTCAGAATGTGGTAATTTGTCTAGTGTTCCAAGGTACGGTTACCTAATGGGAGCCGTCCCGAGGCTCAGGCTCGGCTACCGTGTTGAACTTCGGGCATATTCGGTATCTCTAGCACTTCTGACAATTGCCATTTATTATGTCCATGTTGCGCAATTTGATTGCAATGGCGTCAACCGCGAGGCATTTCATAACATGAAGCATGTCAGTGGTCAAACCATGTGCGGCATTTCCCTGCGGGTCAGCTGGCTCATGCTGGGGGCTGGAACATGCAGGCCTGTGATGCACATGAGAGTCTCGGGCGCTCTTCGGAACGATAAGCAAATCACTACCGGCATCGTACTGTGTGCCGCGCATAGTCAGGCCTCTGTCTTGTCACTTTATTTCAATACGGAGCCCGGGGCCCTTTCCTGAGGAGCAGTGCTCCAGCCATTCCAGCTTCGCAGCCTGCCAGACTGCATCGATCCAGGAGACCAGACCGTGTGGATTCCACATTCATTCGCATTGACCATTCAACCATTGACTCCTTGTAATGATATCATTCAATATGCCGCATATCCCGCCGGACCATACCACCTGGGCTCTTTCGAGAAACCCCCAAGTAGTCCTCATTTCAGATGCGACGCCATGGTCCCGTCAAAACGTTGTTCGGGCTCGTTGGCAATCAACAGTCCAGCATGTCTTTCCCAATACTACTCGAAAGGAATTTACTCCTGAGCAGCCTTCTTGGCGGCGTTGCCACGCAGCTTCCTCTCGGGCTCGGGCTTCACGGGACGCTGGGATCGGCGGATGGCGGAGGCACGGGCAATGGCAGCCTCACGGAGGTCGGGGCGGTATCCGGACTTGGCGGTGGAAGAGGCAATGTTCTTGAAGGTCCTGTGCAGGAGGGTATTGTGTTAGCTGGGTGGTTTCCGGTGCTCGGTCTGGGGAGAAAGCCCTTTAAGCCTCTAGGTTCGTAGACGTACTTGCGGTTGTGGGAGCCGAAGGTGCGCTTGTGGGCGTTCTTTGCGGGCTGGCTGGAGGTCTTGGTCTTGGAGACGACGTGGACGCCCTTGTCACCCTCGGCAGAGATACCGACGGCCTTCTCGTTGACGTATCCGGCGTGCTGTGGACCAATTGATCAGCCCCCATCGTCAGGCGAGTTTTGCCCAGTGCCTCTCGGGCACCGCTGGGATCACCAGTTTCTATCAGGCGGTTCGTACCTTGCGGGAGTTCTTGTTGGCCAGGTTGAGAGGGTCGCGGGAGAACTGGACACCACCTCCTGTGTTGCGCTTGACCAGGTAGGAGTTGTTGTTGCCTATTATGACACAATGTTAGGCGCCGCGCTCGAATGGTGCCCCTGCCTGGGCATATTTCTCTCTGCCAGACTGGCTCGGTGACACGTACGGGTGATCTCCCAGACGAGATCGGCGGAGACGTTAGGAAGAGACATCGTGACGGTGATGTGTTGAGAAAAACGGTAAGGTCGCAAGGGAAATGGTCGTCAAAGGGCGGGTGGCTGATCTCGTTGTCGTCGACACTGCGTTGGTGGTGCTGGTGATATTTTGCTAGGGGGAGATTCTTTCTGTGGGAGCCGCTTACGTAAGTTTCCCCAGGGTTACCACTTGGGACAGACCACTTTTGACAACAACCCTCCCGAGCCTCCCTCCCCCCTTTGGGTGCCAACCCGGCCTCCCCCCCCCCTGTCAGCTTGCTTGGCGCCGAGGGGATTGCCAAAAGTCCAATTTAGCGGCCGCGCCTGATACGCGATAGGTTGGTTGGTTGCGTCAGCCTCGGGCCGCTGGAACTTTGCGACTGAGACTCTGTAACCAACCATCTCGTCCTTCGTTCCTGCGCCTTCGCGTCCTCATCATGCGCATTTGGAGGCTTCGCTCTCCCGACATGGAAATGAAACCCGCGGCGCAGCGTCTCTAGCTTACAGCAATTCTAATCACCTCTCTTTTGTTCCCATTTCAATCAACCAACTCGTAACTTCGACCGGTCGCCTCCATCACCCGATCGATCCGAACTTCACTCGGGAAGCCGACCGAGCCCAACTTCCCGCATATTCTGAACGCAACCAGGCGATTCCATATACCCGAAGGTCATCGCAGAACCATCTCCGCAACCATGGCCTACATTCTCTACTCCACCGTATTCCTCTTCCTCGTCTCCATAACCGTCCTGTACCTCACGCGGGACCGGTGGTCGCACCTCGTTTCCGAGATCCGCCTCCCTGGCGGCGGCTACCTCTACGACCGGCTGCCGGGTTCTTTCACCGGCGACATCGAGGCCGGCTTGTCTTCAACTACATTCGACCTCACCGGAAACGTGGCGGATGGCGATGGCAGGGCGGGACTAGACGATGCGGCCAAGCAGGAGATCCTCAAGATCATGAAGAAGCGGAGGATGAAGTTCGACCAGGCCAGAAAGGTCTACATGGAGAACCGATTCAGAGACAACGGTATTGGACCGGACGGACGGCCGAGGGATCCAAAATTTGTCAGCTTCTCTTGAGGAAATAGTGGTGGGGAGCGATGGATGGGTTTGGGCCGGGGTTAGGGAGGCTGACCAAGCCTTCTACTTTGTCGTATCTCTTCTTAGCGGACAGCTTGCGACGGCGTTTGACGGATTGGTATACCTGACTGGTTCGACTTGTGTGGGCCACCTGGTTTTGTTTTGGTACATTGATTTTCAGCGCTTGGTTCCCGTTTTGGGGGGACAGTAATGCACACGTTGTGCGAGGCAGACGCCGGATTTCCTATCTTGTACTTCTCTTCTGTTGACAGATTCGTGGTTGACGTTCGAGCAATCAATGCGGTCGTTTTTTGACTCTTATCAAAATCGCCTGCGAAGAGGCTGAAGTGTCGTGTTTTGTCCGTCCACCAAAGGGTCTCACGGCCAACTATAACAGTCACCCATAAAACTTGCGTGCGGATGACTTTTGACAAATGGGGCTCTACTCTCCCGTCTTGAAGCGGTATCTGTAGCATTTGGTATTTCATACCTAAAATGACATGCAGGGATTCACTCTCTCCTCGTCCAGGCAGATAAAGATAATTCCAACCTTCTGTTTGAAGTAAAATATAAGTACGAGATGTTTACCAAGCTCTGAAAACGATAATGTGTAATTTAGCCCGACTAGTCTCAGCTGAAAGCTTCCCACCTACCTGATACCTTCTGTCCTAGAACTGTATGTTCGGAAAGAGCAAGCCTATCTTCAATAAAGAGATATATCTGTCTGTGTTTGGGTAACCCTAGGGATGAAGAGAGTGGTGATGGCTGGGTAATTGTTTTTTACAAAATCAACGAAAACCACAACTGAAACCATAATTCTCGAGTCTGCAAATTGTGTTCCTGTCAGTTAACCATTGATATATTCCGAGAATATGTCAGGAATGATTATGGAATGCTGGCTCATGAGGCCAAGTGTTAGGCCACGGTCCGGCAGCGGGCTTCCAAACAACAACGACCTGCCAGGGGAGGCATGTGCCTCAGTCAAGATATGACACTGGAACGATATTCATACCGCTGCCCCGATGAGTAAGGTGGGAAATATAACGAAGACCTGAAGATCAACCAAAGGATCTGAGTAGACAGAAGGGCGAACCGATCAGGAGCGGTGCCTTCCAGTGAATGATACAGCATGAAACCATTAGCTACAGATTACAGAGGTGCGAATCTTGAACGTACTGTCAGCGGTATTTTAAGTGCAGTAGAGTGCATCTATTTGAGAGAATCAACTCACCAAGCACTGCCTGCCTCATCATGAGCCTTGGAGGAGCTCTTGTCACCAAGCCGGAACACAAACATACACACACCCCTCCCCCTCCAAATAACTGGTCCGGAAGTGTACGCATACCTCGTTAACATAAGTCTTCCTTCCTAATGTAATCTGTCGTCCCTATCCAGATTCTTCCACACTAGACCATAGGCATTTGCGGCCAGCTTGCCCGGTTCGTAGTCCACAGTGATGAGCTCGATGTCAACGCAAGGGCTGGGCCAGCCCCCTGACTATTTCATTAGGCCACAGCCGGCTCTGAAGCATATGGATGCATCATACAAACCTCAGTCAATATGCTCGATGGATTCTGTATGCCTCAGCACAAATGTGACAGCAACAGTTTTTTGAACAATTTCCAATCATTGCAGGCCAAATACCTAGGTAGGTCTCTTGTTAGCCAGAAACTAGGAGCGCTTGCACCCAACCTACGACCTACCTAGGTACGCACTGTAGCCACACCAGCAGTCACGTCCCGCAGCGCCGTCACAGCCGTTATGGCAACCGTCTTGTCACTAACACCTTTAATGGGGTCCCGAGTCTGCTAAACTTGAATGCCTCCAAGAAATGCGCAAATTAACCTTGTTCAGTTTCCAGCAGTGACCTATAATAAACATCATGGGGCATCTTCAAATCTTGAATTATTGAGTGAAAGACTCGCAGCACAACCATAATCCCGACCAGACAAGCTGAAAACAACAAGCCCAGCACCCAAAAAGATGGCCGGAAACAGCCCGCATCGATGTTGCCATGGCTACAGTGGCTCAAGATATCGAAGAGACTGCTGCCACGGCGAGGAGCCTCCGAACCATTGCGTAAGCACCTTTCTTGTCCTCTCACGGTCTCTCTTCTGTCATGTTTTGGAAAGTTCCAGAATGTATCACCTCAGGATCCGTAGCAGCTGATTAACAGGTAATAGCACCGACACTGTTGTCCAGCGCACTGTCGGCGCAAACGCAATGGCAGTTGGGGAGGTGGCTGCTGTGGCTGCCAGATTTGCAGACGTATTCGTGAAGAGGAATTGGCAAGAGCGAGGGAGTGGGAAAGAATGGAAATGGAGAGAAGGGAGGACAGGAAGCGTCGACAAAGAGATCCCAACTACGTCCCAACGCGGGATGATAGAATCGAGGATGCCGTAGACGCCGCGGTGATTGGAGCCGTTGTAGGTCTTGTGGCCTACGGAATTTTTCGCTGGATGAGGAGTGAATAGGAAACAAGTCTAGGCTGAGTACTGGGTAAAAAGCGAGCAAACTGGATCTCAATCGACAGTTGGGGGACAACGATTTGAATTTATTTATTTTGGCCAAACTTGAAGTGTCAATTGTGCGACGCAGACAAAACACTGCCAAAGTGGCTGTGAGATGATGCAAGCGGGACCGTCGCAGGATGCGAGGAGATGGCAGGCGGGGTGACTGTGTCAGCATGATTTTACCAGAAGAGAGAGCCTAGAGTTTGAGAGATGGTGAATAGAGTCTAGAGTTGGATTGTGATTTCTCATCTCCAGATATTCAAGAGCTGGACCCCAGTTCACTCCTACCTCTTCAAACCCTCCCGGCCCGCACCACGCCTAGATTGGAAATGGGACCATCCCCACTGGCCACCTTCATCTTCATCTTACATGCTTCGTAACAACACGAGATCTTTCATCTCATACACATCAATTGGTCTTTCCGTTCCTACAACGTCCCCAATTCATGCCATTACAGGAAGTCAGTAGAGGTGCCTGGATGCCTCCTGACCACTGCCTCGCAATACCGCATGACCACACACGATCTTAGACTTCCACCCTGCAGTGAGCCCTCGAGGAAAATCCTAGCAAATCCCCATCGCGCGAAATCCTGCGCCCTGCGCCAAACCTCCAATCCCAACAGCTCTGGAAGGTGGGTGTTCGGCAAGGAGCCATGCTGGCAGAGATGGTTGATGGCAGAAAGCCGCATTAGCTGAGAGAGATGGTGTTTAAAGAGATTCTCATAGAGAAACGCTTCCCGAAAGATGCTGGCCCAGACATGCTGGCAGAAATTCTAGCAGAGAGAAATACTAGCAGAGAAAGACGCTATTAAAGAGAGAGATGATAACTCACAAAGATGCTAGCTGAGATGCTAGCTGAGAGATGCCGGCTCAGAGAGAGATGCTGGTGATGGAAGCATGATGCCAATCTGTGCTGCTAGTCATCTCGAAGGTCTGGTCTGCTTCGACGCAACGACGAAGGCGGAAGGAAGACCAAATAGATTGGAAGTGGGGCCTCACCGCGGGCTGGCCAGCACCGTAGTGCCCCGGCTTGTCGTCGAGGGAGAGCCGTGTCCACACTCCGACCCCTGGCTTGACAAACTACCTACCTAGGTAGGTAGATGCTGTCTCGTAGATACGGCGCCAAGGCGGAATGCCAGGCCGTGCCAGAGCAGTGTCACCACGAAGCCCACATGAGTTTGCCAACGGCGTTCCCCGTGGAGCCTGACAGACGCCATTTGATCATCTGGGAAGGCACTCGTCAGCGTCTCCTGTGACTGGGTGGTGACTCGGGAAGGACTTTTCGCTCCGGCTGACCTAGGCAAGCTCCTTCCTCGCAAAGACAGGTTGGAGGGCAAGCGAAGCCGCTATCCCTAACACTTCCCAATCACAGCAATGGGAAAGAGCGTTGATATTTGATTATGGCCAGAAGGCTCCGACAAGAGCTATGTTGGGCATAGGCATGAGCGTGTACAATGCAGCGGGCAGTCTTACTGTGTCGGCAACATGAGTGTAGCATTATGATAAGCACTCCACAGAGAGTCCACAGGGAGGTGTGAAGCTGCCAGTTGTAGGCAGGCGCGGCGTACGTACGAGCTTAGCCGGCATGCTCGAGGTCCGATTACATGGCGACATATTCATATCTGTTTATGGTCCCAATGACGTGGGTACTTTGGGAAGAATCGTGCAAGTGGTGTATGTAACTTCGGCTGTTCATCTTATGCATACACCACCGCTCAGACTAACCGGTTCCCATGGTCAGCGCTGGAGTGAAACTATTGAGAGTGAGCAGACCCACCGTAGGCGTAAGTCTACAACAGGATTATTCTGAGTTAATCCCTCCTCGAGCAACCAAATTCTGGCCCCAGAAATCTCGTAGGTGTGGGGGTAAATTACTTCCAGGGATGACTAGACAAGTACAACGGCATTGGTCGGCTTGGCTGAATGTCGTTGTGGTATCTCATACCTCATACCTAGGTAGATGGAACACATTTGAATTGGTACGTGCACTCTGAAACTCATCGCCTGAACCTATTCCGGTTGTTGTTCTTTGGCAAGGGGGTTTGAATGTCCAGGCGGCTTCCATTTTCGTTTCCCATTCTACACTTTTACATGAGAATTATTCCGATCGCAAAGCACATTGAGAATCGAAAACGAATATGATATTATCATGATGTCTTTCTGAGCGAACCGGCTAAATCATGTGGATGTTTATGCAAGTTCAGACAATGCCTGGTTGATCCTTTTCCACACAACCGGGTGAAATTTGCCCATAGCCCAGTAGCCACCCTCTGGAGTGCCTATCGTGTATATTATGTTTCGGGAGAGAGGGTTATCCCTCTTGTCCCTGGGCTTCAACTCATTGCCGTGGAAGTAGGCAGGCTTGCCTTTGCGCGCCGGAGATGCGCGCTTACCCCTAGTGGCGTCACTGCTAACGCTCTCGACAACGGCGGGGCTAAAGTCAAGCTTGTCGTGAAGGTACGCCTTGGTCCAGTTGGTATTGCCTATGGGGAACTGGTTCGTGACTCCGAAGATGGGCGGCAGCCCTTGCTTCTCGTAAGCCGCCCTGGACAGGCGGTACAGGGCGTGTACCTGTTCCTCGGTGCCTTGGGTGTTGATGGCATGGCGGATGGACTGGGCGACCCGGGCCACGGCGTGGTCCGCGTGGACGTCCTGCGCCGTGACGAGGGCGAGGAGTGGCGGTGATGCGTTCTGGACCCAGACTCCCTTTTCGGCCCGGGCCTTGGGGAAGATGGACGGGGCGCGGTCGCGAATGTCGACGGGGAAGCCGATCATGATCGAGCGCCGGGACGTGAGGGCGAAGGTCGCCTGGCCGACCATGCACACCAGCCAGGCGTAGACGACGTCCGCCGAGCTGACGAAGGGTGTTGCCTGGTCGGAATTGGAGGGCACGGCCTCGGGGAGCCCTGCCTTGATTGCCATCGTCGCGCGGGCCTTGAGCCTCTTCACCGTCTTGGGCGGCAGGAAGATGCTGCGGAGCTCCATGGTGGGCCAGCGGATCATGTCGAGGACATACCGGGCCAGCCAGATGAAGAACCACACCCCGGCGAGCCGGTTGTTTTCCAGTATGTGTTTGCCCTGAAAGTCTGGGTGCTGACCGGCAGTGTCAAGGATGTCCTCATTCCCGGCTGAGAGAAAGGCAGGGACCTCAGACTCGCGGCCCGCCATGACGAGGCTCCACGCCTCGGAGACGCTGGCCACGCTCATGATGTCCCCGAGAAGGTGTGGCCATGTCAGCGACACGATTGTTGCGTCTTTGAAAGAGATGATGTGCATGTTGAACTGGGGTGTGTCAGAGTTGAGAAAGTCTTCAAGGGTCAGGGGCGTCTCGGGGGTGACGGAGAGATCCAAGAACTCCTCTGGACTGGCCTGCACAGATGGAGTGGACGTTTCCCTGGGCAGTCTCGACGCCAGCGGGTGGTCGTTGATGCTTATGTCAGTGTGCGAGAGGCGAGTGAGCTTCACTGCTGGCCTCTCGGCAGTGAACTTTTCGGGGACGTGTATTTCCAGTCTGCCGGTGTTCTTCTGGTAGTGAGAATCACACACGTTAGTGTACAGCCGGTGCCCAGGGGGGCGGGGGCAAAATCAAGACGACGAGAGGCGGATTTACATTTATTCTGACCCTTCCACCACACTTGCGCCATCCTGGGAGGGCACACAGCCGCTCAAGACTGCCATGCACTATCTCGGGGTCCAACACATCGTCGAAACGTATGAGCCAAACTCCTTGCGACTTGCGAAAGACTTGGGTGTCGTCATAAAAATGCACAGGGTATATTTCGTCTGTGGGCACCGTCGGCATACAGACATGCTCTTCTGCACCAAGGAAAAAGCGGCTGAAAAACGGCATGGTTGATGTAACAGTTGGAGCTTTCTTTGCCTGAGGAGGAGGGTGGGGGGCGGAGGGGAGAGCAATTGAGGAAGGCAATGAATTGATATCCGCGAAGTTCACAAATCAAAACAATTGGATAATTATCTGCTCAAGTAAGAGCAAAAGGGTGTAGATAGCTCCTGCGAGGAAGATAAGTATTCACGGCTTGCTGTGCTTTACACACAAAATCAGGACTGGAAGTTCGGGCAGGGAGGGCCGACTTTGTTTGTTGAGCACAGTGGCATGCCTATGAGGGGCTGGAATTGTGGATGGGCATTTTGACAGGAGGACCTCACCGCTCCCTGACGAAGGGTTGTGATGAATTTGGGAAACTGTTGCCGGGAAGGGCAGGGCACTGACACAGCTCTGTCGATCTATCAGTGACTCTCGTCTGGCTATTGATTGTGCTATTTCGTTGACCTTGCATCCATGTATAATAGACGGTACGTTCCATGCACGGACCTTCTGGACACATTCATTCCATTGAACACAATAGACATTCACTTGGGCAAGCAGGCTGAGAGCAATAGTATCCGTGTAGAGCTGCTGACACCACCAAAACCCTTGAGTTTGAGCTACATTGATGCAGAAACTACAGGGTGTCGGGGTGTTATAAATATACATAAACTTGCTCAACATTGAATATGAATTCTAGTGATGTTTTTTATTATTTGAGGTTATAAACTTTCAAGTTTACCGACAGGTAAATCAGACAGTGAAGAGTTGTACTCTGGTTATATACAGATACCGATTTTCTCAGCCTGGCAAGTTCTGGATTGAAAAGAGACTGACTTGAGACTTCCACACTGTCTGGGTAGAAGCCAAGCATACCAAGGAGCCAAGGGCTGAAATGTCTTGCCTTGCGCATATTGATTTTCAAATGTCGCGATCAGTGTTTCAACGTGCGGCAACGACCGCTCCCTATTTTCAATCTCAACGTGGATACGGCGGATGATGCCGTAATCCGCGTATATATGTACTGCGACCCTGACGATCTCAACTTGCCATGAGATGCCAGTGTACCGCCCGAGTAACCATCGTGATCTTTTTTTACGGCTCAGCAGCTTATTTCGATTTTCCAAGAACATTTGTTATTGTTAATTTGTCTCAAATGCTGCTGTTGGCTTTGCTTCAGAACGTACCTAATGTCTTGCTATCTGGTGGCTGTAAGATGTTGCTCCCGACGGGTCTTCACGAATTTGCACAATCTATCACATGGAACATCTTGTCGCAAACCATCGTCGAAACCGTGACGATATGTCACGGAAACCCCCACTCACCACGGAACCCCCAATTCACACTGTTTTTCATATGATTCTGTCGTGGAAAGGGATGCGCCAGTTGTCGTAAGATCTGCAACATACATGTCCCGCTGCTCCAATGGTATCCTTGAGGGCTAGCCAGATATGTATCATGTAGACTGTCGGGATTTCCGTGATATAAGAAGGAGGATAATTACTGGCCCACTGGGAAGCTTGTTACACGATCACCGAGCTCCAGTTTCAACACTCGCTACTTCTGCTGGACTTTGATCGCATCGATTGCATTGTGGCAATCCTCCGAAGTTTATGCGAGGTCTCCTGTCTGAATCTCTTTTTTTTCAATTTTGCCCCAATTTGTCGCCTAAGGCAGTTATCTCATAGGTAACATGGCTGCTCCATCTCCTGTTGCCATTATTGGCATGAGTTGTCGCTTTCCCGGCGCCAACTGCCCAGAAGAACTCGAGCAGCTCCTTCTGAATGGCGTTTCCAGCTGGGGGCCAATTCCGGCCGATCGTTGGAACCGTGATGCATTCTACCACGCCCAACAGGGAGCTGCTGAGTCCCTGGCGGCCAAGCACGGCTACTTCCTGAAAGATGACATATCCAAGTTCGACGCCCGTTTCTTTCAGGTACCACCGCAGGAGGCACATGCCATGGACCCACAGCAGCGCATCTTGTTGCAGACCACCTACGAGGCGCTGGAAAATGCAGGCCTGCCTCTCGAGGACGTACGTGGCAGCAACACCTCTGTATTCATCAGTGCGTTCGCCTACGACTACCAGCGTATGGGCTACAAGGACCTCGCTGAGGTCAGTGGATCGCATGTTGCTGGTACTGGTATGGCGATGCTGTCAAATAGGATCTCGTATGTGTTCGACTTGACGGGAGCTTCGTTGACCCTTGACACTGGTTGTGTAAGTTATCACATGATGTCCCTAGGTACACAAGACTTCTCTTGTGAACATCCTGCTGACCGACTGCCATCAAATCCTTTAGTCTGGCAGTTTGGTCTGCCTTCACCAGGCATGCCAGAGCTTGCGTCTTGGCGAATCCGACATGGCCATTGTCGGGGGATCACAACTTTTGATAGATCCTGCTCAGTCTGTCAACATGAGTTCTATAGGGTAAGACGTCCCTTCCCCTGGTACAATCCTATTGTTCGATCCTCTTTACTTCCTCGTCGCATCCCATCACAAACATCACCATCACATCTTATGTTACGTCTCAACTATCTAACAACAATCACCCACTCCACAGAATGGTCAACCCCGATGGCCACTGCTACGCATTTGACACACGTGGTCACGGCTACGCCCGCGGTGAAGGCGTTGCTACCGTCGTCCTCAAGCTCCTGGACAAGGCCCTTGCTGATGGCGATCCCGTTCACGGCGTCATCGTCGGATCTGGGATCAATCAGGATGGCCGCACGGAGGGCAGCATCATGTCTCCGAGCGGTGAGGCCCAGAGGGTTCTCATGCAGGAGGTGTACGCAAAGGCCGGTCTGGACCCGAGCCATACCCCGTACGTAGAGGCACATGGCACGGTAAGCAGAATGAACAGATCTGAAATGACCACATTGAGATGCACTCCCTCGAGTGAGTGGTTCAATAATCGAGTTACTGACTGTGCGTTTTCAGGGCACCAAGATTGGCGACAAAGAGGAAATCGGCTCCATCTACTCAGTCTTTTGTAAGGACAGAGATCGAGAGCAGGACCTCTATGTGGGATCAGTAAAGTCCAACATCGGGCACCTTGAGGCCTCGGCGGGTATTGCGGGTCTAATTAAGTCGATTCTGGTGCTCAAGACGGGAGTAATCCCACCACAGTTGAATTTAATTGACCCCAAGCCGTCACTGAAGTTGGACGAAAGGAATATCAGAGTGAGTGACCTCCCTTGATCTGACCACTTATTTCAACCCTTGTACCGTCGGAAGACAGAAAAAAAGACTACAGAAAAAGGAAAACGCAAAGGATAGGTACGCTGACCAAGTGCTCGTCGTTTCACCAGATTGCCCGGGAAGCCACGCCCCTGCCACAGGGACCTCGCCGAGTGTCTCTAAACAGCTTTGGATACGGTGGCACAAATTGCCACGTTATCATCGAGGACTTGAGCACATGTGCAGCTTCTGGCCGCGCTCTTGCGTCGTTGGGGCTCCGAAACAATAGGGCTGCCAATGGCCACGCAGCGGCGCTATCAAATGGCATCAAAATTCACGGTACTACCAATGGAACCACCACGAATGGGGCGGACATGCCACGTCCCCAACTCTTCCTCCTGAGCGCAAACTCGGAGAAGACTCTCAAAGCCTCGGCCCATAACGTACGGCAATGGGTCTCCTCCCACGCCAGCAGTGGCGGGTCCGACAGCCAAGCACAAAAGACGCTGTTGGATAACCTTGCATATACCCTCTCGGCGCGTAGAACCCTCCTTCCCTGGCGAGCTGGCATCATCGCTTCAGATGTCGAGCAGCTCAGCTCCTCGCTTGCCAGCGTCCGGCCGTCCAAGTCCTCGAGCGCGCCGCACCTGGCCTTCGTTTTCACCGGGCAGGGCTCGCAATGGGCTGGTATGGGCCGCGAGCTGATGTCACTGGCACCGTTCGAGGAGTCCATTCTCAAATCCGAGGCCATCCTTCACGGTCTGGGGGCTTCTGCGCAAGGCTGGTCCCTGTGCGAGCAGCTGTGCTCCGATGACAAGTCCTCGAGGCTTGGAGACGCCAAGATCGCGCAGCCCGTCACGACTTGCTTGCAGATCGCCCTAGTTGATCTCTTGAGAAGCCTTGGTGTCACACTCAAAACCGTTGTAGGCCACAGCTCTGGTGAAGTCGGCGCAGCCTACGCAGCCGGGGCTCTGAGCCACGAGGCTGCGGTTCAGGTGTAAGTCTGCCCACTCATTTTGTGCACGGCACAGACAGCACCACTAATGACAAGATGACCAGTTCATACTACCGAGGTTTCTGTGCGGCCCAAGCCAAGCAAGACCAGACGACGCCAGGCTCTATGCTGGCCGTCGGACTGGGTGAAGACGCGGTGCGTCCATACGTTGCTCAGACCAAGACTGGTCGCATCTGTGTGGCTTGCATCAACAGCCCGGAGAGCACCACCATCTCGGGCGACGAGTGCGCCATCGATGAGCTCAAGGCCGTGCTTGACGCGCAGTCCATCTTCGCACGCAAACTGCGTGTTGACCAGGCATACCACTCCCACCGCATGCACAAGGCCACCGCAGCCTACCTGTCCTCGACAACGCATATGCAGAGCAGCCCCGTTCGCGAGGGCGTGTCATTCTTCTCCACCGTTACGGGTGAGCGCAAGGAGGATGGTTTTGGTGCGCAGTACTGGGTAGACAACCTCGTATCCCCTGTCCAATTTGTCAAGGGCCTACGCCACGTCCGCGACGAGCTGAAGCGGGCTGATACGGGCGGTGATGATGCCTTCGTCTTGGTCGAGATCGGGCCTGCACCCACTCTTGCGGGACCAACAAAGCAGACCCTTATGTCTCCCGACTTCAAGTTCTCGTACCTCTGCCCACTGGCACGCAAAACAGATGCCCGCCAGTCGACACTGACCTTCCTCGGCCACCTTGTCGAGCTGGGCGTCCCCATCAACAGGAAGAAGCTCTCTTCGATGCTGTCTGGCCACGGGGACCATATGCCTCAGGCTATACCCGACCTCAAAGCCTACCCGTTCGCCGAGGACTCACTTCCCTACTGGCGTGAGTCCCGCGTCAGCTCTTCGCACCGCCTCCGGCAATTTGCCTGGCACGACCTGTGTGGGCTGTTGGACCCCGCAGGGAGCGAGCAGGAGCCGCGATGGCGCCACCATCTCAACGCGAACAGCTTGCCGTGGCTCAGAGATCATGTCATCGATGGATCTATCATCTTCCCGGCCGCGGGATGCGTGTGCATGGTCATCGAAGCCATGAAGCAGTTGTCCCAGATGCGCAAGAGCAAGGCTGCTGTCCCTGGCACTACCAGCACAACCCAGAGATTCAGGGTCAGCGATGTTAATTTTGCCAAAGCAATTTCGCTTCCCGTGGATCAGGAGAATGCTAGTATCGAGCTGCAGTTAACAATCAGCCCTTGCAAGGCTGGCGGCGGCCGATGGGAGGCATTTCGCATCCTCATGTACAGTGACGGCGCCTGGGAAGAAAGCTGCAGTGGGTTGGTCGGGCTTGATGACACCCAAGATGATAACATTGTCGAGGCCGTCTCTGAGCACGACCTTCAGGACTCGGCGTATCAGGCTGCATTCCGAGGGATCCAAAAGGACTGCACTTCGGCGGAGGCAATGGTAGACGGGGACACATTTTACCAGAACCTCAAGGCTACCGGCAATCTCTACGGGCCCAGCTTCGCCCTGCTGGGTGACCTGCACATTGGCAACAGCCAGAACATGGCTTGGACCAAGCTTAAGGTTCCCGACCTTCCTAATCTCATGTCAGGTTACAGCCCACAGCCGCATCTTGTTCATCCTTCGACCCTAGACGCCATCAGCCACATTGGAGCTCATCTGTTCAAACTACACAACGGTAATGCACCCGTTGTAGTGGGCTCTGTGGCTGGCATGGACATCCGAGCCGATATGAACAGCATTCTCTCGGAGCCCAACACCGAGCTATACGTTGCTGCGACTCTGAATCGATCCCTGACCGACATGCGCTCTTGTACTACTGACGCCTATGTCTTTCAGAAAGACAGCATCTCTGGGGATTTGTCTCTCGTGATCAAAGCCCAGTACGTCTTGAGATCCTTTGGGCTGGGACAGCATGGGGCTTTGGAGGACGAGACCAGCAACCAGGGCAAGCAGCCCCGGCGGATGACGTGGGATGTGGACGTGGACTTCTTGAGCAACGAGAAGTTCATGTATATGGTTGCACAAAACCAGCAGAAACAGCAAAAGCAGTCACCAACACAGAAGGATTTCGACGAGGGCTTCAACAACTACTACTCCAACATCGAGCAGGCGGCATCTATTTTCATCCGCCACGCCTTGTCAAGGCTAGACCTCACCACCAACACACCAGGCACTGTTACACCTCCCGTGGTGGCGGCTCCCCACTTGCAGAAGCTCTTCAACTGGATGCAGGCATACAGCATTTCCCCTGCGTTTCAAGATCTCACATCCGACCTTAGCTTTGAGGACGAGGCCCGCGTTGTGGCAGCCGCTGAGAACGCCACAGCCTTCGGTTTTGAGGGCAAAATGGCGGCCCGCGTCGGTCGCAGGCTCGCAGACATCCTCCTAGGCAAGTGCGACTCGCTCACTCTAATGCGGGAGGGTGATCTGCTCGACTCGCTGTACGCCAACGGCATCTCATCGTCTAGCTACCAACAGATGGCCGAGTATGTGAGACTACTAGCCTTCAAGAAGCCACACATGAAGATCCTCGAGATCGGAGCCGGCACGGGAGGCGCAACTATGCCACTGCTTCAGGCCTTGAAAGGCCAGGACGGCGAGATCTGGTTGGATCGCTATGCCTACACCGATATCTCTGGCGGCTTCTTCGATCATGCCAAGAGCAAGTTTGCCGAATGGCTGGGCTACCTCGACTTTGGCGTGCTCGACATTGAAAAGGACCCGTCAACCCAGGGCTACGCAGCCGGGTCCTACGACGTCGTACTAGCTGTCAATGTCCTCCACGCCACCAAAGATATGAATGCCACCATTACCCACGCACGGCAGCTGCTTCGACCTGGTGGAAAGCTCATCGTCGTTGAGCTTACCAAACTAAGTGTCGCGGTCAATATAGTCTTTGGAACTCTTTCTGGGTGGTGGGCCTTTGAAGACGAGCGCCTCGGCCACTGCCCTCTCCTAACCACAAGTGGGTGGGACGATCTGCTTCGCCAGCACGGCTTCAGCGGCCTAGACATCTGTGCTCAGAATACCCAAAGCCAGGAGAGTGGTATTTCGTCCCTTATGGTCTCGTCTGTGATGACGAATGAGTCCCCAGCTTTCGAGCAGGCGCTCTTATCTCCATCACCATCATCGTCCTCACCACTTGCCGGCGTGAAGATTATCCAGGGCTTCAAGGACTCGCCGTCAATTCAGAGATTGACGGCGTCGCTCCTGGAAGCCTCAAAATTGAGAGGCTACCGCGGATGGGCCTGCCTGGATTTGATCACCGATGCCAATAAGCTACAACGGAACAGTGCCGATCCAGTAATGGTGCTAGACGTTGCAGAGCATGGACTGCTGCTGAACGAGAGCCCTGAGATATTTGATTCTCTCAGGAACCTCCTCACGTCCGGTAGCCACGTGCTGTGGGTCTCGCTCCAGGAGACCAGGGACGATGCAGCTATCAGCGCGAAGAGATCCATGATCCAAGGTACGGCCAGGGTACTGCGCCGTGAGAATGGAGGCGCCTCCAGATTTGTCACCATCGACATCGACGAGGCGACCACACTCGGCGATCTCACGGTTGTGAGAGACCTTTGTAGCCGTCTTTTAGAGGCAGCGCAGGCGTCTATGTCTGGCGAGGAGGATAGTTACGAGCGCGAGCTGAGTTATAGCAACGGCGAGCTTCTTATCCCTCGCTTGCAGACTGATTCCAAGTTCCAAGCCTGGGCCGACAGACGCTCTACGGCAACTTCAACACCCAGTGCTCTGCCCCTGGAGCCAGGCGTGCCCTATCATCAGCCCGCCCGCCCGCTCAAGCTGGAAGTTGGCACGCCAGGTCTGCTGGGCAGTATGCGGTTCGTCGATGATGATTCAAGCAGCAGCAAGATCCAGCTTAAGCCGTGGGAGATACAGATCTCCGCGCGAGCACACGGTGTCAACTTCAAGGACGTTTTCGTTGCTCTCGGTCAGATGCGAGCCGGCGTCAACATGGTCGGCGAGGTAGCTGGTGTCGTTACCGGCGTTGGAGAGGACATGAAGGGCAGGTACAAGAACGGCGACCGGGTCCTCGGATTCGGCGCCTCGCCGTTCGCCAGCAAGCCTCGTATCAGCGGCCATCTCGCCCACGTCCTCCCTCCGGACATGCCATTCAATGCCGGGGCCACAATCCCTGTCGTCTACGCCACAGCTTATTACTCTCTATTCGAGGCTGCCCACTTCAAAAAGGGACAGTCCATCCTTATCCCTGCGGCCACTGGCGGCGTAGGCCAAGCAGCCATCCAGCTCGCACAGTACGCTGGCGCCAGCGAGATCTTTGTCACGGTCGGTTCCCAGGCTAAGAAGCAGCTGGTTATGGACACGTACGGTATCCCCGAGAGCCACGTCTTCTCCTCGCGGGCCGTCTCCTTCAAGGAAGGTATCCTAAGACATACCAAGGGCCGCGGAGTTGACTGCGTGCTGAACTCCCTGTCTGGCGAGATGCTCAGTGAAGCCTTTGACTGCCTGGCCAAACTCGGTACTTTTGTCGAGATCGGAAAGACGGACATCTACAAGGGCAACCACATCAGGATGAGCAACTTCGACAAGAGCATCACGTTCGCCTCCGTAGATTTGGTTACGCTCGGCGCCGAGCAGCCCCAGATTGTTTATGAGACCCTCGCGTCTCTTATGAAGTTGTTCGAGGAGGGTGCGCTGCGCCCACCCACGCCCATCAACTCCATGCCCATCGGTCGCATCGAGGACGCCTTCCGCCTTATAGCATCACGAAAGCACACGGGCAAGATCGTACTCGAGTCGCCCGAGGACGCAGCCGTGACCGCTGTTGCAGCAGCAGCCCCGGCCCTCGAACTGGCAAGAGACGGCACGTACGTTATTGCAGGCGGTCTGGGCGATATGGGAAAGCGTCTGGCGGCATTCATGTCCGCACACGGAGCCGGAAATGTCGTGTTGCTTTCTAGGCGCAGCATAAGCAACGAGGACCATATGGCACTGCAAGTCCAATGTGGCAGCGGATGTGTTGTGCATGTTGTTAAATGTGACGTTACAAGAGAGTCTGACGTTCGGCGCTGCGCCGACTTCTGCAGACAGCGGAACTTGCCACCAGTCAGGGGCGTTGTACACGCTGCAATGGTCCTGCAAGACCGTCCATTTACCTCCATGAACCGCAGTGGCTTTGCAACGGCTCTAGGTCCCAAGGTGTTTGGAACAATCAACCTGGACAAGGCATTTGCTTCTCCCCAGCTCGACTTCTTCCTCACTCTCTCGTCTGTGGCCAATCACATCGGAAACGGCAGCCAGGCCAACTATGCCGCTGGCAACGAGTTCCAGGATGCCTTTGCTCGCGCACACGGCAGTGGCAAGAACAGTAACAATACGCACTACATGAGCATCAACCTGGGAGCTGTGGCCGGGTCTGACTCTGTCAAGAAGAGCTCGAGCACGAACAGGCTGGACGTCATTATGGTTTCGTTTGACGATGTGTTCCGGAGCATCGAGTACGCCATGAGCCCTCAGTCACACCTCGACCATTGCAGCCAGTCCATAATGGGTCTCTCGAGGGCGAGCATGGTGGAGGCGGACGAGCATGTCTGCCTGACCAACCCCTTGTTCAGCCAGCTTCCTTATCCGGCACGAACGGGCCAAGAAAGCACGGGCGAAGGCGCGTCCGGAAAGGCCGTAGATGTGGAGGCAGCCTTGCGAAATGCCCAAACGATCCAGGAGGCGGAGGCCATCATCACGGAGACGATTGTTGCCAAGTGCGCCGTGTTCCTTGACCAGTCAATCGAAGACGTGCCCGTCAACCAGCCACTGGCTACAATTGGCCTCGACTCCCTGGTGTCCATCGAGCTGAAGAACTGGCTGCTCCGAGCCTTCCAGGCCACCGTGCAGACATCCAATATCTCGAGTGCGCCGAGCGTCAAGGCCCTTGCGTCTTTGGTCGCAAGCAGATCCAAGATAATCAGTGACGAGGTTCGAGCAGCGACTGTCGATGTCACGAAGACTGAGAACGGCGCTGCCCCTCTTGATAAGACTAAGGTGCCCTTCCATGGCCTTGAATGTTGCAAGGCAGCCAAGACGCTGCCCAAGTATCCGCTGCCGGATTTGAACGAGATTCTGGCATACCTTGAGCGAAATGTCTCCCACTTTGCTAAGACCCCTGAGGAGCTCAAGGGTCTCAGGAAAGCAGTGGACGATTTCACGGCGCCAGGCAGCCTCGGACTACAAATGTACGACCAACTCGTCCAGAGGGCCAAGGACCCCAGTCTAGACAGCTGGCTGGCAGAAATGCACCTGAAGGGCTTGTACCTTTCCCGCAGACACCCCATTGCGCCCTGGGGCAATTTCCTTAACACGCACCACGACAGCCCCAAGCCACACACCCAGGCAGAGAGGGCGGCACTGGTCTCGACGGTGGCATTCCAGTTTGCCAGGGAGGTTTCAGAGAAGAAAATAGATGCAGACTGGCTGGGCAACCAGCCGCTTTGTACCTACTCGTGGGACTGGATGTTCAACACCGTCCGCGAGCCGCACCCCGGCTGCGACAAGATGCAGCGGCACCCTGGCAACGACTACTGCGCCGTGCTCCGGCGCGGACACGTCTTCACGGTTCCGCTGCGGCACAACGGAGAAGAGGCCTCGTATGAGAGCCTCAAGGACGCCTTCCAGGCCATCCTCGACCGCGGCGACCTCGACGACGACTCGTGGGCTGGGATGCTGACGACCGACTTCCGGGACCCCTGGGCCACGAACCGGGCCGCGCTGCTCGCCCTTGGCCCGTCGAACAAGGCGTACCTCCAGGCCATCGAGGCCGCGGCCTTCCTCGTCTGCCTCGACGACGGCCGGCCCGAGACGAACGAGGAGCGGGTGCGCCAGTGTTATGTCGGCAGCGGGTTCAATAGGTGGCACGACAAGAGCACGCAGTTCCTCATCTCGGCCAACGGCCGCTCGGCACAGCTGTCGGAGCACTCCATGGTGGACGGCCTGACCATCATCAGAATGACGGAACGAATCCACGACGCGATCCAGTCGCACGACACGACAGCAGCCGCCGGCTCCCGCAGCGGCAGCGACCCGCTGCCAGTCGCCCAGTTTACACTGCAGACGACGCCCGAGATCGAGGCGCACATCGCCGAGCTGCGCATGGCGTACGCCTCGCAGACGTCCAAGAAGAGGTACGCACTGCACACGATACGGTCCCTGGGCACCAGCGCCGCGCTGGGGACGGGCGTCTCGGCCAAGGCGTGCATGGACCTCGCGATCCAGCTCGCCAACAGGATGCACTTCGGCCACAACCCGGGCAGCTGGGAGCCGGTGTCGACGCAGCACTTCCACCGCGGGCGGCCGGAGCTGGTGCAGGTGGTGACGGACTCGGTCGTCGAGTTCTGCGAGGCCGCCCTGCAGGTGGCCCAGGGGAACAGCAGCGGGGGCAGCAACCACCACGAAAGGGCCAAGCAGCTGCTCGGCAAGGCCGCCGGGGAGTGGGAGCAGCAGATACGGCGGGCGAGCGAGGGCCGGGCGTTCCTGCGCATGTGGGACACGCTGCTCGGGATGGTGCCCGAGGGCGCGGAGAAGCCGGCCATCTTCACGGACCCGGTGTTCTGGCGGGCGTTCCCCGGCAAGGTCCTGCAGGTGCGCAACGAGGCCGAGGTCGAGGACGCGGCCATCTGCCTGTGGGACGAGGACGCGCTGTGGATGAGCTACTCCATCAAGGAGGGCAGCGTCGCCATCTCGATCGTGGGCGACGTGGGCAAGGTCGAGGCGTACCGGCATTGTCTTGATAGGGCGGGTGTTCTGGTTAGGTCTATTGTCAGAGGGGAAAGATAGATTTCATGGTTACAATGACGTACTTTGTATTTTAGATTTCTTAGGAAAGTCATTGGTCAGTGGGAAAAGGTCCAAGATAGACTTGGATACTAGTTTTAATCAGTTTCACATTATCCTTCTATAATTGGTCTCAAAGGCATATGCAAAACCACAAAGTAGCCTTTCACTTGGAACAGGTTCTGCTGAACTTGGTTGGAATGACAGGATCTCAGGCTAGTGGTGTAAGTATTTCGTCAAATCCGTGTATTAGCTACAGTCCCCGGTTCTTAGTTCCACAAGCGCCCATCATTTATCAACCGCCAGAATTCTCTCAGACAGGGGTTTTAAACTTGGGTAAACAAAACACAGCTTCTGACTAGTTGTCCATTCCGAATTCCTAGGTACCAAAATTTCTACCATGAAATTAAGTTGAGGCACGTTGGTTGTAGTCGCCAGTCTTACATAAGCCCCAACTTCAGGGCATCAGTAAAACGGCGGCATCCCTTCAGATACGACTCTAAACTTTGTGAGTTGTCCCCCCCCCCCCTTTTTGTTTTAATTTTTCTTTAAAAAAAAAGTTCCCGCCACCACTGAGTTCGCCATTCATGCCACCTGAAAAGACGTCCAGAATGAGCTCCGATGGCCGCAAGGCACCACCTCCAGCCCCTCCACTTCCTCCCCCGCGGAGACCCATCATGTCCAGTAACAAACCAGCGACCGAGACGCCTTCTTCAGATCTTGACAGCATCGCGTCAATTCCAGCAGACTCCCTGGAGCACCATATAGAAAGACCGCTTGTTTTTGAACAGCCATACAAGCCAATTTACTACTTCTTCTACGGCACCCTGACCCAGCCCAAGATCCTGAGCCACATCCTCGACCTCGAGGAACAACCCGTCCTGCGACCAGCAAAGCTCACCGGCTACGCACTCGCAGATTGGGGCCAGTACCGCGCGCTCGTGGGCGGCGAGCCCGGTGAAGAAGTGGCAGGCCATGCCTACCTTGTCCAGTCGGCCGGGGACGAGCTCAAGCTCGCCCGGTACGAGACAAGTGCCTACGAGGCGGTGTCGTGTGAGATGAGGTTTACGGACGGCGAGGACCCGGCGCAGGAGGAGCACGGCATGACGTTCAGGTACGCCGGGGATGACGAGGCCCTAAAGGCCGGGAGGTTTGACCGAAAGTTGTGGGAGCTGCAGATGGGCGCGCGGCTGCCGGAGAAGTGGAGGGCTAGCAACAGTGCGAGTCCACCTGGGCTAGGGGAATGATGAATTATTGCTGTGCCATGAGGAAGCCATCCGCATGACACCGACGTAGCAATGCAAGGCGAAGCCGGCATGCCAGGGAGGAAGTCAGCGTGCTTGCCAGGCAAGTTTCTCCGACATCACTGTAAAAGTGCTGCTTCAAACTCCCGTAAGCCATCTCTTGTGAAGTGTCATGACATGCACCAAGTATCTAGGTACGTGAAAAGCCAAAGCCAAACGACCAGGTCCATTTACAGGCATTGAAAAACGGCAGTGATAATACATGATTTTAATCTCTTGTTCATGTTATTAAAAATAGGTTTACAATGCTCCAGTTTTCCCATGTCCAGAAAATATGGAGAGGTATCGGGATGGCTTCTGACAACGGTGGTTGGGAGCCGACCAGCTTCAATAGCCATCCCCTAGTGTGTCGCACAGCCCTATATCCTGGGCGGGAGTCTAAATTATGTACAAAAATCTCGTTTCGTGTCTCTCCACGTCCTGTAATCTCTTCCATTGGGCGTGTTCATTGGGCGTAAGAACGTCAATACTTTTCATTCCGTCGACTGAGAGGTGCCGTCATGAGGAGCGTTCCCCCACGGTTCCCAGGGAGTCTTCACAAAGAAACCCACTACCTGGTCTTCTTTGCCTCCGGTAGGTACGCCCTGTCGTCGACGCCCTCGACGACCTTGACCATCTTCTCCATCTCCCTGCTCTGCTTCTCCCACTGGGCCTTGGACATGTTCTCCTGCTTGTCGAACATGCTGGGGTCTGGCTTGCGGTAGGAGCCGCCCATGCGGTCCCACAGGGTGGTGTACTGGCCATAGTTGTAGTTGAAGGCGAGGTGGTGGATGCTGTGGCACGCCGCGCCGTTGACGACGGGGTTGTCCGAGACGAACTCGCCGTCGTGGATGATGATGGTCCAGAAGTTGACGAACACGAAGAGGAAGACGTAGGACAGCTTGTGCAGGGGGAAGAAGAAGGGGAAGACGTGGTAGGGGAAGGACTGGGCGAAGCCGTCGAGCGGGTGGAAGGCGTGGGAGGCGAAGGGGGTGGGCATGATCCACTTGTGATGCGGCTTGTGCAAGTTCTTGTAGATGAGCGGGTGGTGAAGCCAGCGGTGGATCCAGTAGATGCAGAAGTCGGTGAACATGACGAAGAAGGGGAACTGCACCCAGCTGTAGGCGGCGAAGGGCGCCTCGGCGGCGGTGTCGTAGAGCTTGCTGTGCCCGCGCACCTCGGCCAGCATAAAGGGCGTGGTGCAGATGGACATGAAGGGCATCGAGGTCATGGTCTGCTTAATCTCGAGGGCGATCTGGTTCCTCAGGTACTTTGGGTGCTCCTTGGTCTTCTTGTCGAACACGAAGACGTACGACAGGCTGGCGAAGACGAAGTATACGACTAGGCCGAATAGCCTGAGAAAACGATGGTCAATTAAGAGGTTCTCCAGGGAGAAGAGTTGATGCTAGGGCGTCACTTACCAGACGATGAGAAACAGGGACAAGGCCTGGCGGTAGATGTTATCGCGTGGCCATTGGCTCATGTAGGCATACTGTGACGGCTCGAGGGAGAAGTAGTGCGTCGACGGCTTATACGCCCATGCCGAGAATGCTTTGTCGTTGACGGTCTCGTTGGACGGAGGATGTGGGAAGTCATAAGGTGCAGGCTTCGCAGGGTAGAATGTCGCGTATAAGTAGTCCCCAAATAGGGTGTCTGCGACCTCGAGAACGATATCCATGGTGATGTGGTGGTGACGGACTCGCTTCGCGTGGACGGATGGCTCCCTTGCCGACTCGGGATGGCGCGTTGATTCCGAGAAAGAAAGGCTTGGTGGTCCCTGAGGTGCCTTCTTATCCAACCTTGGTTGTGTACCCTCAAATATACAAACGACAGGCAAGACTGCAGCTGGCTGACGGGCCAGCCACAGATATTATCGTTCCGAGGATGGGACGACAATTGCGACTGCAATTTGGCGCGGCAGAATTTCCTGGTGACAAACCCCGGGCCGAGGAGATTCCCACTCGATTGTTTCCGTAGAGTACGAACTGCCGCTCAACCAAGTGAAAACAAGGGTCCAAGCTTGTGGTCGACTCGACGATGCAAGACCGCGGTAAGGAACACAACGCATAAAACGCCCACCTGGAATTGTCGTGCCTCCCAGCAAAGAGCCAGAGCAAAGGAATTGCAGGCAGGGTCTCACGAAATCTGATGGCAATTTCAAGATCTTGTGACCTGGGAGGAATGCAGGCTGCGAGGGCCGTCAGTTCTGATATTTATTCAGGGTCTCTCGAACCTGCGTCAACCCAATGCCGATTCAAGTCGTGGTCGCCAGCACTTGCAGCAGAATTCCCCACCGGTCGCTCCCAACCCCGGCTCCCATAGTACGATGTTTAGATGGGTGGCTCCCACCGCCGGCCGCACAAACCATGCCAACGCGCCCCGGATCGGGCAAAGACAGGCGTCTGACATGACCGTCTGCTGTCAGTCGTGCAACCGCGCCAGGAGTTGCGCGACGAGTGGAGCACTTGGCCTCCCCACCGAGCTTCTGATTTGCTGCTGGAAGTCCCCGGCGTGCTGTGGCGCCGGCTCGGAAGCTGGCGGGAGCGATGCGGGAAAGTGGTCTCATTCGAGATGTGAGAGTGTGCTTCCTTTTTGCTGGCTGCCAATTTCTCTGAGCTGCTGGCCCCGCCTACCTACCTCGACAAGGTTCTGAGTGGCACATTCCACAGCTTCCACAGCTTCCACAGCTTCGGCAGCTTCGACGGCTTCGACAGCTAGGCGGCCTGCTCCTGCCGATCGCTGGCCCTTGCCATGCCACCTTCCAATCAGATAAATCCTGCCGACCCCATTCGTCAATTGCTCCTCCCTGATGTGACCCTGCCCGAGCTGCCGGGCCTGCGCTGCGAGCCTGCGAACCAACCCTTTCTCTCTACTGCATACGGACAATGCCAATTTTTGCAACACCGTCGTGCATAACAGGCAAATCTTCTGGAAGTCAATGAGGAGGGCTTGGGACTCTGAGAAATCCAGGAGGCCAATCCTCAAGACCACTTCGTCCCACCCACCACGCAGCACACACACACACGCATGAGACCCTCACAGGTTCGCGCAAAGTTGCTGCACTCGTATGTGCGTTGTGTACTGCATCCCAACGGATACCGCATGTCCGGCCTGCCGGGTACCTCACAGTCACGGACGCCTTGTCGCATAGTTGTGCGGTATCCTGATTGTCCATATTTGGCAGATTTTGCCTACAATTATTACTACTTTTGTCACTCACTCAGAGGGCTGGGTAGGTAGGAACCTTGCTCATGTGGCGACACTCCGTGCTTCTCATCCTTGGGCGAGCAAGAAATTGCTCTGTGGGACCTCACGGATGCCGACCTACTCGGAAAACCTTTGCGAAACAGAGGTCCGTTGAAATGCTTACTCCTCGCCTACTACGTGTGGGTAGATTGGTAATACAGTACTGACTTGCCCGGATCACATGAGCCGGATGGTGGTTGATGCGAGTTTCTTGCTGCGCATCATCGCAACCTTCCAAATCCGGGAAGGATGACCATGTCAAGGTGGCTGAATCGGCCACGCGCTGGCAGGACTGTTATGGCAGGCGGTGCGTTGAAGGATACAACACTGGAGGCTCCGCGACTCAAGAGGTCCTGGTCATTGGCCTTCCGTTTCGGACGAAGAAAGAAGCCGGCACTCAGAGGACGACGACAGGCTGAGCCTCTGGTACGCATTGGGAGGGCAGCTGAGGCAGTCTTGACCTGGTTGGCGACGTGTCGGATCGCGCCGAAAAAGCCCACAGCTTCGGCAGGAAGCAACTCATTCCTTCGTATCACTCTCCCGGAGCTGGACGCAAGGCAGTTCCTTCGAGCCAAGCCGGCCACACTCCGAGCTACTGATAAACACACGGAAGGCCACCAGCGGATTCGATGCGATTTCGAGGCCAGAGCCGACGCGATTCCGCGGCCAGCATCGGTCCAGTCAACCTTGGGGACTCGATTGACTCGTTTGCGGTCCTAAGTGGCCACCAGTGAGGGCGATTTCGAGCGGGTTCGAGCAAGGCGATGGACTCCCGGGAACTTAAATCCGCAACTTTCCGGCTCCGAGGGCGATTTGGACTCGGTTGCCGAGCAAGCTACGGATCCTCGGAGAGCCGCCGCGGTGAAGAATGCTGACGTCCGCACGACGGGTGATCACCGTGGTATCCCTGTGGAGGAGGATTTGGAGTGGCAGTACCTAATATTTACCCCATGGCAGTTCAATATAGGATGGGCCGGGCGGGTGAACGTAGAGGGAGACGGACTAGACAAGCATTGGAAGCTCAATGTGCACGGATATTGAGCCGTGTGCTGCCTGTTTCGTGTGGAAGCATGACGCAGCCTAATAGATCCCTCCGCTCCGCGGACGACCACCCTCGCCAATCGGGTTTCTTCTCCTCACATCTGATATTCCCGGAAGCAGGTATGTATCACTGCCTTTCCATCTGAACTTACCAGTGCCTCCTACTTCCCTTCGCCTTGGGGACTCAGCCTTAAGCAACCTGTACCTGACATATACGGGTGTCGTGGCAGGCATTACACAACGGGCTGGCGGCGTTTCTAAGGGCCGCGCATACGTGTCAAGCCTCCGTAAGAGAATATGGGAGGACAAGACCTCGCTGGCAGGGGAAGCCTCATCAAACCAACCAGCCGCGGAATGACGCGACTTTAGGTGTTGGTGCTTGGTGTTTGCGCAGTCCTGAGAAAGTCTCGTTTGCGTTTGGGTGCTTGGCAGGGCTGAAAAGGGCCCGCGCCAGAACAACTAACTGGCTTCTTCGGCAGGTCTTGGGTGCTCGTCCGGCCGACGGAGCGAAAGGCTAATCCCGCGCTTTTGGTGCCTCGTGGGTGGACCGGATCATCGGACTGGGCTGGTCCAGAGGGTGACTGGGCGATGCCGGTGGTGGAACGCATGTGCTGTGCTAGAACTTTGCTTATGTTACGGAAAGGTGCGTGCATGCACGTGTGCATGCGGCTTTCTTGCGAGGGAAAGACACCAACCAACCGTGTGCGATTGTTTGTTTCTCCTCACACCCTCCTGATCGTCGCCGCGGCTGCTCCCTCGCACCCATGCTGACAGCTCCCATGAGCACGTAATCCTCCAGCCCTGGACGGGCGCATTACCTCACCAGTATAACATGTCTCGGAGTTTAGCCGACAGTCACACGCCCCGGGCGCCACGGCACCTCAAAACCTGTCGGGCCTGAATCTGGGGTGCGGCACGAGATCCCCGTTCGCATTGAACGTGTTTCGGCAGACCCCGAAGTTCAGGGGGGGCACGTAACCAGGCTCTGGTACTGCCCAGCATTGATGAGCGGCCAGAAGAGGCTTGTGCAGGCCAATGCTTGGGGAGCCACAGCCATTAAGCTCATCCTGGGAAGTGCCGAGAGCCCGTCTGCGTATGATGAGCAGCAACGTTAAAAATTTGTTTGGGGCGGGATCCCTGGTTGCAGGGTGGGCCACTTTTTGGCTTACACGACGTCTGGTCATTTTCGCCCGCCCACCGACGACGCATTCTCTTCCACACACACGCATAAGATGTCACGACGTGAAAGGGAGCACAAAATTTTCGGTCAATAATATTCGTTACATTTGTAGTTTCTCGGGTCTAGCATCCGCAATTCGTAGCACAGCTCGGAACGACCATGTGCCCCGAAACACATTAACAGCACACCGTATCGTCGAGCAGAACTATTTCGAACGTAGTATAAAGTAAAAGTGGCATTTGACGACCCGTTTGAAAAATGAGAAGCTGCCGTTTGTCATCGTGGCCCTCTCAACCTCATAATCGCTCTCGGTGTTCCGAGCGACCGGGGCTGGAGAAGTCAGGCTGGAGCCCTCTTAGTTGGCGGCCGCAGCCTTGTTCTTCTTCTTGCCCTTTCCTTGGTGGTGGGGCTCACGGGTCTCGATCTCCTCAACGTCGCGGGCGGCAGCGGCAGCCTTGTTCTTCTTCTTTCCCTTGCCCTGGTGGTGGGGCTCACGGGTCTCAAGGTGCTCAGCAGTCTCCTCGACGTCACGGGCAGCAGCAGCGGCCTTGTTCTTCTTCTTGCCCTTTCCTTGGTGGTGGGGCTCACGGGTCTCGAGCTGCTCGGTGGTCTCCTCAACATCACGAGCGGCAGCGGCGGCCTTGTTCTTCTTCTTGCCCTTGCCCTGGTGGTGAGGCTCGCGGGTCTCGAGATCCTCTACATCGCGGGCAGCAGCAGCGGCCTTGTTCTTCTTCTTGCCCTTGCCCTGGTGGTGGGGCTCGCGGGTCTCGAGATCCTCGACATCGCGGGCAGCAGCGGCGGCCTTGTTCTTCTTCTTGCCCTTGCCCTGGTGGTGGGGCTCGCGGGACTCGAGCTCCTCAACATCGCGAGCGGCAGCGGCAGCCTTGTTCTTCTTCTTGCCCTTGCCCTGGTGGTGAGGCTCGCGGGTCTCGAGGTCCTCAACATCACGAGCGGCGGCGGCGGCCTTGTTCTTCTTCTTGCCCTTGCCTTGGTGGTGACGAGACTCAAGGCTGCGCTCCTCTAGCTCATCCTCGTCCTCCTCATCGTCCTCCTCCTGGCGCTTGGCGTTGGCGGCCGCCTTGTTCTTCTTCTTGCCCTTGCCTTGGTCTGCAAATTTGTGAGCAGGTGGCTTCCCCACAAAAACATGGGGAGAAACACTTACGGTGACGAGCCTCGATGGAGATATCAGCGGGGAGCGCAAGAGCGGGTCCGACGGCGGCGGCAATGAGGGCGACGCTGCGGCGGGACAGGGAGGCACCCGGGGCGTTCAGGTCGAAGCCGGCAACCGTGGAGGCGGCGAGGCCAGAGACCAGGAGGCTGATGACTGAAGGGGCGTGCATTATGGCGTCGTATGTTTCCTGCCTGAGGTATCGTACTATCAAAGCTGGCCGGCAGCGGGTCAAAGAGTGACTTAGAGTTGGTGAAGGAGAAGGAATGAGACGATGCCAAGAATGAAATGAGCTCAGCTACTGAACAGGAAGAGTGGCGTGAGCAAGTTTGGGGAGTGAGCAGGTTTTTGAAGTATTATATACGGAGGTGGCCACTTGGTCTGCCCGCCTTGGGAACTCCTGAAGTCCAACGGGAATAAGGCACTAGTAGAGCGAGGCTGGCCGTTTAGCCGATGGACAAGACGAAGATGAACGAGCCCAACAGCCCTAGACCTCGTCCCTGGACGAAATCATCAGGAGTTGGGACGAAAGCGACATTGTCAAACCTGATCTGCGCAAGCCAGTTGTCTGAGAGTCATGTCTCATGATGGACGCTGACTCCCAGGTACACGGCAATGACGGCAGTGGGGCGGCGCGGGCGAGGGTCTCATCAAGGGCGCTTCTCGACTGCCACCACAAGCGGTTAGGATGGGGGTGATGAGGAGAGCGAGCATTGCTGGTGTGTAGGCCGGGCCTGGTCCCTGCCCTCTAGATCGTGGACCATATGCTGGGACCAAGGGGATGGGACGAAGTCTGCTGGCCTGTCCCAGGTCGAACATTCTTCCACGACCCACAAGCCCGTCAGAAGGACCGAGTGCGATGTCCGGCGAGGGATCGTGACGCCTGCGATGTGCAGCACGGAGTAACTGCGTATACTCCGTATTCGATCGGGCAGGGATGAGGGCGCCACGAGTGCCCCAGGCCCATGCTGATGCAGGAACCCCTTAAGCATAACCATGTGCGCTGCAGTGGAGGAGGCCAGCCAGCTGGACGGGGAGTGGTCGGGCAATCCGTGGTCGACACAAGGTTGGAGGTTTGCAGAAAGCCAAGCTTTGCGGCTCCATCAAGCTCACGAGCAGCGCCAGGGGTTCGTTGGGCGGGCTGGCTGGCTGGCTGGGTGGTTGAATGGTACGGGCCCATGCTGTGTCAGGTTCAGATCTCACACATCTCGCAAATGAGATGCGCGATGTCGCCACAGACGCCAGTACCCCAGATCAGCGGTGGGCGCCCATCACCCCCAGGCACCCCAGGGCCAGATCGAGCAGCGAACATGATTCACACTGGCATCCAGTGGATCATGTCCATCAATTCTTAGCCGCCCTGGGCACAACCTGCCGTTGGGAGGGGTTGGAGACTGGGATGCGGCTGAAACTGCAACTTTTGGCGCCTTCTCAGCCCGAGACACCAATCACCACCGTGGTCGATGTGGGGAGGACAGGCCCCAGATGGAATAATAGAACATTCAGTATGCTGCTGCACGGTCGTGATGAGCAGACCCACGCGAAGATCGAGGGGGTGGAAAGGGCGAGGGCTTGACGAGCTTGACTGACATGTTGGGAAGGAGCCCTGGAGCCAAGCCTGCCCAGGTGAAACGCCCAGTGCTTCTAACAGGTAACCTACCTTCGCCTGCCACCCATGCTCAAACTTCCCGCGACAGCGGCTTGGCTGCATTACCCTGGTTCGCATTGGCTCCAAACCATAATTGGCCATTCGGGCATTTTTCCACGTCACTTAACCTCACCTCAAGCAAGTTAGAGTTGGCTTCAGAGCCGTCCAAGTGCCGGAACTTTTATTTCTCTCTGTCTCTCTCTCGCTTTGTGTCACACATTCACACCAACTTTATCGCCGTTGTGATGGTTTTTGTGGGGCCCCCGAATCCCCTCGCTGTCGTAATGCATCGGCCAGCCACGCGACCAAGCGAGGCAGCTAGGCCAAGCTAGGCCCGAGTGGCCACCTGCTCGTCCTGTCCACTTGTGCCCCTTTCAAACACACCCTGGCCCGAACATTGTCTCATCCCATGTCGCCGCCAACATCAGACGTCTCAACCTCCAAAGGGGCCGATGTGCCTTTACCCGAGGATGGTGCTGGTTAGTAATGGGCATGCACCGCTCCCATTTCTTTTGTTTCCTGAACCGCTGGGCTGGTGCCGTTTTGACCGAGTCAACACATCTTTTCTTGGGAAACGCCTACTACTGATTGCCCGTCATTCACGTTGATCACACACGCTCAAAGGCTTGGCCCCGCCGACGTGGCAAGACGAAGCGACCTGAAGCAAGTCTAGCAAGTCTAGCCGTATGATCTACGCCTCGAGACCGCCTTGACCGAGTAGCCAAGTCCGTCCTTCCTGACGTCCGGCCTCTAGCGTAGGAAGCCTGGTGTTTCCTCTTCTCATTCTTTTCACTCCTTTCCTTGATTTGTCTCGTCCGAGCAGCTGGCATGCCCTCATCGTTCCGCTTCATCACATACTCTGCGTGTGAATACCCTCTACTATCTCCAATGGCGAAAGACTACCAAGCCGTACCTCTTGACGAGGAACAGAGCCGGAGTAGCTCAGAGTCCACAATATACGAGAAGGACAGGCTAGCACTGAGGTTAGGAGACGACAAATTCGGGCGTAATGCTAGGACAAGAGCCTCAGACTTTTTCTCCAAGCACTGGCCTTGGATAGGGCACGCAGTCCTGCTCACCTTATCGATGACCCTCTTCACGCTGTCCTTCTGCAACAGGACGGCGAGGCCATCAGATCTCCAGGTCACACAACAATTTTCGTCTTACTGTATGCATCAATCAATCATCTTCCCATTGGCGGTCTGCCCGGACTAACATCAACCAGCACCGGTGGCGCCCACCGTGAAATATGACACAGTTCGATTCAACCTCACACCCATGGTGGAGGGTCCTTTTGTCGGGTATGGTACCAAGGTCGATGAGGCGTGGGACTCCATAGCCAATGACAGTAAGTCGAGAGTCCCATTTGGACCGTGGATGGAACCACATGCTGACTCTGTTTGAACAGTGGGCGACCAAATGATATCAGAAGAGGAGCTGGACAGGCTAGGACTGCCCAGGAACTCGCTGAAGGTGACGGACCCGAAGACCGGCAAGGAGGGCTACCGCGCTGCAGTCGAGGTGTTCCATCAACTGCACTGCCTGAACCTGCTGAGGCAATACGTCTACAAGGAATATTATGTCAACATTTACAGTGACATTCAGGAAGAGGAGAACGGCCTGAAGGGCCACGTCGGTAAGTCAATCGTTCCCCCACGTATACCGACGAATCATCACATGCTGACAACATGTCCCTCTAGACCACTGCCTCGAGGCCATCCGGATCAACCTGATGTGCACCGGTGACATTGGCATATTCACCTTCCGAGAGTACCCAGAGTACGGCTACGAGGATGGTGACTTCTGGCCCGACTTCAGTACGCTGCACACATGCCGGAACTTTGATAGCATCCACAAATGGGCCATCGACAACACAGTGTCATGGACCCATGATGTATGAAAGCATCAGACATTTTATTTCTTCACATTCTACGCGGAAGCACGCCAGCAAGACTCGCTTTCCTGAGATATCGGAAGCGAGACAAGAGAGCCGGAAGATGTTGAACAGACTTGAGACACAGCTGTTCAACACACTCGATTGAGCTGCGGCACATCCATAGCCTGAATATAGAACGAGAAGTTCCGGGATCTGCATTCGGCAACCGGGCGCCGAGAATATAAGCAATACATAATAATACCCCTCGGATCACCGTGGCATGCTAGCAGGTTGATTTAAACTACTCTTAAGTACTCTCAAATTAATAGCCCACCTTTTTATCTCGCTGAGTGTCTCGTGAGGGCTAGTTCTGTCGGGTGTGTTAACACCGACAGCCCAGAGGACACTCGAGGAGCTCAAAGCTGACTTCCGACCGTATACGAAACGACCACATCTACCGTTGCCGCGGAATGTGCCGTGGAACGCGGTATTCGCAATTCCTCAAAACCCCTCCGACCCTAGTTCCTCGATAAGTAGCATATCAGTCATGTTGTCAATATACACTGAGCTAGTTTGGTGCGGCAGATTTCCTTGAACTGCATCACTAAATTGGAAATGATGTATCGGCAATCGAGCTCACCTCGTTCCCGGTCGTCGAACGTCGTTCGGCATGACCAAGGTCGGAGGAGGCTGGACGAGAGCTTGGGTCAACGAGCTTGTTTGCAAAAACGTGACCAAAACCCGACAGATGCAGGGCTCGTGATATTCCTATTCGGACACTCCTTTATTAACTATAGCGTGCTGGTGATTGTCATCAGCGCAGGGTATGCTAGTTCATTTCTCCGGATCACGCTTGTGTCATGATCAGGGAAGGCTCTCTTCGGAGACGTCATCTTGAATGAAATCTTATCCTTCCAAGTCTTTGAGCTCGAGAATGTCAGGTAATTATGGAAAGAAATGGCAAAGCGGTGAATGGGGAAAGCCGCGGGGACATTGGATCAGGGTAAAAGTACCTAGGTATAAGGCCAAGTATTGAGAAAGGGGTTGCTGTGGAACCCACGGTTAGGCAGTCAGTCATCCTGTCCTGTTGAAAGTGCCGAGTGCTTTGTTCAACGGAAAGCACTGACATGGAGTGCAGTGAACTCAGAACACACAGGATAAGTCGCCAGGAAAGAGATTTGGGCGATAGCTCGATCCAGTTTGAAGAAGCCGGCAGCAGAGTGCCGCGTTGTCTCCGGCGTGACCAAATGGGTGGACACATATGGACAGGGCTGGATCAGACACTCGAGACCGTCGCATGTTTCTCCATAGATGCTTCTTTACAAGCTATTATGGTTTGATGGCACTAAATCTCTGCATTACGACTCTCAATCTCTAAAAGACGGACTCACCAAAACAAATCTGTGTACATGTACCCTCCAGGCAAGTTGACCTGGCCCTGTTGAAGCGGATGTAGGGGCCAAAAAGAACCTTGTAGGGCGGAAAACCCCATCTTGTTTTGTGATGCCGTTATGGGTTTTACTCTTTCTTCCAGTGCTGGGTATTTTTTGTGCCGGGCTCGGGTTGAACGGGGGACCCTCCGGTCGAGAACACCCCAACTAGCCACTGAGCCACTTGGTAACAGTGTAGGAGGTGTTCCGGCGATAGCAGGTGGAACTGGCTTAGCTATAAGCCCCTCAGATGGGGTGAGAAAGAGCGAACTAGAGCTGTATGGCAGTGAATGGGGGAGGGGGTCACGTGAATAGTACGTTCCATTCGTACGTCTTTAAAAAGGGTGCCGTGCCCTCTGGGGCCCCTTCAGCGCCTATGTTCTAGCCATACGCCCACTTTGAATACAAACAATCGCATATTTGCCAGACCCAGTCTTTCCTGCCACAGGCTGGCGGGCGTCTTGTGACGACAACGCTGACTTGCTCTCGACTAGGGTTTTAAAAGAAAATAGATGAAGAGTATCTGTTAAAAGGTGCGTCATGCCAAATGATTGTGGACAATCTTAGGTCATTACCACGTTCTACGCATTATAGCTGTAGATGTGTGATTTTATTTACACTCCCTCTCCGGCTGGGGAATATTACCGTAACTGGACCATTCGACGTTCGAGCTAGATGAAAATTAGATTGCTGCACGGAAGTGTTGAAAGAACATCCATGATCATCGTCAAGGGAAGCAACAGCCTGTGGGATAGTGACCGCAAATTGTGCCTTCGTGGATTGGATCATATGATACCTCCCGGACTATGAAACCGGTCAATAGCAGTAACATTCGCACTCCTGTCACACGATTTTTTACGTGGGTTGTGTTGACACATGAAATCTCACGTGCTCATTTTGCTCCTGTATCTATAGAGGGAGAAATCTAAAGGGGAGTGCGGCCCCCACAGCTCTGCATGAAGACCACGAGTGCTGGGATCCAAGACGGGTAACCTTGGGTATTCGATGTTGTGGGCTGTTCTTGATATTTCAGCTGTCAAGTCAAATGAGGCCATTGATGGGGATAATTGCTCTTTCGGGATTGATCAGCAATTCCCAGCGATAGGGAACCAAACATTCCTCCTCCTCTTACGCAGGCTTACCCGTGGCCCACATACCAGTCCTGGCTGTGTTGGCAACTGTAACGGTGATTGGCGGACAACGACTCGTGTCTCTGCCATGTAATTATCATCAACAGCCCACAAACTCCACAGCGTCCTGAGCGTTCGACTCACTTGGTCTCCTACATTGCAGGCAGGTATCCACGTGGGCTGCCGTTCATCCGTAGGCGACCTGCAACTCTCCGATGTATTGTGGTCCCAATGCAGCATTGACACCCGGCTTCGATGAAACTTGCTGAGATCTGCCTAGAATGATCACGTATATCATTGAGTGGCGGTTTGCTGGCACTTATAGGACAAGTGAGAGTGGGTCTAGCAACTGAGGGAGGCGAAACTCGGGACATATAAAAAGCACCAAGGGTTTCACCTGTTCGTCACAGCAATCAAAGAGAGTTTTCGCTTCGGAACGCTGACTCGCAATAAGGCGGATTATCAGGGAATCCAGACGACCAAGAAAATGCGCTTCTACCAGATATCCATCTTCTTGGTTATTGAACGTATGCAGAATAGGGGCAATACGTAGGCAGATACTTCCGAGATCTCAAACTATAATAAATGCCGAGTGCAGCGTTCCCGGAACCTTATTCATTGCTCTTTCTGTATCTCATACGCCATCTACCTAATACAGCACGACTACACGATATCTCTGCAAATATGAAGTTCTCTGTCACCAGTCTCCTCCTGTCGGCCTTGGCCGTTGGCTTTGCCCAGGCCGCCTGCCAGTCGCGGAGCACAGGTTGCGTACGTTTGAGTCCCTCATGCCCTTGCCGTTTCCCCCAAGACATTTGAGCATCTGATCTGACCTATATACTTTTACCAAAGTCCCCAGATTCCGTCTGCCAGTCTCTGCTTAGCAGTGGCCAGGTCTGTGGCTCGACCGAGACCTCCTCAGGATGCTCGACCAGCGGCGCCGAGGTCACAGTAAGTTGACACAGCATGATGTTCTCTTAGCACGTTTCGCAACCTCTAACAATTTTTCTCATCAGTGCCAATGCTGTTCCTAAATCTAAGGAGGATCGCTGGCGGTTTTTCTTACTGCAGCACGGTGCCACATATGGTGTCGGCTACCGGTCCCGGCGCAAGAGCCTGACCAACCTGGTCTCAGTCTACAACGAAAATTAGTCTACTAAGAACTTTTGTACCCTTGCTTTTCGCCCCGTAAGGCATCATGATTTAAAAACATTCCGTGATTGCGTTCTCCGACTGCAAGTCACATTTGAACCTGATTGATGTGACATGTTCAACGGTTTTACGAAGTCTAGTCCACGCCCAGCTGACCTTACGTGCATTTAAGGAGAGCTCCTTGCTCCCTGCCTAAATATTCCGGAGCTTCATGACGGTTAGAGGCGATCTGCCAAGCAGAATTGATTATGTGGCACCTTGGCTGGTGGAGACCTTCCAAGGATTCCAAGACTGATTGCCGATGCGATGTGCCGATCAAGCTGGCATACTTCATCTCCAGGACAATTATCTGAAGCAACACTAAATAGAAGCTTCTCTGATTTTATAGTTGAAAACTCCTCGATTCTTGCCGAGTCCAGAATTTCGGTGCTTTTTACAGCGAGGCCGCTGATTGGGAGAGCGGAGAGTAAATAGTTAGGGATACTAACTATAGGCAGATGTATGTGGGCCGAAAGCTCTAGAATATATGTGATCAATAGCTTCGAGGAACGGGCCCCGGAAATGTTTAAGAGGAACAATTATTGAGCCATGCAGTGTCCGGGGTTCTGAAAGTCTTGATTTGAAGCAATAAGTTTACATTTAGATACTCAAAGCGAGAGTCCACATAATAAAAGACGTCCCAAGGTCCTGCTCGAGACTCGACGATACCGCTCATGATAAGAAAGCACATGCCTGCATGTGCGTAAAACATCTGAACTTGGTGTCTGGTGTCTGGTGCATCTTTCCGGAAGTGCTCGTAGTAGGACGACATAATGTCTAGGCGTTCGAATTCTTTCCCCCTGCGCCGCCTGCGGGCTTGCCAGATTTCCCTCCGGTAACGTGGCTCCAGGGATCATCTTGAGGATTGTCCACCCAACGCACAAGTGAGGCGCTGATCTTGTCCTTCTTGCCAGCAGGGCCGGTTTTGCCGCCACCCTGAGTCGGATGCTTGCCGCTGGTGTGCTGTGAGCCAGAAGCCCAAGTTCCAACCCCAAGCAGGTCGTTACTATCAGACGAATCCCTGTTACCAGCTTCAGTTTCAAACACCCAGGTAATGCGTCTTCATAACAAAAGAAAGATCTCGTAGAGACTAACATGATTCTGACTTGTGTGGGCTTTGTAGGACACAGGTGCCTCCGTTGGGGACCAAGCTGCTAACTACGCAAGACACACTCGCCAAAGATAAATTAAAGATAGCAGAGGTCCTTGCTGCTTACACAAACAAATGAGAATGAGATGGAGGAAGAATGAGAGAATGTAGCAATTACTAATGTTGTACAGATTGTTGAGTGAAAGTTTTGTAACGTTATAACGACAGGCAGATATTGGAGAACCATGACGATTCCTGATCTCGCATAGACGATTCATCTGGTTCTTATACATTTGAGGGAGCCGTCATCAGCTCATCTTGGATGCTATTTTCAACAAGAGATCAGCCTGCAAAACTGACCTTTTATCAGCTTCGCGTGGTCATTCTATAACGGGAATGTCGCCCGATGCAAAGACGCATTAGGGCCTCAGAGCACATCACATTCAGTGGCATGGAAACATGCCGCCTACGCTGTGCACCGCCGAAGACAAATGCTGTGGCCAGTCCGCGGTATGCAAGCTAGCAGGTTGAAGCTATTCGCCGTTTTGAAAAGGGCCGGCTATTGGGTAGCGGGCAGGCTAATGCACTGTTGCAAGCTGTGGCCGCCTGGTGCCTTACGGGGCTGATCTGGTTTGGGCCGACTGAAGGGCCGATTGGTTGCGATATGCGCCATGTGTTGCGCGGTGAGAGATCTTGTTACGCGTCGCTTCCAAGGCTGGTGTGGGTTTCAACCTGGGTGGGGGCCAAGGGCGTCTGGCTGCGGTGCTACGCGACGGGGGTGGCTTTCTTTGTGGAATATCTCGTATCCTAAAAAATAAATCTAGCATTTTGGTATTTTCTGTGGTCTCATTGGTCGGCCCCTGCGCATTTGCTGACGTGAAGCTTGAAGGTGAGTGTACTGCTTCGGAAATGCGGGAGAAGCCCCTAAAGGCCGACCTCAGACGTGACAGTGTAACTGACTGAAGACTTGTTGACGCCTACATGAGTCTTGCTCATTATTGAGATGCTCCTGAAAATTTAGAGAAGTCTTTGTTGAATAGAATCATAATCGGGTTCCAAACAGATCATTGGCACAAAGTTCGCTCTCATCAGCATGGGCTTTCTAGTGGAGAGTTACTAGTTCCACAGGGTGCTGCAGTAAGAACGGACATGCCGAAATGTGACGTTACGATTACTGAGATCGAAATGAAATCGGCGATATAAGCCGGCAGTAACTACTCCGTCAGAAGATTATCCATGGATCGTGTTGTTAGCAGCAACAACTGTTTGCTCAGTTCACATGGACTGGCACCATCGGTCCAGGTCCGGCCTACAGATATCCCAAGTATTCGAAGATTCTGCATACAAGGAAGACCAGATTTCGAGATGGCATGACCTCTTAATGTAATAAATATCATTCTCTGGTCACTCCGGTATATAATATAATGTCTTGGATGGAAGGACGGTCTAGCCTGGAATTCTCGACTAAGCAAACCAGCTACAGCCCACGAATTAAAAGGGTAGAGACGCATTTATGACCTTTTATGATGGGTTGAGTCTGCTGCAAGGATTCATTGCTATGAATTAAAACGGACCATCCGTGAAGTCCTCTGCTATCAGAGCGCTTCCAATCAATTCTTAGATCGAGTTTTGGAAGTTGAATTAGTCTTTAACATATAAACCTCACATGGGAACACTGAGAAACGTCCTTTAATCTGACCAATTGCGCGGGATGCTATTCGTATAGCTCGTCTGATTCACTTGGTACACAGCCCCAGGGGCTCTTATGAACACTTGAAGGTTACGGGATTTCGTCTTGGAGCCGATGTCTTCCAACCTGCCAAGAATTCATGATTCTGCGGCTGTCGTAAAGGCTTTCAAGTCCAAAAATCATGCTTCGAGTGCTGCAAATGAACCATGGACCGAATGGTCTAAATATTAGTGAGGGCAGTCAATCTGGGATCGCGCGAGTTTGTCCACACTATACAGCTAAAACAATCAATGAGGAGAAGGGCGTAGATGCGCTATAAGCTAAGCGAATAGCGGTTCGCCCTTTAACTCGGAAAGCATACCGGCTACGTGTTTTCCCTGGTACTTAACGTTGGGAATACTCGATCCATGCAAAGGGCTTGTGCAGCCTCGTTCCCTACATACACATGCATGCACGTGAGATCGTCTGCCGGATGGGTGAAGAGCTGTTTAGGTATGAGTTGTCCAAGAAATAGAAGCACCCCACAGGCTCGAGATACGAGGGACTCCGGAATCACCTGTGGACTTCTGCACGTGTCGATGTCACTGCAAAATGACCGCAGAAGAGCACAGTACATGGTAAATGCACATTTCCACGTCGAAAACTACGGACGTTTGACTAACATTCTGCTCTGATCTGCTGTGAGCATTTCGGAAGCTTTTGCTTGCCCTTGTGGTGTTCACCTGAAAGCTTGCCAACTGGCATTCGAGTTTCTGCGTTCCACTCATTTGGACCAAAGCAAGATCGTTCAGCTGTGGTAAAACCAGTGAAAGTTAATCGGAGAAAAGAAAGACGATCAGCTGTCCGAGGTTGTGCCGAAGTGGGAGGACATGCATGCATGGGACGAAAGGCGTTTCGAGGTGATAGAGACCAGGTGAAACAATCTCATTTCACATAGATTTGATCGGTCGACTTGGTGGTTAAGCTTTCTGCCGTTTGAGTTCCCGGCTTCACAGTTTCCTGAGCGGCATTGGAATCCTGCGGGGAGCATTGCCTCGAACGACGGGACATGTGTCGGTTTTCAGCAGGGCGTTCCGGCCACAAAGTTATTAATAGTATTGTCAACTTCACCTTCTCTATAGCTACCAAAAGATTACACGTCAGACATCGTCTGATGTCGCCCAAAGCAATACCGGTTCTTGCGTGTGCTGAGGCAGTTCCGGCTGTACAAATAAAATTGAAGCTCCCAAGTCATCTCAAATATGGATCTAGTACTTTGGGAACGACCCTGACATGGCTGACACCATCTGATAAGCAATTAAATCCCAAAACGATGATGTGATCTGAAAATACTCTGGACTGTCAAGTCATACCCCCTCTAGCACCGAATGTGCCGACATTCTACGGAGCATAGCACTTGAAGCTCGTCCCTCGACCTGCAAGAGACCACCGAAGAGTCTGTCCTCGATCTTTCAGCCTTTCTCGTTGGAACTGGACAAACGAAACTGGATCATACGATGCGGAGTCACAGGTGAGATGGTGTCATGCTCGGCTTCGGGAGCCGTGGCAGCCCCTGCCTGGTTGCACTTCTTCAACGTTGTCGCTAACGCTGTTGTTCAGGACATGAGTACCGCAGTGAGAATGATGCCCAAGCAGTTGCCTGGTTCGATTCTGGAGTTTCTGCGGAGTATCTGCTCGCCTGAGTCACCGGGCTTGCGGGTTTGTCCATCACTGGTGTGAGTAGGTCTGGGAACGGGAGAATGGATCTGAGACGAGTTCGCAGCATAGGAGATTTTCGTACAAAGCGTGTAGATGGATTTTGATACCTGGAATGTACTATTCATGAACACCTTGCTAATGATAACCATGCACACGAGGCGAGTGAATATCCATGTCGCTAATTCTCGCAACGAATACAATGCCAGCAACAAAGGCGGGGGCCGTGTGTGGGCGGACGGGCTCTTGTCAGACCTGTGTTGCCTGCCAGAACTGTACGACGTGATGAACTCATGCTTGTTTCCTTGATTATGTTCGCAGCCGAGTATACCTGAGGTAAGAATGGTCTTGTTACCCTTGAGCAGCGAGTAGTGCAACGTCACACAAGGCGATGGTGATGGCCAATTTCCTGGTCCTCGAGTAGTCACGTGTCGAGCCTGTTTTCCACACTACACACGCTGATGCCGAACAAACACCTTTTGGGACAAAGCGCTCAGACAGGAGGTTCTCGCCCACCATGGTGTCGCATTGTACATGTGTCGGCTAAAGTTGGGATGATGAGTCGTCTGGTCTGGGAAGACGGGATGAGCTGGGCGGGAAACGACGTGTGTGGAGAGGCCGGCTAGTGCGGTTGGTAAACCCTCTAATAAAACAAGGCCTCGGAACATTTTTGCAGTAAGCTAGCAGGTGCTACCTATAGTACAGAGCACCTGCGTTGCATGCCTACCCCTAGGCTGACTGGTATCCCCGACGGTTGATGGATGGGTGGGTGGATGTTCGTCCGCGGGTTGACTAACAGTACTTCCCTTACCCTCACCCTCCCCTCCGCCTGCAAGTCTTGCAGCTGCAGTCCCACACTACAAGGGTGCCGTTTTAGCGCACGACGGTTGCGGCCCCCTTGTTTTGGATCCGCCGACCTCCACGCCCGGAGGGATTCCTTACGGTGGTGATACGATAAGCACTGTACTCGGTATGCACTGCCCGCTCTGCTTGTCCTGCCCGCGGTGGGAACTGGCACGGTGACATGTGCTGCATCCTGCGGTAAACCGCGACTGCGTATGCCAGCTTGTACCGGCGGTAGGTAGGCTGGACGAAGTTCAACTGCATTAAGTGGTCCTCATGATCGATGTGTGCTACGTAGCTCGTCTGCAATGAGATCACGAGTGCAACGAGTCCTGGGCCGGTGAAAGGCGGCCTCTGGTTTGGTTTGGTCTGAAGTGAGGCGATCCGATCATGTCGAGCATGGCATTGCACGGCCGGCATTCATCCCAGCAGTTGGTGCGGCGAGACGACAGCGTATGAATCGACGCTCCTTCGAAAAGCAGTGAGTGAGACGGAGATGGAACAGAGATCTGATGTCGCGTACGCAATGCCGTAGCACCAAAACGAAGCACAGTCAGACTGTGTGCTGTGCTGTGCTGTGCGTCGGTGGCTGCCACCAGGCCTGCCAGGCCTGCTTATATCCGTCCCATCTGGCCCCAACTTTATTTTAGACGCCGTGATGAAATGTACTGCGAGCGCACAGACGTCAGAATCATCTCGAGCGCCTAAGCAGGCCGGGGGGAGGGGCGGCGGCGCTCCTGGCCTCTGGCCTTCTGACCAGAAACCCTGATGAATCCCGACCTGCCACCTGGATTCGACTCGGTCCCGGAGTAGGTCTTTTGGTACGTACCGTGCCGAGATACCTACAGAATGTACTCTCAGCACAGGCAACAGCCGAGCGTGCCTCACCCGCGAGAGCCACGTTTTCCATCGGGGCTTGCCCTGTTCAGGCAGCTTGTCCTGCCTTTCTCCTCCGTGTCCGTCCGGCACAGAAGCCCTTACTGCTAGCCAATTTGGGCAGTTATCGCCCCCACTCACAAAAGTGTCACCTATTGCCAAATCAGTCCCACTCACCCCAACGGGCGACGATGATGTACATGTCGTAGCTGCAGGCTGGACAGTGTACCGTACGCCTTAGACACTCCGCATGCTGGTTCCCGCCTCCTTGAATACAGCCTTCGTGACACATTCCATCTTGGAGCGAGAGGGGAAAGAATGATGTGCCTCTGTGATACTATACCTCTTACTACCTAGGCATGAGCCACGTACTTGTCAGTACGTTCATCGTACAAGAACCGGGTGGCGGCAGCTACGGAAACCACAGGCTTCTGCAGATGCGTGTTGTGTATGCTGTGATGTGTAGATGTACATGCAGCATACCCTGACGTCTGTCGGGCAGCGCTGGAGAGTTCATGTACCCAAGCTGTGCTGATCAGTATGGGGTACTTGCGGTGGGAAGCACGCGCACTATTCGGATACACAGGTACTTCGCACCGCAGCACCAGAGCCCGAGAAAGGAAGGGGCACCCTTGGTGTGCATGGTTACCGCAGGTGGCCCGATTCGGCTGTAAGCAGGGTTTGTCTTGGGCGGGGACCCACTCGGTTGCGCTAGGCCGCGCCGCCCCATTCTTTTCAGCAACCAAGCGGGAGGTTAGGTGAGTTACTTTGCGCGCTGCCACTGGCAGGCTGGTGGTTTGCAGCTTGCCTTGCCTTGCCTTGCCTACTCGGTACCTAGGTAGCCCATCCATGCCCGTGCCCACCACAACCCCCTGCCCATGCCCCGTTCCCACCCTCACGCTACCAGGGCACGGCCGCCAGGGCCACCTGGTGCTCAGGCTGGGCTTGGCTCGGGTTCCCTAAAATCAGTCGTGCGTGCTTGCTTCTTGCTTCCTCAATCTCGCGCGCCTCTCCTCTTCTCCTCCTCTGCCCCTGCCTTGCTCCCGCCCTCCTCCACGACACGACACGACAAGACCCAACCCAGCTAGGTTCGGAAGGCATCTTCTTCATCAGCGACCATCTCGCCGCCGCCCAGCCTTTTTATCCCCCCAACGTCGTCATCAACCGACGGTGGAGCTCACCATCCCACCGTCTCCGCGAAAAAACACTCGAGAAGCCCGCGCTTGGATCGCAATCCCACAAAGACTCAGTCCCAACGACCAACGCTGGTCCGACCCAACCCTAGTGACCCGGACCGGCGCTCGACCCAACCAACCCAGCAGCAACACACGACATCTTCAAGCATCATCAGCTGTGATCTTCGCTACTGCGTCGACACCAGGCCCTGTCGCCATCGCAGACGTTGTCAATAGCACCACATACAATCGAGGTGTCGCAGCCATGTCCATGTATCCGCACCGAGGCATGGGAGGCGTCCCACCCGGAGGGAACGGCGCGTCCCGCTTGAACGAGCTGCTCGACAACATCCGCTCCGAGTTCGAGACCCAGGTTCGCCAATGCGAAAACTACGAGCACCAGAGTGAGCATGCCTGACCTCGCGACGAGGAACACTGGCGCCGGCCCGGCGCGACCTCCCCAGTCCCAGCTTCTAACATACGTCACAGTTCAAACCCAGGTCAATGAAATGCAATTGGTTCGTGAGAAGGTCTACGCGATGGAGCAAACCCACATGGCGCTCAAGCAGAAGTAGGTGTCTCCCTCCAGCTCGCCATTGCGCCCGCGCAACGTCCGCTGACCACCGTGCCTGGCAGGTTTGAAGAAGAGGTCACCCATCTCCGCCGACAGCTCGAACAGGCCAGAGGTGGCGCTCCCCAGGGCGCCATGGTCGGCCCGCCTCCCCACCAGGGTCCTCCACAAGCTCCTCCCCCGGCCATCGGCATGGGCACCAATGCCTTCAGCGCCATCATGTCCGGCCAGGGTGGTCAAGGTGGTCCTATCCCCCCGCCCCCTCCTCCGCCTCAGGAGCAGCAGGGCCCTCCTCACCAGATGCCGCAGCCTCCCCCAGGGCTCCAGGGCCCTCCGCCGCCCCCTCCGCCGCCATCACAGGCGCCCCCTTTCCAGCAGCAGTACCCCCAAGGCCCAGCTCCGGGTGGTTTCCCATCCCAGCCTCCCCAGAGCACCGCCAGCCCCGGCCCTGGTAAGCGCGGCGGCCCCGGTAGACCGCCAGCTGGTGGTCCCGCGACTCCTCAGATCAACACTCCAATTCCGTATCCGGGACCCGGAGGCCCGGGCCAGTCTCCTCAGGTCGGCACCCACCCGACCCCGGACCACGCCAGGATGGCCCAGCCGCACCATCCTCCCAACAACGCCCTTGGTGATCTCGATGTCGAGCGTCTGGCCCCTCAGCACAAGAAGGCAAGGGATGACTGGTTCGTCGTCTTCAACCCGACTGTTCCACGCATGCTCGATGTGGATCTGGTCCACACCCTGGCCCACGAGAGCGTTGTCTGTTGCGTTCGCTTCAGCATGGATGGCAAGTACGTCGCGACTGGATGCAACAAGTCTGCCCAGATCTACGATATCGTCTCTGGAGACAAGATCTGTGTGCTGCAGGACGATAATGCCGACACTGGCGGCGACTTGTACATCCGAAGCGTCTGCTTTAGTCCCGACGGCAAGTACCTTGCCACCGGTGCTGAGGACAAGTTGATCCGGGTCTGGGACATCCAGTCTCGCACTATCCGAAACACATTCTCTGGCCACGAGCAGGACATCTACAGCCTGGACTTCTCTCGTGATGGCCGGACTATTGCATCGGGCAGTGGCGACCGCACAGTCCGACTCTGGGATATCGAGACATCCAACAGTGTGCTGACACTCACTATTGAGGATGGCGTCACTACTGTTGCCATCTCTCCCGACTGTCGACTCGTCGCAGCTGGTTCCCTCGACAAGAGCGTTCGTGTCTGGGATATTGCTACGGGCCACCTTGTTGAACGCCTAGAGGGCCCCGATGGTCACAAGGACAGTGTTTATAGTGTCGCATTCTCCCCAAGTGGCAAGGACCTTGTCAGCGGCAGTCTGGACAGGACTATCAAGATGTGGGAGCTTAGCTCCTCCCGGCCTGGGCAAATTAACCAAGCCCCTAAGGGTGGACGATGCGTCAAGACATTTGAAGGCCACCGGGTAAGTTCATCAATCAAGCGATACTTCAGTCTGTGCAGTCTAACATTTCTTAGGACTTCGTTCTCTCTGTTGCTTTGACACCAGATGCCCAGTGGGTCATGTCAGGGTCCAAGGACCGAGGGGTGCAATTCTGGGACCCCAGAACCGGAAACACCCAGGTCATGCTGCAGGGTCACAAGAACAGTGTCATTTCCGTGGCACCAAGCCCCACCGGAAACTACTTCGCCACCGGCTCTGGAGACATGCGCGCTCGTATTTGGTCGTACACCCGAACCGGCCCTTAGTTGGACAAGCCGGCCAACCGTCACGAACAAAAGCGAGAAGAGACGGATGAGATTGATTCGGCCTCCAGTCCACACAGTGAAGAAGCTTAACAGGAACCGGACGAGAAGTCTGCGAGCTTCTCCAATACTGCGCGGCCTTTCTGGCAATATGCAGACTTGTCCTCGGCCTTCAGGTACAAAATTGAGGCCCAAGTGTTCTCTCGCTTGTGCCATGCGCTTGCATCGATTGGATGGCAGCAGATGACCTGGGCTGCCCACGCACACTTGGAGACAGATACTCCCAGGCACTTTTCATCTTCAAATTCTGGGTAAAAGACTTGGTAGGGCGTCTGTGAAGTCAAAAAGAAACAAAAAAAATTGAGATGGAAGGCGGGCATGGGATTCTTAAGGCAATGGAAGTCCACGCATGGGGGAAATGGGCAGGATCCTGGGCAAGGTTCCGAGTGTGACTTTCGTAATGACTAGATGTGTAGTTTCAACCTGCAATGATACTTTCCTCCACTTTGGATGTGTGTTTACATGTGCATGAATGGCCGGCCCCTCTTCCAGTGTGAGACGTGCTGGCGAGGGAGCGTCAAGTGCACTCAAATTGCTGCTACTGTGTGAAAATGGTTGTTCTTGCTGGACGGAGAGGCTGTCTCAGAGTACAGAGTGAGTGCAGAGCTGACGGCACACCAAGCCTTCATCCGCCCAGAGCTGGACACGGTAGCGGCAGTTGTACAGTACGTCAATTCTAATTTCTACATTAGAGAGCTGAACAAGTCATCAAACTCGTCGCCTCCTTTCTTCTTTTTCTTCTTCTTGGCCTTCTTCTCGTCCCTTGACGACTCCGGTCGCGCCGGCTTCTCGGGCTTGCTCATCCTCAACGAGCTAGTGTCATCCGCTCTGGGCCTCTTCTTCCCCTTGCTCTCACCCTTATCGGAACGTTTCTCCTTGGGAAGCGGCTGTCCCGCCGGCGGCGACGGACGCCGGGGCCTCCCCGAGGCGACGTCCTCGTCCTCGCCCTCGTCATCGCCGCCGAGCTCGTCCCTCGAGATGGCAACCCCCAGGTCGTCCTTGTGTCCCGCGCCCAAGCTGCTTCTGCCGATGCCGCCACCGACCTGCGATGCGACGGGGCCCCCGGCTGCGCGCCCTGCAGCCATCCGAGCTACTACCGCTTGGGCGGGGGCCTGCCTGGCCGCGTCGTTATCGTCACCACGCTCCGGCGGCTCGGCTGGCCTCACGAACGGGGCCAGGGCCGCCTCCACCTGCGCCAGCACGCCTATGAGCATCAGCCCCAGCTGGGCGAACTGCCTGTCTGCCAGGAGCTGCGTGAAGGCCCTATTGTTGGTCCGGGTCAGTGAGTTGTTTCGGGTGCGGTTCTCGGCGTGACGGTTATAAGAGAAAGAGAAGAGAAAATGGACTCACTCGAATGCCTTGACGGCTACCACGTCGTGCACCCACTGCGCCCTGGCCTCCACCTTCTCCAGCTCCGGCTGCTTGGCGCCGGCGGCGGCTCCCTTGTCGTTCGTCTTCCTCCGCTTAGCCGACGCTGCTGATGAAGACGAGTTGAGAAGCTCAGCGCGCTGCACCGCGCCCTCCAGGTCGGGCACCAGCTTGCGCACGCCGCGGCGCAGCATGTCGAAAGGCGCCCACCATCGCGTGCCGCGGTGTTGGTTCTTGTTGCGATGGACGAAGCCGTCGAGGAGGTGGGCAGCTGTGGAAAGGCGGGTGAGGGAGGATTGGAGAGTGGGCAGGTCTGGGGGTGATTTGGTGGTGGGTTTTGTGTCGCTATTGGCCATGAGAAACGGGATTTGAGGTGGAGGTGGAAATAAATGGTGGAGTTGAGGTTTGGTGAGAGCCGTGGAAGTTCTCAGGGATCATGTAAGTCGAATCATTGTATTGGAGATATTGCAGTTGAGTCTGGCACTGATTTTCTAGGTGAATCAGGGTTGGACCCTTAATGGGCTAGTCCAGACTAGGCTAGATTATCACGTCGGCCTTGCAATCTTGGAGAATTAGAAGGAACCTTGGAAACGGTCTAGGGCAGGTTTCCGCCTTCCATAATCAGAATCTGGTAAGGACTGGGCTGGGCCGTGTAGGCAGAATCCAGAATTGCGGGGGAGGGGTCCTGCGGGCAGCTAAAATTTCGCGACTCGTTTCTGCCGCGTTTTCCCTCCGTTTCGCGCAGGAAAGAGAGAAAAGATGTCGAGGATCACTTTCACAAGGACGTGGTCCATCCAGTCCCAAGAACCAGACTGTCACAAACCTCCCTGAGCGATCTTTTCGTCTTGAATTGATTCTCCAACCTGCAATGGCTTCCCAGTCCCTCCGTATCCTGCTCATCGGCAACGGGGGCCGCGAGCACGCCCTCGCGTGGAAGCTCAGCCAGTCGCCTCTCGTCGAGTCCATCATCGCCGTCCCGGGAAATGGCGGCACCGCGACCTGCCCCAAGGTGACCAACAACTCCTCCGTGTCTGCAGAGGATTTCCCCGGCCTCGTCGCCCTCGCACAGAAGGAGAAGATTGGCCTCATCGTTCCCGGTCCTGAGGCGCCTCTTGTCGCCGGTATCGAGACCTTTTTCACCAATGTGGGCATCCCGTGCTTCGGCCCTTCAGAGGCCGCTGCGCGCATGGAGGGCAGCAAGACCTTCTCCAAGGACTTCATGAAGAAGCACAATATCCCCACCGCCGCGTACGAGAACTTCTCCGACTACGAAAAAGCCAAGGCCTACATCGACTCCGTCCAGCACGACGTTGTCATCAAGGCTACTGGCCTGGCCGCCGGAAAGGGCGTCATCATCCCCACAACCAAGGAGGAGGCCCACCAGGCCCTCAAGGAGATCATGGTCGACCAGGCCTTTGGCTCCGCCGGCAGTGAGGTTGTCATTGAGGAGTTCCTGACTGGCGACGAGCTGAGCATACTGTCGTTTTGCGACGGCTACACCATCAAGTCGCTGCCACCCGCCCAGGATCACAAGCGCATCTTTGACGGCGACCAGGGCCCCAACACTGGCGGCATGGGCTGCTATGCGCCAACCAACATCGCCACACCTGAGTTGGTGGCGCGTATCGACAAGGAGGTCCTCGAGCCCACCATTGCCGGCCTGAGGAACGACCGGATGCCCTTCAAGGGCTGTCTCTTCACCGGACTCATGATCTCACCCAACGGTGTCAAGGTCTTGGAGTACAACGTGCGCTTCGGTGACCCCGAGACGCAGACGGTCCTTCCCTTGCTGTCCGAGGACACCGATCTGGCCGAGATCATGCTGGCTTGCGCCAAGGGTTACCTGAGCTCTGTGGACTTCAAGGTGCAGCCCAAGTTCAGTGCAACCGTGGTCGTCGCTGCAGGCGGATACCCCAACAGCTACGCCAAGGGAACTCCCATGACCGTGGGGGCCCCTGCTGCGGGCAGCAACATTACCATCTTCCATGCTGGCACCAAACTGGCGGGCTCCCAGCTACAGACTGCTGGCGGCCGTGTGATTGCTGCCAATGCCATCGGCTCAAGCCTCGAGGAGGCCGTGAAGAAGGCATATGAGGAGGGCATCAAGCTCATCCAGTTTGAGAACATGTTCTACCGCAAGGATATTGCACACCGCGCATTCAGGAAATCTGGTGCCGCCCCAAGCGCAGGGCTTACCTATGCTCAGGCTGGTGTCAGTATCGATGCCGGCAACGAGCTTGTCGAGATGATCAAGAAGGCCGTGCGATCAACCGCCAGACCCGGTGCCGATGCCGAGATTGGCGGGTTCGGTGGCGAGGTCGACCTGTCGGCCGCTGGCTATCCCAATGCGCCCGTGCTGGTGGGTGCCATTGACGGTGTCGGCACAAAGCTGATCATTGCGCAAAGCATGAAGAAGCACGACACCGTCGGCATCGACCTGGTGGCCATGAACGTGAACGACCTGATCGTGCAGGGTGCCGAGCCCGTCATGTTCCTGGACTACTACTCCTGCAGCAAGCTTGAGCCGGCCGACGCGGCCGCTTTTGTATCTGGCGTGGCTGAGGGCTGCCGGCAGTCCAAGTGCGCGCTCGTAGGCGGCGAGACGGCAGAGATGCCGGGTATCTACCACGGTGACGACTACGACGCGGCCGGCGCAGCCATCGGCGTCATGCGCAAGGAGGCGAGGCTGCCCCGCCTGACAGGCATGGCCGAAGGCGACGTCCTTCTTGGACTGGCTTCCAACGGCGTCCACTCCAACGGCTTCTCGCTGGTCCGCCGCATCGTTGACCGCGCTGGGCTGAGCTACGTGGACGCTTGCCCGTGGGACAGCTCCGCGGGCTCCGTTGGTGAGAGCCTGCTGACACCGACGCGCATCTACGTCAAGCCGCTGCTCAAGGTCCTAGGCCAGAACCTCATCAAGGGCCTGTCGCACATCACGGGCGGCGGCCTCACCGAGAACGTCCCGCGGACGTTGCCCAAGACACTGGCCGCTGAGATCGACGTGTCCAGCTGGGAGGTGCCTGCCGTCTTCAAGTGGCTCCGCAAGGCTGGCGACGTCGAGCCCAAAGAGATGGCGCGTACGTTCAACAACGGCGTCGGCATGGTCGCCGTGGTCTCTGCCGCGGACGCAGATCAGGCTATCAAGGTGCTTGAGGCGGAGGGCGAAAAGGTCTATAAGATTGGAAAGCTGGTGAAGAGGAGTGAGGGTGGGGAGGGATGTGTCCTTAAGGGACTGGAGTCTTGGGCTTAGATATATAGATAGAGAGGGAATAGGGGATTGCTTTGGCGCTTGGAATCGGAATAGGGCAAAGGAAAAGAAAATTCAAGATATGGCTTTCTTAACGAACGGAATATCGAGCTTGTGACGGTTTCCACCTGATGTTTCCTGGGAAGGGCATGGATTGATGTTTTCTCCGTTTTCAGGGTGGAACAAATTGGCTGACTGCATCCGCATTACTGGCTCGAGTTTCACCATTTAGAGCTCAATCGCCCTGGTATGATCGAGAATCAACCACTTGAAGGACTCACACCAGTAGATGTGGTCCAGAACGCGAATGAGCGTTCATTATGCGGTTGCAGTAAGCTTCCTGCCGGCCTGCGTAGTACAGTACCTCGTACTCAGGACAGAGCTGAGCTTATGCTCACTTCAATCTGTGTTACCATTATTGCACGTGTCCTTGAACCGACCCGCCCACAACATGACGTCCATGCAACTGTTCTACTGGCACCCCCAGCGACCGAAAACCTCTGCCGACGTATTTCAGGTAGAGCAAGAACTATGGGCTGTACTTGCCGGGCATCGCGCCTCGCATTGGCGTACCCGTGGTATCGAACCGCGAAGACCAAACGCAGACGAGGCTCCGCTCTACGCCTCGTTAGAGAAGGAGAAGAATGAAGTCCGTCTTCTACAAGTCACGCGCCTAGCACAGTCTGGCGGCCAAGAAACGAGGTTTGTCGCACAGCTGGTACAGGTCTCCCTCGAGGACAACCCAACCTACGTTGCCATTTCATACACATGGGGCGAGCAGTCGGTAGTCGGACACTTTTTCGATTCGCATGGCGTCGAGACACCGCTCGGGTACAGCCAGGTGATTCTCGACATCCTCAGCACGCTTGTACCATCCCGGGGCACGCTGTACCTGTGGATCGACGCGATCTGCATCAACCAGGAAGACCACGATGAGAGAGCAAGCCAGGTCACGATCATGGGCGATATCTACAGGCAGGCACAGCAGGTCGTCATCTTTCTCGGCATGGCTGACGATGCGTCAATCCGGGCGATGGACCTGCTCCAGTTGACCCGGGGCTTCATTCAGGCCAACGGCGATATGCTCCCCTCTCTCAAGATCGAGGCGTTTGAGAAAAGGTCCCTCGGAGCGGGCATAAACCCCGCATACTGGGCCGCCCTCGCGCAGCTGCTCTCCAGGCCGTGGTTTACCAGATGCTGGACCATCCAGGAGGTCGCGCTCGCCTCGGACGCAGTGGCTGTGTGTGGCCGCCACGCTGTGAGGTGGGACGAGCTCTGCCAGCTCTGCAAATGGGTCGTGGACAACAATGGCCTCTTGTTCCAGGTGATGGAGAAGCACCTCGCGGAGGCAAGCCGGATGTCTTACCTCGAGGCCCCCTTCAGAAACCCGCTGAGAATCGCGATCGCCCGCGACCTGCAGTGTGCTGAGAAGGACCCGTCGATCTTGCAGCAGCTGCTCCTGTATTTTTGCCGCTTCCGGACCACTGATCCTCGTGACAAGATATTTGCTCTTCTAAGCTGTGAGTGAAGCGATCGTCTTTTCGAGGAGTGTCGAAGCTAACAAGCGTGTGCTGTTCCTCCAGTGGCACTACCCACCGACCGGGTTGATCACGACCTCCGTCCCAACTATAGGATCACAGTTGAGGAATTGTACATCCAAGTTGCACGGCGCATTCTTCTGAGGGATGCAGAGGTCCTCATACTTGCTGCAGCAGGGGTTGGTCACAGGCGGTCTCTGCGTCTTCCGTCCTGGGTGCCGGATTGGACCTCTCTTACAGAGGGCATGACTCTGGACAAGATCGCAGTCGCTGGCAACTACCACGCAACGGAACACGGGACGAGGCCCATTGTGTCCTACGACTCGCAATTTCCAATGGTTCTTACCATCAAGGGATGCATGGTTGACACCATATCAAAATTGAGCTCCGAGCGCCTACCCCTCCGACGCGACGGCCGTCTGCGCTACGTCCAAGACACGGCTGCCTGGATGGGAGAAGTCCTGAGCATGACTGAGGCCGAAGAAATTTCCAGCGCCGACCGGCCAAAAGACATCACACGACGCACACAGGCACAGAGAACAGCCCTTTGGAAGACCCTGACCGCCAGCGGACCGCCAACGCCACTGGCCAACAGCCAGCAGCAGCAGCAGCAGCTCGAGAGGGGCCCGCCGACGGAGCGAGGCTTCGAGAACTGGCTCGCAGAGCGCCGTGAGTGCGCCGCCAAGGGGTCCCTGGACGGGCTGAGACTCGACAGGGCCGCGAGGGAGGAGGTCTCCAGGTTTGCCTATCACTGTGACCGTGCGACGCGGGGCCGGCGGGTCTTCGTGTCGGGCGCCGGGCACCTTGGGCTCGCGGCTGCGGGCGCGGAGGTCGGTGATGCTGTCTGTGTGTTTCCCGGGATCCGTACGCCCTTTGCCGTCAGGAGGACTGGAATGGTAGATCATGCGGAGGGGGGTTATATTCTCGTGGGGGAGGTGTATCACTATGGTGTTGTGTCAGGGACACTTGGGCCGTATCTTCTGAGCGCACCTATACGCCTTGTCTAGATTTGAGGTTTTCTGTGTAGTCCCAGCGTGTAGTGAGCTGGAGTTTGTACTGAATAGTTTATTTGTTTTCTACGTCTGTCGAGGAATGCTACGATTTAGTGGAAATAACTTTCAGCCGGTAAGGGCCTAAAGTCAAAGCATCTCGAGATGAGCTGCCCCGGCTATAGTGAAGCGGTTGTGTGAACCGACAGGAGTGAAACACGGCTCTGGACTAAGAAAACCGCAGAAAACCGGAAAAGACAATGAGGATTCGGGTTTTACGCTTGGAAAAATTCAACCTCAACGTAGATTAACAGCAGGAATATACCCATTAGCAGACAACGGTGATAAGATGAGGAGAAAAGGTAGTAAGTGAGCGTTCAGTTGTTCCCATTCTCACCCATACGATGTCCGGCACATATCTCCCCAAAGGAGACAAGACCTCCTTCGTCCAAGAGTGTCATTTTGCCCAGACAGCGAGGCCTTCTATGAGGTTGAGCGGCGTTCGCAGAAGGTTGCTGACATGAGAACATTACGCACCGAAATGTGTCAAGGAGACGTATCCGCGCTCGTTGGTACATATCTCTGATTCGCAATGGCTCCGGATCGTCCCAACTTCCAAGTCATGACCGACGCAGTGCGAACACATGAGCGGTGACTCGATATTTTCGGACAAGAATAGATGTGGTAGCGATGCTTCAGTTGGAATTTTGCAGCCACTCTTGTGGCCAAATTCAACCAAAGGGCGTTCAGGACAGAACCATCCTAGAACATGCATAACCTCCGACCACTTCACCCACACCTACACACCCACCTACACACACACACAGACAAGATTCTAGTATTCTTACCAATCATAAGATCATTGTTGAGAGGGTGTAAAGAATTACTGCTAGCAAATCCCACCTCCCGGCCAAAAGACCATAATAATCAATCTGCCCATTGGCTATTCTAGCAGTATATAGTGCCGTACCGGTCACACTTATTAATATAATGAATACGTCCATTTTAATTATATCACAATGTGGTATTTCTTTTAGTATCTCACTATATTTTCTAAACTTTGATTGAATATCAATTGGTGATTGCATAGTGTGACCTATTTAGGAACCCTCCTTCCTTCGGGAAGGTTTCAATGTTCGACATACCCCCGAAGTTCACGGACATATGTTCCTTCGTCATGGGGAAACATTTCCCGCTCCACTCTGTATAGTTCATGGAGAGCGTATTGTTCCGTCAGTACTCCTCTTCCTTCATTACAAAACTGAAGTATATCGGCGGCAAGTTCCTTCATTCTTAATGCATTTGCAAGCTCCCCAAGCTTTACCCACATCGGAATGTCCAGTTTCGGTCGAACATCAGTCTTTTGAAGAGCCAATAGGTAGATGACAACGCCGCACAGGGCCTTCAGTGCATGTTTCCCCTTCAGTTGAATTGAGAGCAAGCCCAAATGGGAGTTGGTGATGGCCCAAATTATTTCAGGATGGAACTCACAAACGACGTAGCGCGCCCTGCCACCATATACGTCCGTCCAATATCCTAGCACTCGATCAGGTTTCTTCTCCCACACATCAACAACTGCAGCTTCCACACTGGCAGAACGGCGAGTAGCCATGAGCATTTCTTTAGCGAAGACGGGGTGTGTCAACAATTTCCTCCACAATGAGAAGGAAACGGACTCGGAGCTGATCGTTCGGGTATGAAAAAGCCAATATTTGCATGCATATGCCAGGAGATGGAAAACTACCTGGGCCTCGGAGCTCTTCTGATAGGAACCACCGACTTCTGTGATTGTTTTCCCAAGATCTGGATCATGCTGACCTCGGAGGCGCAACAGTCTCAAGGCCGCAGTCTTTTTCCACGATCCGTCCTTCAGAACATGCTGAACCACCGTAGCTGGTGCTTTGCCGACCGAGATATTTGGGACTACCATGGTGGATAATTGCTGATCGAAAACCCCGTAGCTAAGATAGGTCACTAGCAACTGGCCCAATTCCAAGCTTGCTTGATGAAAAGTGAAGTGCCAGTCTAATGGAGTCTCGTTGTCGGCACCCTGGAGTAAGAATTGCGACACGCTCTGATGTACGAAGCGAACAGTGCCTTCCTCTTCATCAATGGTAACCAGACTCCCGCAAGATGCCAAGGCATGTGCGATGTTGTTGATTTGCTGCTGGGGTCTCCATGTGGCGTCTGCGGGTACAATACTGAGCGCCTCTCTCATCTCGTCCAATGTCAAGGGGCGTTGAGCGGCGACAAGAACCTTTAGCACTCGACTTTGGAACGAGGGACCTGTAACTTTCACCCTTTGAAGTATGCGGCTGAAAAGAGTATACAAATCCCTAGGCATATCTTGGAGGCTGCGTCGGATAGAGTCATCCGTCTCGATGTCGTTTTTGCAGAGACAGTCGAGCTGCAAAACGACCCAAAGAAACCTGTGGAAAACCAACACCGTTAGCCGTCATTTTCGACCCTTTGAGAGATGCATTAGTGTACAAACATTCCGTGTGCCCCTTTCAAGAGTGCATCTCGGATCGCTACAACAATTGTCGGATCACCGAAAACGAACTGATCGTCTTCTATCCTTGCAGCCAATTCCGAATCGATGAATGACCCTATGTCGGGATTGTCTTCCATTATGCTCAAGAGTCGTTCTGGGCACAGCCCTCGATACTTGGAATGTACGTTGTCTGTTTGTGACCTCAGAGATGCAAAGACGAGCAAGACACAGTCCGTGGTCCACCGAACCATGTCGCGCAAGGTCGAAACAACGTTTCGTGTATCATTGTCGTCACAGTCGTCAAGACCATCCAACACGAAGAACACTCGTTTGCTCAGCTTGATGAGAGATCTGAGGAGGTCCAGAATAGCATTGTCGTCCAAGATTGGATTGTCCTGAGCACAAATCAAATCCACAGCGTCGTCGTCTATATGACGCGAAAGCAGCTGGCGACAAAGCGACCTCAAGATGATACTTGATTGGGAGCTTTTGCTGTTATCGTGACGGATGAAAAAGTAGCAAACGGTACTGTTGCCGGAGAGAATCAAGTCGTCCACTACGTTCGCTGCAAGGACTGTTTTCCCGGATCCGAGCTTCCCGGTAAGAACCAGAATCGAAGAATTCCCGCATGATTTGAACTCCAGATAGGCTTTTTCAGTGGCAAAGTAGTATTTCCACGCTTCCGGGCTTGCTTCCATGGCGTTTCGTGGTTGTAGTCCGTGCAGGCGCTCAAGTAATCAGACCGTCTCTTGAGTTTCTGTTGATTTTCTTGTGCACGGTACTTTCTGTCAACCAGCGCTCTTGTTCTCGAGTTCTCACGCGACTCATATACTATAGTCTTGGTATTGAGACACTCGACTTCCTCCTTGATGTTTAAAGCATATTGCTTCAAGTCCGATTCCGATTGTCGAAGTCGTGTGTCGAAAGCAGAGGTTGTGAGCTGGACAAATTTAGACTTCTTGCCGTAATCCACGAATTGCTCACATATGTTGACGATGATGATGAAATACTCCATAAGATCTCGCTTGATTTTGTCAGAGCAGGAGCACAGCAGTGCCAGGTCTGGATAACGTGGGGAAGAGCGCCCAATTTCCATGAACAGGGACGAGAATCTTTCTAAATGCGAAGAGAATCCCATCAAGAGCTGTAGAAAGATCAGTACTGATCGGTCAGGTGGACAAGGGGTATTACACACCGCTAAGCTTGTCCTCACAACGCACCATACGCCGCAGGCAGGGAGATTCTGAGACCCCCCAATGATAACGTCACCAATGGTAGCAAACTGTTGCACCGCCATCAACACATTCGTGAATCGGGGACCTATACCAGCTTTGGGAGTGCGCTTATTTATTTCGGCGGTCACTGTCATCACATCTTGCACTCCCGGTGTGCTGTTCTGTGCTTGTGACTTCAATGTTTTGAAGTCTGCCTTGGCCCGATCAGAGAGAGAAGCCTCGAATTCAGAAATGGCTTGCGCGAGCCGAATCTCCTGGGTCAGCCTGCCAGCACGTCGAAATGCAAGTGCCATATTTCTCTGACTGTCAGACACTACACTTTCACTGAATATATTGGAGTCCTCGATGGGCACGATGTAAGGGGGTGGGGGCAATTCTGGGCTCAGTGGAAGGAGGAAGAATAAAAGCAAGCCAAGATGAAAGGGGTTTGGGGGGAAGAAGGTCAGGAGACCCGGCTTTCTCACGCACGATGCTGACTGCACACGCAGTACAGTAGTTGCCTCTTGTGCGACACACCACCGACAGGCATTCTTTCCCCAATCAAATGCAGGTAGGCAGTAGCAATACGCAAACGAAAATGTTCCAGGCTTTCTGTTAGGCGGATTTGAAATCTCTCTGCAGCAGAAACGCAGGTTTAGCTGCCACGCGCAGAAAGTTCTGAGCCATACCGTGCCTAAGGGTATCCGTAGGGAGCCACTGTGTCTTCACTGTGAGATATGCGCGCAACGGAGGAGTGCTAGCATTGGAGATTCTCGTGAAGTATACATTGGATGGAAGAGGCAATTCTCTCAGAAGGGGCTGCCCAGGATTGAAAATAGTGGCTGGTGGCACGCGAGAATAATGAGGCGGCCCTGGCTAAAAGTCCAGTCGCCAACATGTGCTGACACCACTGTAGGCTGTACAGCAAAGGTTGGTGCAATTGCAAAGCATTTTAGCCCCCCCTCCCCACCCCCCAAACCGTGGTGCCTCTTTGCATGCATGAATATGCATGAGAAGCAGCAAGGCTCTCCTCACGTCTCCATCCAACTTCATCTTGATGTTGCTTAGCGACCACATTCCGGTAACACTGAATGGACACACCCAGGACAAATGCATCCAAGCTCGGATGTTGAGATGTTCGAGGTGGAGCAAGACATTCCTGTTGTCGATGCTTCTCCTCTTTTGGATGAGCAGTACCAGTATGAGCCACTGATCGCAGAAGACGCGGTACGCATCCTGGTTCTAGAGCCCGCCCACGATTTCGAGTCACCTCTTCGATGTTCGATCATCCAATCCCGGCGTGATTTCCAGTCACGCCGTGCGAGTGGTTGCGAGTACTCGGCTGTCTCATACGCTTGGGGTGACTGTGAGCTCTCCCATCGGCTGTTCGTCAGACACGATGCTCAGTCATGGCACTATCTTCGCATCACAGCAAGCGTCGACTCATTGCTTCGTCACCTTCGACTGCCATACAAACCAAAGATTTTGTGGATTGATGCCATATGTCTCAACGAAAAAGACGAGACCGAAAAGACTCAACAGATCCCCCTGATGGGCCGGATTCACAACAATGCGAAACGTTGATTCAGGAGGCAGTCTTCTCTCACGATGCCATCTTCCACTGTGGATTCCATTCGCTGAGCCTATCGCGAGTGATGAAGACCTTAGAAAAGATAAAGGACGCTGAAGATCAAGATTTGGTTGGTCATGGCGCACAAATGCTGTTATCAAGCGTCGGCTCCGGTCACATATCAGAGAACGGACTGCTATCCCTACTGGTAAGCCGCCTGGGAGGACTGTCCTCAAACTTCTACAGATTCATATCTAACCAGTCATAGACTATCTGGATGCTTGACCGAAGCGTTCCTCCGCGCAGCTTACAGCATGAGCTGGAGGCACAGATTGTGCTTTTCTACCTCCTCTCGCTGTATATGGAGCATTCCTTCGCGATTCAAAAGCTAATTGTCGACACCGTAGTGGGATTTGCACGAGTCCGAGTGCTCTGATCCACGAGATAGGATCATGGCAGTGTATGCCCTGGTGACTGATCGTGCGAGGCCATCGCTCCGATATGACACGGATTGACAACAGATGTACACTGATGTGGCGTCATATTCCATCAACAATGTCTCCCGATCTCGCCTCATCGACGGAGTTGCCACGTCTAGTGTTGTATTTGTATTGCTGCATCTTTGCAACTTTGGATCGGCCAGGTCGGAAGAAGACGGTTTCTGCCCGTCTTGGGTTCCCGACTGGTCAAAACGGCGCACTAAGCTACTTCCATATGGCCCGGAAGATCTAAGACTATACTCTTGCAGGAGCAGAATTTGTGACTTCAAAGAGCTCAATAGAGTGGTTCCCGATCAGTCCGAAACTCACTCAAGTTTCGAATTTATCGGCCAGGCAGGGACGGTGGCAGAGGTACTGTTCCCTCTTGTGCCGCAGGCCGGTCTATTTGAAGATCAAGGCTATTCAGACGAGACTGCGAATCGACCTACCACCCTCTAATATTCTTCCAGCAATGTGGGATTGCAGACCGAGTCACCCGTCCTTCCACAGCCTCAGATTTCTGGCACGAGGTCGTTGCGGTCCTTGAGTCGCCGGCATTCACTCGACGCAGATCAGCCAATATGTACCAGTCCGACCAAGATTCCCTGCTTATGCTCCTAGCCCGCACGATTATCAAGCCGGACGAAGCAGCCGACAATCCTTGGAGAGACCTAGCCCCATACACCAAGGAGATTCGCGAAGGACTGCAAGCCCACCAAGACGACCCCGATGCCCTGAGCGTCCAACACAAAAGGATTCTCCACGACATCAGCTCCAGCCTGAGCCAATTAGCGATAGTAAGGATCCAGACGACTGCAGGATCCTACTGGGCGACTGGACCGCCAAATTCGCAGGTTGGCGATTGGTGCATACCAGTACTGCTCTCAGAGCCATCTGAGTTTGTACCGATGATGTGTCTCAGACCGACCAACGCCACGGGAACCGAGGAGCCGCAGCAGATTTCTAATGCCACTGGGATGGGAGAACGCTGCCTGCGCTTCTTCTCAGGTGGAAGCATCGCGGAAATCAGTTGTCTGCATCTAACTGCGAGGTTTGTCGGGCCCGCGAGCCATTGCGACGAGACACCGTTTCAGCCCTCTGAGAGAGTCAAAGAGACAATGCTGGAAGTCATAATGCAGGCCAATGAAGCGGCTAGCGGCAAAGGTCTGCCAGGTCCTATTGTCTTCGATGTCGTCTGAAATATTATGGTACGAGCTGGACCTTTTGGCTGAGATGTGAGCTGTATTGCTCAACGTGGAAGAACATAGAACTAATCACTGTGTTGGGTACGTGTCAAAGTAACGTAGCCTCGAAATAGAATGGCGAGCCCAAAACGTGGCATGGCAATTGGGCAAGAGTGTGATAAAGTCGTAAGCCCGTCCGGACGACATGGGATGGGATCTTGGGTGAAGTTGGACCCCACACGCAATTCCGTCCCAGCACAGAAGGTGCCTGCCGTGGGATGAAACGTGGGGAGGAGCTGCAGCCAAGTGGGCCCCTGGAGCTGCTGTGACAGACAGCACTTGAGCTCAAGGGGACCTCGGGAGCTCCAAAATCTGGGTGGAAATAGGTAATCTGGACCTCGACACCGACTGTCCATTTCCAGTCCTGACCTCTTCTTGAGCGATTTAATTCAATTCTTACCATGTTTTCTTAATCTTTCTGTCCCATCAATCAACCTCTCCACTCTAGTCACCACCCCGACTCCCTCGACACGGCACAATGCCTCCGCCCAATCCTCGAGACAGTGCCCGGTCGTCCGGTCCTCCTCCCGACTACAAAGCCATTGCCGCCCAATTCGCTGCAGCCAAACGCCGCCAGCAGGCTGCAGAGGCGGATAGCAAGAATGAGGAACCACGCGAGGAACAAAAGAAAGCCAGTCTCCAGCAGAGGCAGCGTGAGGCCCTCGAGGCCCGCCGAAAAGCCGCATACGAGCGCCGCTGGGGATGGACACTGGGCTTCTGGATCTGGATGCTTTGCATACACGTAACAGGCATCGCATACTTCACGTCGGGGTTCCTGTTGACTAGATTGGTCCTGGACGAGAAGTCAAGCTGCGACGCCAACCCCGTGGACGGCACAGACGGAAAGGACCTTACCATTCTGTCTGATTGGAAGGGACGGGGCACTGTGGACGGCGGGTGTTGGCACCCCAAGACCTTCGACAAGGCGGTTGTTGTCCTGATTGATGCGCTGCGGTATGACTTCACCGTTCCGATAGAAGACGACGCCGAGTTCCACAACGCCTTCCCTTTCCTCTACGAGACGGCTGTCAAGTCGCCCAACAATGCCTTCCTGAGGCCTTTCATCGCGGACCCACCTACGACGACGCTGCAGAGACTGAAGGGGCTCACGACAGGAACACTGCCCACCTTCATGGAAATGGGAAGCAACTTCGCAGGCACCGCCATCGAGGAGGACAACCTGCTGATCCAACTTCGGGATGTTGGGAAGAAGATTGTGCACCTTGGAGACGACACCTGGGATGCCCTATTCCCAGAATACTTCGAGTCCAACACCAGCAGGTCGTACGATAGTTTCAACGTCTGGGATCTACACTCTGTCGACAACGGAGTCCTGGAGCATATATTCCCACTACTGCAGACGGACAGGAAGGGAGATTGGGATCTTCTGATCGGGCACCTCCTTGGTGTCGACCATGCCGGCCACCGCTACGGACCTGCTCACGCTGCTATGACGGCGAAGCTGCGCCAGATGGATGACTTTATCAGGAATCTTGTGGATACTATCGATGACGACACGTTATTGGTTGTCATGGGTGACCACGGTATGGATCCCAAGGGTGATCATGGAGGTGAGAGCGACGATGAGGTCGAAGCTGCTCTCTGGATGTACTCGAAGAAGGCCATTTTCGGCAGGACGAAACCCGAGTTCGTCGCCCCGCCTGCGACGGCCAAGATACGACCTGTGAACCAGATCGACCTTGTTCCGACCCTTGCTCTCCTACTGGGTATTCCAATCCCTTACAACAACTTGGGTGCGCCGATTGAAGAGGCATTCGCAGGCAAGAAGGGCGATGCCTGGAACAGCCTGGCATCTGCCGCCCGTGTGACCGCTGCAGGAATTCATCGGTACCAAGCATCGTACTTTTCTGCTCGTGGCCTTGAGCAGACAGCTGAGGCTGCTGCGCCGGCTGCCCTTTTCAGCAACGCCGAGAAGGTCCTCAAAGACGACACGAGAGGGAAGTCTCGCGAGCTTGTGTATGCCGCATTCATGGGCTACCAGGCAGAGACGTTGAGAATATGCAAGAGCTTGTGGGCTAGATTCGATGTGCCAAGCATGTTGATCGGCCTTGTCATCACTGGGCTCGGCTTGGTCGCACTGGTCCTCTACGTTACAAAAGACGAAGATGACGACTTTGCCGCTTTGGACAATATCGAGCTCGACATTGCTGAGAGACAGCTCGAAGCCGAGGGTGTTGAGGTGAACTCGGAAGTACCCTCGTATCAGACTCAACAGAAGACTGTGACATTAGCTGCCGTGGCTGGCGCCGTACCGGGAGCTGTCCTTGGAGCTGCATATGCTGCTTTTACCAACGCACAAGACTACCGGCTCGCGGCTGCGGGAGCTGGCATCACGAGTACTGTCCTAGTTGTTGGCGCTCTTCTCCGGACTTCCTTCGTCTTGCCCATTCCGTCAAGCATCTGGGGCTGGATGGCCGCCGTCTTCACCATCAGCCAATCCATCGGATTCGCGTCAAATTCCTACACCATTTGGGAAGACAGTATTCTTCTCTTCTTCACCACCACATTTGGCCTTGCAAGTGCACTTGCATCTCTGAACATCGAGAAGCTGACAGATCGATATTTTGCTGTCTACCACTCCGTTCTTTTTGTCTTACTCGGTCGGGCTGTGTCCTTCTCAAAGCTCTGTCGGGACGAGCAGTATCCTTACTGCATGACGACCTACTACGCGTCCTCGGCCTCTTCCACCTCCGCAACCTGGCACTTGGCCATACCTTTTTCTGTCTTCGCCATTCTTCCCTCGATCATCAGGGCATACTATCTGCCCACGCGCTCCTACAACGGCCTTGCACCAACATGGGTTGGCTACGCCCTTCGCGCCGCACTCTTCCTCTCTGCCGTGTACTGGACCATGGACACGGCAGACAACGAGAACTGGGCCACCGGTCTTTCCGAGGGCACGCTCAAGATCTTCAGTGTATACACCGCACAGCTGGCCCTGGCCATTGCCGTCGTCGCCGGCACGACTGCATTCATCTGGGCGCCGCCTTGCATATCCATCCTGACGACCTCCACAAACGCCAAGCGCGCCCAGATTGCCGTCCTCGGCTACGCCAATGCCAACGGCGCCCGGTACCTATTCCTGCCACTCAACATCATGACTGCTTGTATCATACTGTCGAAGCCGATGGGTGGGGGTGCGATGGCGATCATGATGTGGCAGGTGCTGTCGCTGATGGAAATCCTGGACCTGAACGAGCTCACGGGCGAGACCATCGGCCCCATCATGCTGGGCCTGCTCGGCAACTTCCACTTCTTCAAGACGGGCCACCAGGCCGTCCTCAGCAGCATCCAGTGGGACGCGGCCTTCATCCCTCTCTTCTCGATTCGGTACCCGTGGACTCCACTGCTGGTCATCCTGAACACGTATGCGGGGCAGATCCTCGCGGCAGCGTCGGTACCGCTTGTCGTGCTGTGGAAGACCGGCCCCAAGCGCAAGGGCGTGCTCGAGAGCGTCAGCCGGGCCCTGGGTATCTTCATAACGTACTACGCCGTCGAGTCGCTGGCTACGATGGCGTGGGCTGGCTGGCTGAGGAGACACCTCATGTTGTACCGCGTGTTCAACCCGCGGTTCATGATGGCGGCCATGGTACTGCTGATCGTGGACCTGGTTGGGATTTTGATCACGTTGACGGGCGTGAGGAGCAATACGCTGTCCATCGGGGAAGTCTTTGGCATGGCGGATTAAATGTTCCGACTTGGGACGTCGAACGGTATTCAGTATCTGTTTCTCAAAGCATTGCATAGTCATCAAATCTCAAACGGGCGGGCGTTATGCTTTCATCTGATGCAGACTGGGGATAAAAGGGTTGCCATGTAGTATTATGCTCTTTATCTAGTAAGGTGTATAAAATCATAGCATGCAACAAAACAAGATAGTTAACGCAGTGTTCTCCAAGATCAATCTTGGCCCGATGTATTTGTCGAAAGATGGCTCATTACACGGAAAAGAATTGCAAATGCAGGTCAGTTGGTCATCCTTCACTACAGCATCGCGGTGTGCAACAAGCAAAAGAAGACGGGCCAAAAAATTGATTCGGGACCCAAGCTTGGCTGAGCTGACAACTACCGTTCTCCAGCGACGAACCACGAAATTCCTCTCAGGAGGAGAGCTGACCTGTACGCAACAGGGTCGGTCTCGTTACACCATCCTTCCTCGAGGCTAAGGGCTACCAATCACCCGGTAGAAGTCAACATTTGGGTCCCTCGCCGGGGATTGAACCCGGATTGTGCTGCAGTTTGGGTGGTGGGCGAGCCTTGCGGTAGGAAAGCGTGGGACTCACCCCTGCACTAGCTGGTCTTCGTTTGTTCCTGATTTTGGTGCTTCATGTAGGTTGTTGTTTATTTCGGCGGGGGAGGGGCAGCCAGCTGTGTGATTCCCTTACTGCGCTGGGAGACGCGTTGTTGACGCGATGGAGGGGCATGGGATGATATGTGGGCAGGACCGAAGGGAGATAAGAGGAGGGTAGATTTGTGACATGCGAAGACAACGAGAGTAATGGCGTCTGCCTCGTTCACGTTGCTCGAGCAACTGCCCACCTGTCACAGCCCGTGCTCCCCCCACACTCGATAGATCCTGTCTCTGATGGCTTCGTGGCCGAGTGTCCGCGGGTGAAACGTCTTGCCGTAGTAGGTCGGCACCCACCACATATTCTGCGCCGTGATGCTGTCGTGCGCCGGCCGGAGTGAAGGGTCGCGATGCTTCGCCATGACCATGTAGCACAGCGCGAGCTCACCCCAGTCTCCTCTCTCCTGGGCCCGCGCCAGACAGGCATGAGGGTCGACCAGGGGCGACAGTGGCGACAAGACCTTGTCCCTCTGATACCTCGTCGCATCTGGATCACCATTCGTCCCGTTCGGCCACGTCGTCTCGTTCCTTGCATTGTCTGGGCCACCAACGAGGAAAAACCAACTATCCGTCCGATTATACGCCGGCTCCAGCACGCCGGGCTCGCAGAATCGGTGGCCCTTAAAGAGATCATCGTAATCGACAAACAACACCCTCGGCCTGGCGCCCCTGAACCCCTCCTGGACCAACTCGACCGTCCGCTGCAGCTTCGCGTTCGCCGCATCGACCAGCGCGTTCATCCGCCCCCTAATGTCCCGCGACAGCTTCGGCCCGCCGTACCACACGCCCAAGGACATGTCATCGCAATCGGGCGTGTCGGCATCGAAGAAGCGCGCGTACCCCGTGACGGAGATGCTGAACCGGGGCCGCTTCTCCCAGGCCACCTTGTCGAGCACCTCGTGCAGGATGACGCCGAGCCGCTGCTCGAACACGCTGCTCCTGACGGCGGCGTCCGCGGCCTCGAGGGCTGCCTCGCACGTCCCGCTGTAGAAGGAGTAGAAGCGGAAGATGCACGCGTTCATGACGTCGAAGAAGCCCATGTCGTTGCCGCCCACCGACAGGGTGGCGAAGTCAAGCGGCAGCGAGGCGTTGAGCACGTCGACCTGGCCCTCGTGCGCGTTGTGCTTGCCCGCGCCGGCGCTGGAGAGGATGTCCGTCGTAACCGCGCCGGTGCACGAGAGCCACTGGAAGGTCGTGTTGAGCCCCGTGGCGTTGTTGAGGTCGCGGTGGATTAGCTCCGGGTAGGCGTGCACACCGTGGCGGCAGTCGCCTTCCGAGGGCAGCTCCTTGTCATCTAGGCCGGTGCCTATTCCGGCGCTGTAGCTGTCGCCGAGGGCGGCGAAGCCGCGGGCGTGCCGGTTGGTGTGCCCGCCGGTTCCGAGGACTTGCTGTTGGTGTTCATGGTGTTGGGTGAGGCTTCCATCCAGGAGGAGAGACGATGCCCAACAAAGTGAAATCAAAGCAGATAAGATGAAAGCATAAGCCGGCATTTTTGCTATCGGGCAGATCATCGAGCGAACCTCATATCACCGGTCGATTATGAGTGAGACTTGGGTCTCTGCCGTGGAAGGCTTCCATCGGCACTTGTGTTCTGGGAGAGGGAAATCTGAAATTTTGGAGCTCGTCGTCCGGGCTCTTGAGGATGAGAAGCACCGGATGAGAGATATGCATACCGGAATGACGCGAGGTTCATGTTTGCCTGGATGGCGGCCCGCGTGACGAACTACCACTGAGTAGTGGTGGCTGAGGTGCGAGAGATGACGAATGGCTTCAGCCAATCGGCTCAGCACATGGTCTCGTTCGGGCGGCCCAACGGCCGGATCGAGACACACCTTGTTATCTGGTAAGGCTGCAGGCGGGCAAGGCATGCAGGCACCTTATCATGTCCGGAGTTTCCGTGAATCTACAACTCGGGATTTCTTTTCCACAAGTGCTGGGGTTGGGGGCCCGAGTCCACTGTGTGAAGATGACCTGGACTATCGACGGTTTAAGAATGGTCTCAGTTGGCGACGTCGCCTCACGAGGTAGGCTAGGTCTCTTGGGTATTTCTGAAGACGCATGCGTGTCTACTTGCCGAGCAAGGCTCTGTTGCATGTTTCACCGTTCAGTATCGTCCAAGATAGAGATGTCGCTAACAAAATATCGACCGCAGGACATGTGTGAGCATCCATGCCAGCCCACGGAGGGGCGGAGACGTTCGCCGTTGTCTACTCTAGCGCTGGCTGAACGTCACCGTTTGGCTTCAGGACCGTATAAGACTTGAATCGTCCTCCCTCCGCAGCGTGCTCCTTCGCACCCTCCACGTCCTCTATCGTGTCGAAGGTCTTGAACTCTGACCCTCCGGACTTTCCTATCTTCAGCACACCATCGTTGATCAGCTTCACGATCCTGACAAGCGTCTCCCGCGTGTTGGCCCATCGTGCCAGGATCTGCCAGTTGAGATGGAGGGCCGTCTTGTACGGGAGCTCGAGCTTGCCGTACGGCGCGCCGCTGAGGACGATCCGCGCCCACGGGTTCAGCGTCTTCAGCGCGGCAGGGAGGTATAGCGGCTTCTCGAACCATCCGGGAGTCCAGTCGTTGAAGACGTCCACTCCCCCAGGCGCCAGCTTCCTGATTGCCTCCGTGTCCTTGTCCTCGTCGCCGCTTATGGCGATGTACTGCAGCTTCTCCGGGTTGCCCAGCCTCTCCTTCATCGTCCTGAGCGTCCCCTCGGACCGCCCCAGCATGATCACCTTGGCCCCGGACAGCAGCGCCAGCTCCACCGCCGCGCCGCCGAAGCTTCCCGTCGCCGGGCCGATCACCACCGTCTCGCCCACCTGCACCTTGGCCGTCTCGAATATCGCCCCTCCGGCGATGTTGTACAGGATGATTGGAGTCAGCTCCTCGGGCGCGTGGCCCTCGTGGCCGAAGAGGTACTCCTTGTTGATAAGGTGGCACGACTCCAGCGGCGCCTTCATCACCTTCTGCATGCTCCCGTCCCTCCACTCCCCCTGCATCAATTTTCTTCCCTCGGAGCCCTCCCCGCCGTGGTGGCCCTGCACGATCTTGACGAGCGCGTCGTCTCGAGCATACACCGTTCCATCAACCCAGACCCAGTCCCCCGGGCGGATCCGCGCGGCGTCGGGCCCCACGTCGAGCACCCTCCCGACGCAGTTGGCGTTGGGCACGAGCGGCAAGGCGAGGTTGAGCTGTGGGATCTCGCCGCGGTGCACCTTCGCGACGTAGGGGAGGATCAGCGTCGCCACGACCTGCACGACGGCGCTGCCTGGCCCTGCTTGCGGGGTCGGCAGGTCGACGACCTGGCCTGGCTCCTTGAAGGACGAGAGCCAGTAGCCCCTGTTTGTGAACCCGGCGGGTAGCAGTTGCGGCGGTGACATGTTTGCTATGTTTGGTTCGGGAGCTGCCTAGGTAACACGAATACCTGTTGGTGGCATGGATTTGCGCGGGAGACTGCTAACGACCATCCCAGATGGTGCGTTCCTGTTCATATATCGCCAGCACGTCACCTTCGGGCTGTTCGTCCTGTCCGAGTCGCCCGGGACAGAAGTCTGAACTGTCCCATGGGAGTGGGTTGAGGGAGGGAGACCGGAGTTAAGACACGGCGGCGGACCCGGTGGGTTCAACGTCGACGAGTCCTGGGTGCGTTCGCCAACGACGGATGGGCCATTGCAACATAAGGATGGCCGGGGTTCCGCGTTGAATTCCGCGCTCTGTTCCGGGTTCTTGTCATCCCATGGAAACTCTTTTGCTTCTCCCAATTTGACACCATGGACATTTTCGTGTTGACGCAAATGACCATTGTGTTGTACTTAAGCCATTTTCGTAGAACAGAGAAAAATCCCGGACTCGCCTGTTTACGCAATGGTGCAGAACATGGGTGCAAGCTGTCCTGTCTAACAACTCAAGGGCCTGATACTCACTCTAGGAGCTCTGTCGTACGAACAAATTTCTAGGAGGTGCTGCAGAGGTCATTTCATGGTCGGCTTCAGTGTTCTACTACGAATGCCTGCTCAATTTCTTTTTTGGATTGGCTCTGTAGCTAGATTACTCCATGAAACTTGAGTATGGTGGCTACTGGGAAGAACCCCTGCAACTTTCGATCTCTGAGTGTCGGAACAGCTACATGAGCCTGCACTGGTTTCCAAAAAGCGTTTTAGAAACTCCGATCTTTAGGACCCTTTTCAAAATGGAGCGGTTTTGGCGCCGTCTCACATGAAATCCTCTCGACGTGGAAATAGGCTAGACTAGAGTTGCACTAAAGAAACAGCAGTGATGATTCAAAGTTAGTACGTGAGCGAAGATTGTCTCCGGCCATCAAGTGACTTGAACAGTGTTGCCAGTGACGTGGCCAGTACTGTTCACAATGTTTTCCTCTGGACTTGCAGAGTCTGTGACATGCCCTTCTAAGTGACGAGTCTTCGTACGTGACATATCCTCAAGTGTGACGTGGCGTTGTACTTGACACGACCTGCTGTGTGATGTACCATCCCAGATGAGATACCAATATTCTTGTACCACAGACACATGAGGTCGTGGACAGCCATTGTGAATCCGGTTCAAACTTTGTGTTTCAATTCTCAGGTTCTCATCTTTACACTTGCTACAGTTAGCAGGTATATGTGATGGCTGGCTGTCAGTCTCGCTGGGCAGCTTGTTATCTAAGAACTTTTAGAGCTTGTTTCAGACTTCTGGAAGCCCAGGCTAGAAGGTTCATCTGAAGAAAAAGAGGAAAAAGAGGAAAAAGAAAAAAAAAAGTGCGGTTCGTCCCTGACGAATATGCGCTCTTCACAAATATTCTGATATGGTCTTGGAATCATTTATACAAGACTGAAGACCGAATGAGGGTGTTGAAGATGACTGTCTCATCCAGTGGAGCATTACTGCATTCTCCTGATCCCTGCCCTCTTGCATCACAGTGGTTCAGCTGCACAATCGGTCAATTGACCAGTGAGCGCGGGGCGATAAACCCCACGCAGGTCAAGCAAGTACCGCCGTACCGCGTTGGCCTCTCGGCAGTCGGACGAGGTGCATCATTCTGGACAGGGGTTGGAATTTCAAGATCTACAACGGACTGTTGCAGGCACACGGCATGCAGGTTAGTCATAAGCTTTTTGGACGAGGCCATAACAAATTTTGCCAGACCTTCTCAATTCCTCAACTCCACTTGGACCTTCCGTTAGAACCCAAACCATAGGGAAGACTGTCCAAGGAGCATCATACCATGTCGTCCCAGCTTCCCGATCCCACAGAAGACCTCGACTGGTCGGGCTTCGTCGGCCCAATCCACGAGCGCTTCAGGGCGTCCGCCGAGGCTCACCCGGACAGGACGTGCATCGTCGAGACCAAGACGTCCACCACTCCTGAGAGGGTCTTTACGTACCGTCAGATCTATGAGGCGTCCAATGCGCTCGCACACTACCTGCACGACGCGGGCGTCACAAATGGAGATGTGGTCATGATCTGGGCCCACCGGTCCGTGGACTTGGTCGTGTGCATCATGGGAACCTTGGTAATTCTTGATCTGCGTTCTCAGTTCAGTGCAAAAGGATTCATATTAACAGATTTTTCAAGGCATCCGGTGCTACTATGACTGTGCTGGACCCGGCATATCCTCCAGCCCGCCAACAGGTGAGTCACACAGCCCAGGGGATGGGATAATAGAGCTCCTGCGAAGCTGGCCGAAGTCTCTACTGCAGCATTTCTTGGGCAAGGCGACTAAAGAATTCCGTTAGGTCTATCTCGAGGTATCTCAACCACGAGCCCTGATCAGGATCGGCCGGGCAACAGACGAGAACGGCCCCTTGGCTCCTCTTGTCCAGAGCTACATCGACGAGTCGCTCCAGCTCAAGGCCGAGGTGCCCGAGCTTCGCCTTCGTGACGATGGCTATCTTTTTGGAGGAGAAGTTGACGGCCAGGATGTCTTTCAGAGCGCAAGGCAGAAGGCGTCGTCACCACCTGACGTTCTCGTGGGGCCAGACTCGAACCCCACGCTGTCTTTCACGTCAGGGAGTGAGGGGCGGCCCAAGGGTGTGCTTGGTCGGCATTACAGTCTGACAAGGTACTACGGCTGGATGGCAGAGCGTTTCAACCTGTCGTCCGACAGCAGATTTACCATGCTCTCTGGAATTGCTCACGATCCTATCCAGAGAGATATCTTCACGCCACTCTTCCTTGGAGCACAGTTGCTTGTCCCAGCCAAGGAGGACATTCAGCACGAGAAGTTGGCAGAATGGATGAGCGAGCACAAGCCAACAGTGAGCCATCTCACCCCAGCTATGGGTCAGATCCTGGTCGGCGGTGCCACGGCCCAATTCCCTAGCCTCCAGAACGTCTTCTTCGTCGGCGATGTTCTGACAACGAGAGACTGCCGAGTACTGAGGCGGCTCGCCGTCAACGCAAATATCATTAACATGTACGGAACGACCGAGACGCAGCGAGCGGTCAGCTACTACGAGATCCCAAGCGCCGCTAAGAACCCTGATTACCTGAACAAGCTCAAGGACACTGTTCCTGCTGGAAAGGGAATGCAGAATGTTCAGCTCCTGGTAGTCAGCCGAGAGGACAAGACAAAGATGTGCAAGGTTGGCGAAGTGGGCGAGATCTACTGCCGCGCCGCAGGTCTGGCCGAGGGCTACCTTGGGGACGAGGCGAAGAATGCTGAGAAGTTCCTCAACAACTGGTTCGTTGACAACCAGAAGTGGGTAGAGCTTGACGCAAAGAATAGCAAGGACGAGCCATGGCGGAAGTACTACCAGGGCCCCCGGGACAGGCTCTACAGGACCGGCGACCTCGGACGATACCTGGAAACTGGCGATGTCGAGTGCACGGGACGCGCTGACGACCAGGTCAAGATTCGCGGTTTCCGGATCGAATTGCACGAAATCGACAGCAACTTGAGCCAGCACCAATTGATTCGTGACTGCAAGACGCTGGTGCGGAGGGATCGAAACGAAGAGCCCACGTTGGTGAGCTACATCGTCCCCGAGGCGAAGGAATGGCAGCGCTGGCTCTCTTCTTTCAACTATGAGGATGTAGAAGACGAGGGTGTCGAGATGGGCACCGTGAGAGTCTATCTGAAGAAGTACAGGCGGATGCAGACCGAAGTGCGAGACCATCTCAAATCTCGCCTGCCTGTCTACGCCGTGCCCACAATTTATATTGTGCTCAACAAGATGCCTCTGAACCCGAACGGAAAGGTCGACAAGCCTAATCTGCCTTTCCCTGATGTGTCTGAGCGTACAGAGGAAGCATCGGAGGAGGACCTGAAGAATTGGGAGTCCCTGACGGAGACAGAACGTGCTGTTGCCCAGAAATGGGCAGAGCTCGTCCGCGGTCTGAACCCGAAGACCATCCGACAGGACCAAAGCTTCTTTGACCTCGGTGGACACAGTCTGCTGGCTCAGCAACTCCTCCTGATGACTCGCAATGAATTTGGTGTTGATATCTCCATCAACCTGCTCTACGAATTCCCGACCCTGGGTGGCTTCAGCGGCCAGATTGAGAAGGTTAAGGGAGGCGCAAGCGTGGACGTCGAGGAGGGCGACCCGGAGTATGCCAAATCCTATGACGAGCTTGTTGAGATCCTGGCCGATAAGTATCAGGCGGCAGACGCTGGAGAAGCCAACACCTTGACGGTCTTCCTAACAGGAGCCACTGGATTCTTGGGCGCCTATCTCATCAACGAGATTCTCGGGCGGGCGAAGCCCAACATCAAGCTGATTGCACATGTGCGAGGTGCCAAAAACCCTGCTGCAGCACTGGAGCGGCTACAGCGTTCGCTCCGCGGAAACGGGGTGTGGAGGGATGAGTGGAGCTCAAGACTGAGCTGTGTCGTGGGAGATCTGGCCCAGCCACAACTCGGCATTGATATCCTCACATGGAAGAGGCTGAGCAAGGAAGTGGACGTGGTCATACATAACGGTGCTTCAGTGCATTGGGTCAAGCGGTATCACGAGATGATGCCACCTAATGTTCTCTCGACCATTGACGCAATGAGGCTCTGCAACGAAGGCAAGCCCAAGCGGTTCGCATTCGTGAGCTCGACGGCCGTGCTGGACTCGGACCATTACATCAAGCTCTCTGAGGACTTGACCAGAACGGGACAAGGCTCAATCACAGAAGAAGACGACATGTTAGGCAGTCGGACGGGCCTCGGCACGGGCTACGGCCAGACTAAATGGGTGTCTGAGCAGCTGATCCGCGAGGCGGGCAAGCGCGGACTACAGGGCACGATCATCCGACCGGGCTATATCCTGGGTGACGCCGAGACCGGAGTGTGCAACGTGGACGACTTCATGATCCGCATGCTCAAGGGCTGCATCCAGCTGCAGAGCCGGCCGCGCATCATCAACACGGTCAACGCCGTGCCGGTCAAGCACGTGGCGCGGGTGGTGGTCGCGGGAGCGCTGAGCCCGATCGCGGGCGGGGTGCACGTGGCGCAGGTGACAGCGCACCCGCGGCTGCGGATGAACGAGTACCTGTCGATCTTGGAGTTCTACGGGTACAAGACGCCCGAGGTGTCGTATGACGCGTGGAAGGACGACCTGGAGCGGTTCGTGTCGGCGGGGCCGATCGAGAAGGACCAGGAACAGCACGCGCTGATGCCGCTGTTCCACTTCTGCATGAACGACCTGCCGGCCAACACGAGGGCGCCGGAGCTGGACGACCGCAACGCCGTCGCGGTGCTCAAGGCTGACGCGGACCGTTACACTGGCGTGGACGAGAGCATGGGCTACGGCGTGTCGAGGGAGGACGTCGGGCGGTACCTGAAGTATCTTGCTGAGACCAAGTACATCGGCCTCCCGTCCGAGAGGGGCCGGCCGCTGCCTGAGATCAAGGCGGACATTGCGAGTGCGAAGGCTGCTGGCGGGCGTGGTGGCGCGTGAGCCGTGCACTGGGTTTGCTTTTCAGAGGTTCAGATAAAAAGAGAAGATAAACAGAATCGAAGATCAACTGATTTTAAGAGAACGGATATTCGCCCAGAAAGAAACGGATGATATACAGATACATTAGACGCCTAGTACACCCACACCTAACACATCTACACCCACATCCACCACACCCACTACTAACACACCTACACCTACACACCTACACGCAGCACACCAACACCCAGTCCCATTCATACACTTACACGCCCAACCCCTACAAGCCCAACACCTACACGCCTGACATCTACACACCCATACACTCAGCACCCATACACCCAACACACCCACACCCACTACTAACACACCTACGCACCTGCACACCTACACCCAGCACACCCACACCCAACACACCAACACGCCTATACCTAACACACCCATTACTAATACACCTATACACCTAGATACCTACACCCAATTTACATACCCAAGCTTGTAGGTGTGTGAATTAGGTGTGGGTTTGGGAATTGGGTGTGGGTGTTATGCTCTGATCAGCTGCAGGAATACTATTCAAGAGGTAGCTGTGTACCATCCGTTTTCTTCTGTGTGAGTATTTCTCGCAGTCAAGGCTCCCCTAACCCTTCATCGGGCTGGTACCTTCACCCTGGTCAGCAACGATTTCGGGCAGTAGCCCTGGAATCGCGTGCTCAGATCCGAGTCGGTCTAGCGTTTGCAGGCAAATCCCCTCGTGTTGGTCTGGACTCAGCAGGAGCGTGCTCGACAACCGCTTCCCCCTTTCTGCTGTCGCCATAGACTAGGGCCTTATCTAAGGAAAATTAGCGGGCGCTTGGAGCACGACCTCTTCTCTCTGCTGCTCGTGTCGAATATCGGCATCTCCTCGGTTTCCACGCGCTCAAGCTCTTTTGAGCCTTATTTAAGCTGTTCTTTCCCCTTCGCCTTTCTTTTAACGCCTTTGCTCAAAGCTGTTATGTAGGGTAACCTTTTAGAGAAGCGCGTCGACGAACAGGGATAGGCAATTGGCGTCACACAAGCGCTCGTTCTACAGAGTAAAGCTTGCTGCTGTTCCCCACGTGCCACGCCAACCCTCTTAAGTTTCCCCAGTTTCCGCCGGATCTCGCGATGGACAACCGCATCGGAACCTTATCGGCAAGAGCGACAGCCGGACAGAAGGCAACTGCTGCTGATGCAGCAGCATCTGCTGCCGCCGCTGCTTCTGCACTGCCCTCGCCGTTCGCCCCTGCCCTGCGCGGGGGCGACGCTCAGTCTCCAGCGTTTGGGCGGCGGCAGCAGCATCATCAACCGCAAGGCCAGCAGGTGGTGTCGCCCTGCTGGGACCCTGCTGCGCCGACAGCTTCAAAGAAGCGTCGCGCAGGTGGCCCTCGCGAGGGCTGCACCATGTGCAGGCTGCGCAAGGTGAGACAAGAAATGGCTCTCTTCGTGGGTGTGTGCTTGCTTGTTGGCTTGCTGGTCCATGTACACGCCTGCTGTGTAACCCGGCCCCTTGCTGAACTGTTCGTCCGTACAGGTCAAGTGCTCGGGCAGGCCGGTGGTGAACGGCCCTTGCGCCAACTGCTCGAGGCTGGAGCTCGACTGCAGCTTTGTTGACGCCGAGCAAGGTGAGCATGCTCCTCTAGACGAGGACAACTTCTCACAACGTACTCACGCCTGCGCAGGCAAAGCATCTAGGGTCGCACCATCCAGAGACCGCACAGAGGCTGGGACGACGAGGAAGCGTGCCCAGAAGGCTTGTAAAGAATGCCACCTCCATAAAACAAAATGCTCCGGGGATCTCCCACGGTGCAAGCGGTGCGAGGCGAACGACCTGGCGTGCGAGTACGTGGCCTCAAGGAGGAAATTCTCCCACGCGCCTACTTTGCAGTCAACGTCCGAGATCGACAGCCAGGAAGTCGAGGCCAGGCCTACTTTAACGGACGTCAAAGACGACTCAAAGCCACTAATATCACCTATTGGTTTCTCTATTTCTCCGGCCTTGACGTCCCAGACTAGGCGGTCCTCGGTAGGCAATCTGTACGGGGAGTACGTACCTCAAACCAATTTGCTGTGGACTCGTTTAGCTCACGGACTTGCAGAGACCTTCTAGCTCAAAAAGACACCCTGGTGAGGCATTTTGATGTCTTCTTCCAGCTATGGGCCCCCCAGCCCTGCATGGGCATTATGCAGCGGGACTCAACCTATCTTGAGATCGATGAACGACAGCTCCATCCCATCGTGGCCGCGGCCGTTTGTGCCATGACCTCGCGCATCGTTCATCCCGGCCAAAAGCAGATTCCGTTCGCGGACCGGTGCGCAGACCAGGTTGACTTCTACCTTTTCCGCGCCATCGACTCGTTCCTGCGCAAGACTGCCCATGAAAACCTGGTCGTGCTTGTTTGTGCCATTTGCCACTTTTGGCATGAAAACCAGATGAGCAAGGTTTGGATGTATATGGGCCTTGCCGCCCGCCTTATTACAGCCCTGCAGCTCAACTGGGATGGTGCGGGCGAGTCCCCAGTTAAGCAAGAAACTAACCGTCGGCTGGTCTGGGTGTGCTACATCCTGGATCGCCTGTTGGCAGGCGGGTTCGACGAGCATCTCGTACTACGCGACGACGATATGCACCTAAAATTGCCCGTAAGTAATGAGGTGCTATATGAAGCCGTCAGTGCGGCAGAAGCATCCGGGCAGGCTGCCACCCCATCCGGGTTCATAGGCACGCGAAGCATCTCAAAGAAGCTGTCTATGGATGGCTATCATCTGAGGCTCCACCGGTTGAGGCATCACATACTGGGAGTGACCAAACGACTCACGAGTCCACCAACTCCGCACCCTCGAAGGCCTCGCCTAGAGGCTTCTCAGGTCATAAAGCTAGTTAATGGCCTTCAGAACCAGCTCATCAGTTTCAGCCAATCACTATCAGAAGATTTAAAATTGAATGATGCCAATACGAACCGCTTCCTCAATTCGCCAGAAGGCCCAAGCTTTATTATGTTGCACTCTCTTTTCTGGATTCTCCACGTCGACCTTTACCGCTTCACGATCCCAGGGATCCGCGAGGAAGCTAACCCGGAGCTATCAAGACAGCTACCCAGAGACTTCGTCCTCAAGTCGCAGAGACAGGCAGTTGGCTACGCAGTCAGTCTCGCCCGGTTCTGGCGAACGCTACAGGGCATCGTGGCCAAGAGGCCACCCGGGGACGGGACCGAGAGGCTGCTCACGGTGGACCAGATGTTTGCTATCCACGTCATCCAACCAACTAAGATACTGCTAGCCGCAAGGCAACATCATCTGTTCGACGACCTAGAAGATAGTACCGCACCCCTGGTGCGGCAGGGGCCGGTCGACGATGCAGCTCTAGCGGCCCTCGTGGATTCTAATATGCAACTAATCCCGCCCTTCGCCCGCTTCTTCCCTCGCATCATGGACATTGTAAGATTGACGGCGTCTTTTCTCCCGCTCTGATAGTGGTTACTTGTCTCTAACTATGCCGATAGACCCAAGACCTCCGCCAGGCGGTCGCCAACTTCACGCACGACACTCGTTACGACCAGCCGGAGGCAATAGGGTACGTAGACTCACAAGGATGCCCTGCACAAGTATTTTCCCTATTGTCGAATGCTAAGAGTACTTTAATGTCTAGCGCGCCCGCAGTGAAGCCCCCCGCAGAGTTCAGGCTGCCCGGTCCCCACTACGTCCTCGAGAACGCTCTCGTCCAGCGCGTGCCGGGCCCGGACGACAGGGACAGGGAGAAACAGAGGAACATGTCGGCCGCGGACCTCTGGTTCCGGTCCAAGAAGAGGTCGAGGGAGGAGAGCCCCGTGCTGATGACGCCGCCGATGATCAGGCCCCCAGACGAGGCGGCTGTCATCCCGCCCGTCAACGGCGCCCCCGAGATCCCGATCTGGCTGGCAGAGGCGCGCGGCTGCGACCCCCTGCCGGACACGCCGCCGCAGGACGGCGGTGCCGATGACGCGCAGGCGTGGGTGGGCTCCTCCTCCCAGTCCGGAGGGGTCGGGCTGGGGCTCAGCAACGCGTACCTGTTCGACGGGTCTTGGTCCATGCCGCCGTCGCAGGCTGATTTTGATATGATGGCGGGCCATCATCCGTATCCGTACGGGCACTCAGGCCCGACGACGCTTCTGTACGAGCGCGCAAGAGGGAGTGCAAGTGCTGCTATTCCTCCTGCGATGCACGCAGGTGGTGTTGGGGGCTCTGATAATGATAAGAGGATGTATTATGAGAGGACGGGTGGTGCACAACTGCCCTATCCACAGCATCTCAACGACTTTGTTGGCTAGCAGGCCTCCTGTAGGACAACCTGTTATGGGATAACCTCCTATGGGATAACCTTCTATGAATTAACCTCCAATGAATACTCTCCTATGAGACGACCTCCTATGGGATGACCTCCTATGGTATAACCTCCTGTGGTATAACCTCCTGTGGTATAACCTCCTGTGGTATAACCTCCTGTGGGATAGCCTCCTGTGGGATAGCCTCCTGTGGGATAGCCTCCTGTGGGATAGCCTCCTGTGGGATAGCCTCCTGTGGGATAGCCTCCTGTGGGAGAGATTCCAATTTGAAGGTAGACCACAGAACTAGTATCAACCGTCTTGACCACCACCTGCCCCTCCTAGATATACCAAAAGAAAACTAGACTTTTTGCGCCTTTCCCATTGGCTCTTGGGGCTCTCCAGGCCGACCTTGGGGAATCTGGGGTCCTTCTGGTACGGGAGGGAGTCCTGCTCTCTGCCATGAAGTGTTGCCATCACATTTTGACGCCGCCACTGGTGCCTATGCGGCGGCAGCAGCGCAACTTAAGGCGCCATAGCGGAGCTGGTCTGGCACGATAAAGATGATAAATTTGGGCCTTGGGGGTCCTTCATACTGGTCGGCTTTTAAGGTAGCAGAGGGGTCTGATTGGGGGCGCTCGGGCTGGCATCTTGGGAGCTGTATCTTGGAGGTTTTATGTATATGAGTACAACTATCTAGATTTAATGTGGATGAATATGAACGGACCGTCGGTGACTGTTCATTTAGTATTCAATCCCTAATAAGCTGCTCAGAGAAAGACCCGGCTGGGTAGACAACCACCTCTCACCCAACATCTTCTTCGGGCAGGTCAGTTTTACTCTCATACACTCCCAGCACAAGACATATCCACCCCCACGCTGGCAACGATGTCTCATGCGCAAGCAGTAAGCTTATCAGGCTGTCAATGCATCGCTCTTATTGGGGAACTCAGGGGATAAAGAAGACAGAAGCCACTCTAGGGTCCAAGCAAGCGTGAGGCACGTCGTGAAGCCGACGTCTTGTAAGTGGTGCAGCGACTCCCGGGCGACTCCCGGGCGAGACGTCAAGCTGCACGACATCCCGCAGTTTGGGCATCTCAGGTCACCAATGAGGGCCCATCGACGCCCATTGCTTACCGGTCGGCGGCTCTCTCTCGCGGGTCGTAGCCTCTTGCGTTTCGGTTTGTGGTTGCAGCAGCGGGAAGGGGGCAGGGTACCTACCACTCTTATTAGGTACTTGGACACGCTTGGCCTGATTTAGTACATGCGCGACTCGCCGGGTGGACAGTAGGCCTGGTAGGATCTTTCCCCGCGTATCTGGGCAGGCCCCGTTCGCCCCCGCTGCAGCTGCGAGGCTGTTGGACTTGTGAGAATTGACAAGCGAGAGTCGGGACGGAAAGCGGGCGGGCCGTACTGGTACAATCTGAGCGATGCCCACCTGGTAGCGCACGCAGGTACGCGAAAAGGAGAGCAGTAGCATGCGGCTACTTACATGCCTACCCAAGGTACCTAGCTAGACTACCTAGGTACCGAGGTACCTAGGTTAGGCTTACAGTCCAGTCAGTCAACTGTTTTGGGGGCACGGCTGCTCGTGCCAGAAACCCAAGTGTTCAGGCCTGTTACCCCAGGCAAGGTAGGCACACTAGGAAGGCGGGCGGGCTCGCGGGCTAATGAACATGAGACGAACCACGGCCGGCACGGCCATGTCTCAAAAAGTTTCACATAAGAGCTGGCATTGTTTAGCAAGCAGATAGAATAGTCTAGGAGCACACTTTTTTTTTTTGGTGTGGCCAAGTAAATCCAAGCCACGAGACGAGGAGAGGCGTGGAAATTTCCGGCTTGGCAAGATTAGGTTTGTTTGTTTCCGCTGTGAACCGCCCCGGATTCTGCCACCCAGGCTCTGGTTAAAAATCTGATGGTAGCCCACATGCCTTGTTAGCGAGAGTTGAACCAAATTCCAACCCAAAGTGGTTGGTTTCTATATTGTGCCTAGCGCTGAATCCCACCAGCAGGCGCTATGATGGACGTCTCCGTTCAGATGTTCTCCACGCCGAGAGCGGCTCCGCTTGGATCCGCTGGGTGGGAAGCGGAACCTCTGCTCAAGTCAGCGACTTGCTTCTGTTGACAATGGTGTCATACGAGAGTCCTCTTTCGTGACTCGGGGGCCCAAGTGGAGGTGCGTACGTCTTATAGCCCAGGATACTGGGGGGTTCTGGAACACGAGCACCGAGCAAGACCGAAACCTGATTCAGCCGGATCCGTGTCCATGTCCGATATTCTGAATGAAGGCCGGTGGAAACAATGGGAACAATGGGGCCGCCGTTGACTGCAATGAGGCTCCCCTGAGGAACTGCACCTGTCAGACTCGACGAGTGGGCGGCAGAACCCCTGATTGGTGTCTCTGCCCCCAATGTCGGATAGGAAAACCTGAGACTAGCATTGCTTAAAAGAAACACTGCTGCTTCTAGGCTCTAAGAATAATGATTATACAATATTAGAATGTACAAATTCCGCAAGCTAGAGTGTCAAAGAAAACAGCCCTTGCAAATGCTCGCTTGATTTGGAATTCATCGTCCTGGACCCCCCCCCCCCAAAACCGACCGCCCAATGCAGTGAAATGCAATGCAGAACTTGACTTGCTGTCGCGCGCCGTATGTACACACGAGACGCCCGCCATTGTCCTGAGGTGAGCAGATGCCTCGTGAACGCCTCGACAGGCGCGCGCCACTTGGGTGCTCGGCTTGGTTCTCGTCCTCGACCCTCCCTCCTGCCCTTCCGCTCCCGTTCCTCTCCACACGCCCAGCCCTAGCCACTGAAGCCGTGGGTTAAGAAGTCGGTCAACTGGTCGACAGGATCGAGAAGCGAAAGCGTGTGCAGGGGTATCCTTGGTTGCAGACAGCGAAAATTGGCAAATTGGCACCTCCTCCAAACGCCCTATCCCCTTTCAGAAATTCGGTATCAAAGTCGTTACTGGGGTGAGGGCTTGTTTTTTGCCAAGCCCCCAGGTATAATGTGAGTGGTCGTAATCAGTCGGTGACATTCGGTCCGAGTGGTGATGGTGTTTCTAGTGGTAGTCCTCGCGCTGCTTCTCCCTCAGGCCTCCAATGTCGTCCATGTCAATGGAGTAGAATTGATGTTTGCTCTCCTTCTCGTAGGCGGGGAGCTGCTCCTCGTCCAGGGGCTCCATGCCGACGGTAGCATTATCACCGACGCGCACGACGAGGACGCGACCACTCTTGCGACGGCCACTGTCGTCCTCCTCCTCGGGGAAGGTGATGTGAATCTCGGGGACGTTGTCGGGCGAGTGAGGGGGCTGACTGGGGTTTGACAGCATCGGCTGGCCGTCCTTGTTGAAGACCAGCACACTAGAATGGCCGTTTCTGGTCTCGATGGTCAGACGGCGGTGGTTACTGTTGCGCTTCGCGTCTTGCACGACGTCGTTGTACTGGGGTAGGGAGTCCTTGCGCACTCTCTGCTGCTTGTTTCGAATTCGTCGGAGAACGAACAGGACTCCGCCGAGGAGCAGGCCGAAGACGACCAAGACAGCCAGGATGATAATCAAGAGGTTGATGACGTTGGTGTTGCCGTCATCGTCCTCTGTGAGGCCGTCGCGCATGGCGAGCGGGTTCCGTGCGGTGAGCTTCGACAGGGCAGGCATGGCGTTTGTGGTTGTGGTTGCTGTTCCTAGCTGTGGTCTGGTTTTGGTTTTGTGTGTACAGGTTCAATGAATGAATGTGATGTGCAAACGATAGTGATGATGATACTCTCGATCGAGCAGTGACGGTGACAAGACAATACAACGTATTGGAAATTATCCTGCCAAGTCTGTCAGTTTATGGTGCTTGCACGTTCAGGCAAGTAGAGTGTCTCTGGGACAATGTCTCGCCACGGCTGGTTGGACAAGGGAGGAAGGGATCTGAATCATAGGCGTTGGATAAGATTGAATAGCGTGCCCGACATACCTCTGCGAAGAATGGCCCTGGCGGTCAGGGTGGGAGTCGGAGTCAGGATCACTAGTTATTACGGGTTGGAAGTGTCGGCCGGGCTCGCACTGATTTGTTTATCGTGTCGTAGCGTAGTCGTCAGGAATTTCCGGGGCGGATGGGCCAAGTACACACAAGGGAAAATGAAAGGACGGAAACTCGACTGAAAGAATGAAGCCGAGACCAAGGAGGGAGGGAAGGGGGGCGGCAGTGTCTAATCTCGAGGGATTACGAGCAGTGCAGCATGTGCAGTATGGGAAGGAACGAATGTGGACTTGACGACGCCGGTGACAATGGACCAGGTGGTGAAGGAAAGGGAAAGAAAGGAAAGGGTTGGAAGGGGCAGGAACGGGCAGACCACCTCCTTAGATGAGATCGAGCCGCTCGAGCCACAAAGAGCACAGCACACCACCCGGGCGGCCAGCCCACACACACACCTTCACTCACCAATTCGCGCTATCGATCGTTGCCGCTCGCTGCCACTGCAAGCTGCAGACTGCCCTGCACCGCATTGCACTGCCCTGCCGTGCGCACGCCTGGCCCAGATTGGACTGGCAACTGGCTGGCTGACTGACTGGGGGGGCCCGAAGGTCAGGGCAGGGTGAGGTTGGCTGGCTCGCTGGCACGGCTGGATGGATTCCCACTCTACCACTGGGGGAACTGACGATGGGGGTTCGGTTCGATGCAACTTAGACTGCAGGTGCCAGGGACAGAAATGCAGGTACGCACGGGGGATGCAACGGCGCCAAAGCTCGGGTGGAGAGCACGCCCGCGAGGCTTTGTTCTTTAATTGGCCGCGCCCGGCCTCACCCCTGATCATTGCCGCCCTAGCGTCAGCTCAATTTCAACGCTCAGGAACACTCACCCAATCAGCCGCCTCGCCTGTTTATAAACGAAGGGAGAGAGTGGGCCACCCAATTTGGCAACCATGGCAGCTTTCCTGCATGCTTGTCGTCCTTCCCCTTACCCCTTCTGGCCGCACAACCAAATGATCAGGATCGTTCAAGGTCACGCTGCCCAGGATCAGTGCTTTCTTTGGCTCCAGCGCCCTCGACGCGGTCCAGATTCGAAGATTTGCATGGCTGAAAGGATCGCTCGCCTCGCCTCGCCTCGCCTCATCAGGACGTCGCGGGCGCACCAAGTAGTAACGACTCCTCGTCCCTGTCGTCGTCCTCGTCCTGATCCCAATCTGCTTCCTCCTCTGTCGCCAGTATCCATGCTTACAACAGACAACCTTGAACTTAGTAGACCAGCACAGAGGACGCAACACCGAGAACCAGGAATCAGGACAGGCCCATCGGCCCGGGACTAATGTCCGAGCCAGAGGTTCATCCCGTCCCCTGACCTCGACAAGGAGCCCCAAAACCAATAGAGCAAAGAGTCCCTCAATCAGTGGCCAGTCCGGTTCACTGCCTGCTTCCTGCTTGGGGGCCGGCCGCCCTCGTGTTGCATCGCCTCCGACCCGCCAGTCAGCCAGTCCAGTCATGGACCGAGTCCAGGCCAATCCATACATCGAATGCATGGCCTGCCCTGGGTGTGGGCGTTTGTCCTTCTCCTGCATCTGCAACGTCACCGCACTGACGTGTTTAGCAAACATGGAAGAAGGGAAAACTCTTACCAATAGTTCGAGGTCACACGAGAGCCACGAGAACCCCAATAGAGTTTTGCCTTACCTTTGAGTCCATGCTCACCATGTGTCGCATTGTATGAAGATCATGGAGATCACTTCCGATTCATGTCGCCTAGACCTTCTCACGCGGAAGCTCATTATCTATTCTTTTCAGAATTTTACTTCAAACATTTCTGACACGCAGCGACGCAGCGACGCAGCACAAGCTCTCGGGTGCCGGCAAATCACTAAACTAACTATTGAGTCGGACACCCAATCGCCTTTTCACGTTGGATTTGGGGGCCGTCGCCTATCTTCAGGAATAGGTTTGGCAAGTCAGCCGTCAGTCGTCCTCGGAGCGAATCGCCTTGCGTGGTCGTCAATCATTTTATCCGGACTCCGGCGTCGCCATGTGTCGGCAAGGAATGCATCTGCCGGCCGTGGAGAGCTTCGGCATCGGCAATGGGGTTTGTTTCCTCGTCGATCCTGCGCTCACCGAAGCACGCATGGCTGACTCCAGGCTCAATCTCGCCGCTGCTGGTGGCACATCTGCGGTCTGCGTCTGCTATCAGTGGTCGACAGGCCAGGACCCGAGTGCGGGCTGCACGGTCGGCTCGCAGCGCATGAGGTGATTGAGCTAAGCCCAGACCGGCTTGCTGACTCTGGATGGACGTCTTGTCATCTATGGCATCTGCCGTTGTGCGAGTCTGGCTTGCGCCCTGTAATCTCGATGGCAGGCTGCACGGCTGCGGAACCATGTCGTGAACCGCAGATGTGTCTTCGCCACTAACAGTAACCGACCGCCATCAGCCCAAGAAACGGTTTCGGCTGTTCTACAAAGCTGTGGTGTGCGTTGCCTTATCCTGCCCCGTCCGCGGCCTGCCCGCCGTCTTTGCCCGACTCCAGGCCGGGAAGTTGACGGGCAACACCGCTGGCAAACCGATGACAAGAATGCATCGTACGTGAACTGCTTCTCATGCAACGTGATGGAAAACCGCGTTAGACAGCAGCCTGCCGCGGTAGACGGCCACGACCATGGAAAAGCAAGGCTCCTCTATGACGCAGAGGTTGCGGCCATCGTTGATTTGGTTGATTGTCGTTGACGATCTCATCATGCCACCGCCCTCAGTCGAGGACTCGAGGTTGAAAGCGGTTGTCATGGCCTCACCGCTTTTCTGTCCACGCAAGGATGGATGCTCATGAAGACACAGTGTGTCTTCGCCTGCGGGAACTACCCTCATCGGGAGGCCTAGGCTGCTCGCTAACGGGCCAGTATCACTTCGTCCGAAGTGTTAAGACGATCTTGCGAGGCGTCGTGACGGGACAGGTCGCCCGAACTGCCATTGGCGATGTTTCACTTCTGGTCACACAAGGGCGGGGTCCTGTCTCCCCTTGGAGCTTTGCCCCGGTATGGTTATGGTGGAGCAATTTGATTACCCGCCCCCAACCCTTAATGCACGCCGTTGTTGCTTTGTGCCCTTTTGTTTTGGGAACAAGATGTTGTTGGCAGAGTCGAATCATGTGTTGATGATAATCCCTGTGGTAGGCGAGGCTTTGGGAGTCAAAGACGCTGGATGGAAATAGAACAGGCCCAGATCTAGACCCAAACCGGAGGATTGCCAACTGTTGTGTGACAAGGGAGGGAGTGAGGTTGTTGGCTGTTGGTGCAGAAAGGCTTCAGTCAGAACCGCTATTCCTGCAGGTCGCGCCTGGCTGTCAGCTGTAGTCCTGTGCACCTCGCACCTCTCCTGAAGGCAAGAATTCTGAAACGTCGAGTTACCTGGCACCCTGGGTATCAAGGGCAATATGACGATCACTGCGTTCTTTACGAAAAGCTTTGACAGACCCCTCCCGCGGAGGCCAAGTGGCAGGCCCTTGTGGGGAGGGGATGGGATCATAATAATACTGTACGAGAAGCCCGGTATTTTTCTAGTGTATGTATAGCAGCTAGGTATGGATACATGCGGCCTGCCTACAGCCTACCGGCCTTTTTCTCCCACATGCAGATGCAAGATCCGCCCGTCCAACACCCGCCCACGGGTCTCTGCCCCACTAAAACTGCGGGGCATTCCGCGGCTGAAGCCTTGAGCGTGCATCAAAGGGGGGATCCGGGGCGGAGTGGTCTCGAAACCAACTGGCAGACACTTGTGTGCCGTGTGTTTTGTACGGTACCGATCGGGACGGGCGATTGTCGCGACAGCCTCTGGATACCTGCCTGCCTTGAACTCAGCGTGACTTGGGCCTTGCAGATTTGACTCCGATATAGACTTTGCACCAATTTGGTATACTCCCACGAAGACCGGCGCCGAGTAGAAAGGGGAACGAAGACAGGAAAAAAGATCTATACGAGGCTAGCTTATTGCGTGTAGATCACCTCTGCCCAGCGAAAGTGGCTTTAAAAATTAGATTTGCACGTTCCTGATGTGCACGCATCTCAAAAAGGCACCGATTTCACGATCACCGTTCACGGACAGCTATGCGGCCTCGCCCGCGCACGCAAAAGTCGCCTCGGCTGCTGCTAGTCTGACCTTGCTGTCACGTCTCCTGTTTCCGCTTGTGGACAGGACACAGGATGCCCAGTTGGGCTGCTACTGCGTGTACGTGATTGGAGCCGATGTGGTTGACCGGACACAAGCGAGCCTCGCGAGCAAAAGTCTCTTTTTGTTCTGACGATATGCATGAACGGCGTCACCGATGCCTCCCTTGGTAGAGGGCGAGTGTTTATTAGTGGCGGGCCAACATGCCAGTATTTGCTGTGGCAGAGACCACCCTATACCACACCTGGAGGTCCACAGGCGGGCGAGAATGCCAATGAGCCCCTGCTGTAATTAGATGGACAATATTGAACCGGACCCCCAAGGCTGTGCATGCAGTGGAGGTTTCGACTTTGGTGGTTGAGCGCGGCGTGGGGGGGGAGGAGGGAGGACTATTCGGGGCCGTTGGCCACTGTGGCCGCCGACCGTGACCATGGACCAATGCGGTCGATCTGACGGGCATCTGGTATCGCTACCTGGGTGACCTGACGTGACCCGAAGCTGTTCCTCCCTTCCAAAGCTGAGGCTGACCAGATAGGGAAGCATTGTCGCCCTTCTCTCTCTCTTTTGCCCTCTCCCTGCTGCCTTGCTGCCCTGCGTCGTCGTTCATCGCTCGTCGTTCGTCCAGCAAAGCACACACCCTTCCCTTCCCTTGCCTTCCCTCTCCTCTCCTCCCCCCTCCTGTACTCTTGAAGGGGAACATATGTCCAATATCCCAACCCATCCCATCTCATCCCAGTTTCTTGTCCATTCTCCAGCTTGTTGGTGTCTGCAAATCATATGCAGCAAATACATCATCACCGTACAATAAAAGGGTCTTTCGGATTGCTGGCCGTTCGTTGGTATTGCGACTGCTCCAGCCTTTGGAAACAAAACAAAAAAAAGTATCCACACCACCCTCACTGACCGTCACATATCAAGCCGTAAATAGCCTTGTACATCACCAGCCAACAGCAACCAGTTGGCCCTCAAATCCGCCAGGCGCACTTACATATCCACTACAACTACTGCCGCTCGTCACCTCGTAGCTGTTCATCACGCCCATGGTCGTTTGAGTCTTGTTGTCCTGCAGTGAGTCGCCCTGGTTCCAGTCCAATGACGTGACAGGCAGACAGGCAGGCAGTCAGGCAGGCAGATGGGCAAACTACATGCTGACCACTGGCTGCAGCTACGTACCGCAAACATAACATCACAGCCGTCTGCGCAGGCCTCACTTTATTCCGCGAGAAGAATTGACGAGGACATCAAAGAAGCCCATTGCAAGTCTTTTGCCACTTAGAGCAAGGCAACTGAGCCCGACTGAGCTGCTTCATCTGATCTCTTGACTTTCGGGAACCACGTACACGCACCTGTGAGCCCGGCATTCACGGGCAAGCCAGGCACTTGGAGAGCGTCAGCCTTACCAGCCATTAGCTGCGTGGCCAGTCCGGTGCCGCCCCTGCACGCCTGCAATATTAAAGCTGCGGAGAGATTGCCCGTCCCGGCGCACTTAGTGCGCACGCAGGAGCCTAGGCTGCCGCATCCTGCCCGCTCCATCGACGCACCTGGCACGCATAACAGGGCACCATACCGTAGAGAACAGGGCCGGACATCATCAGCAGCACACATCGGGGCTGCACTATCCAGCTGGAGGCAGAGCGTGCTCGAAAGGACACTGACAGGGTGAACTTATCTTCGCGGTGAGTCGTGTGACTTGTGACATCCGTCTCGGACGGGTTTACCCCTGACATGCTGCTAACAATGCGCTAACGGCGACTTGTGGCAGACGGGGGCCACACCGGAGTCAGTATCTCAAACATTCAAGAAGCTCACCCCGCAAAAACCCAGGCCCTCTAGGGGTTCCTTCTCCGGCCTCCGCTCCCTCTCCTCTCACTTCATCGTCGCGTTTCTGGAGCTCGGCCCGTTGTGGTCCTCGCGCAGTGCTGAACATCACAGTGCAGTCCGGTACAGTGCCCTGTCGTGCCGCGCACCTCAGCTCAGCTCAGGTTCAGCTCAGCTCCAGTTCAGTTCGGCTCAGTGCAGTGCAGTTGCAGTGCGGTGCCTTGTGGTGCCGTGGGCTGCTGGCCACCTCGCTCTCGACCTGTGCGTACTTTGTCGCCCGTTTCCAGGTTCTCCCCGGTCTGGTCTCAGGTGTTTCGCACGCTGGATCATCCACATTTGCTGCCCCTTGGCGTTGGAATGCAACCTTAAGACTTCACAACTGCAACCTTATCCTTCCCGCCCGCCTCGTCCCCGTCAACTGCATTGTCGCAACCCACGCCCGACACTTTGTTTGCATTGATACAGCACCCTACGCCCTGCCCTGCCCTGGCCTCGCACCCGGCCGGACAACACACCATAGGAGAGGATAGGAGAGCCACAGGCAAACTGTCCTCCGAACGAGTCCATAAGGTACACAGACACAGACACAGTCTACACACACCTACACACACACCCACGCACGCCCTTTCGGGCAATCGTCGCTCACCCACCAAAGGTATGCTCTTCACACTAGCCTGAGCACCGCTGAACCCTTGCGAGTTGCGAGGGTGGATCGACTCGGCCCTAGGCCAAAGTCAAACTCCACTGGCTCGCCGGTAGTGTCCCTCCCTCACTTCTAGCCGTGGGCTGGAGGGCGTGCGTGTGCCTGACAGCTGAACGCCTTTATCTTAGCGCATCTGTCTGCAGCACACACTCCAACTTCGCAATCCGATTCCCTATCCTCCAACTTGATTTCCTGCATCCAATACTCCAACAACATCTTCCTTCTCTGTACATCTTGGTTCGCACGCACATTTTCACGGCCCCTACTTCCATTCTAATAGGTTCTGTTCTCCTGTCTAACACCCGTCTCGTCTTTTGCTGCAGACTATCCACCATCCCACAAACTGCCAGGACGATAATTTCCGATTCTCGATCGCGAGGCTCCGCTCCGGAGTGACGCCCACCATGGACAACAGTCAACCAGTGAGTCGCCCACAGCCTCGTCTCCGCGCGCTTCCTTTGCGCATGCGAAATGCGCGTAGCCCAAATCATACGTCTTGTGGTGTCCTGTGGTCTTCTGGGCATGCGCTTTTCACCCTACTCGTCTTCCCTGGGGAGTCGGCACAGAGGCACTGATTGGAAACTGCGGCTGACCCTTTGACGCAGACTCACGGTCAACAACCTTCGACGCAGACGCAAGGCCAACAACCGAACCGCAACTCGAGGGCCACAAACCTCTTCCCTCCCATATTGAATGGTGGTGGACAAGGAGGCACCGGTAGCATATGGACCAACCACCCACTCACAGATGGCCTTGCCTCCAGGGACAACACAGGTGTGTCCGGTGCGTACAGGAGCTGGGATAACGAGGGCGCAAAATTGACACAACCCACAGCGCCCGGCCAGTCGCTGCACTCTGCACAGAGACCGACTGCCATCGGCGGATCCGACGCCAGCCGGTGGCCCAGTGGACTGGCAAGCTGGTCCTCTCCAGACAACGTGCAATCTCGACCGAACCCATCACGAAGCACATCCCCTCCGTCCGCATTTCAGAACACCTCCAACACTTCCCCGTCTTTCAACCCAGGTCGCTTAACGAACGGGCAAAGCAACACCTTTCCTACGTCCCTCGCAAACACGCCCAGCGGCCTCGTTAGTCGCGCCAGTGTCTCGGGACCCTCTGGCAGAGTCAACAGCTTCCAGTCTGGATTTGGTGGTTTTGCAAGAACCAACTCGGGGACCTCTGCCTTTGATGATGGTGCGGCGTCACGCGAATCAGTACTGCCGTCATCGAGACAGTCAGATAGCGACACATTTAACAATGACGTGTCTGGGTTCCCCCAAGGGATTGCATCGCACTCTCGGCATGCTTCTCGACCATCCCTCAGCGCCACACCGTCGGCATATTACCCGCAGCAGCAGCCAAGCTCGAGATCCCAGAGCCTAAACCCGCTCAATGATGATGCCGCTCTGGAGGCTGCACGCCAATCCCTGGCTAGGAACTTTGCCAGCAACTCTCCAGCCCCTCGGTTCAGCACAGTCCAGGCAAGCACACCCGCGCCTCCACAAGGACGCTGGTGGGGAAGCGAGTTCACGCCCAACAACGGTGTCGTTCAGAACCCTGCCTACCCCCAGGAATCCAGGCGAGAGTCGCTGGCCATGAGCACCAACCAGTCCGCCATGAACAGCCCGAGAGCTTTTGGTAGCGCCAGGCCCGCCGAAACATGGCCGAGTCCAGCCGCACCCGTGGATTTCGATCTCTTGGCCAGATACCAACGACCACCAAGCCAGATGTCGAGGCTGGCCAACCAATCGCCCTATATCGATCCCGCCGCATTCGGCCAGATCAGCCAGAACCAGATCCCCGAGCACATAATGCAACAAATAATGCAATATCCTAGTTACCCAATGGCAGGACAACAGTACTACACTCCCACTGCTCCTGCTGCTTACGGCGGTCGACCAGTGCGCAACCAGAATCCTTACGAGAATTACAAAACAACGCCGCAGTTGCTCGACGAGTTCAAGAAGACGTCAAAAGGCGCCAACAGGAAATGGCAACTCAGGGTACGTGAGCCTGTGTTTTCGTCTCACTGGGATCCATACTAATTGACCTGCAGGACATTTTCGGCTACGTGGTTGATTTCGCCGGTGACCAACAGGGCTCGAGGTTCCTCCAAGAGAAGATTCCTGCGGCGAACAGTGACGACAAGTCAAAAGTGTTTGAAGAGATCATCGTGAATGCCAACCAGATGATGACGGACGTATTCGGCAACTACATCATCCAGAAGCTCTTTGAGTACGGCACTCTCCAACAGAAGAGAGCCCTCGCTTTCAAGATGCAAGGAAATGTGGTGGACCTCTCCGTGAACATTTACGGCTGCAGATGTGTCCAAGAGGTCAGTAGGCCACGGAAGTTTGCGTCACATCGCGCCCTGCTAACCGTATCTCTAGGCCCTCAACTACGTCCTTGTTGAACAGCAGGTCGAGCTAGCCATGGAGCTCAAGGACGAGATCTTCCAACTGATGAAGGGTGTTCACTCAAACCATGTCGTCCAAAAGATCCTCCAAAAGCTACCCAGAGAGCGCATCGACTTCGTTTACGACGCCGTCCGCGGCAAGGTGTACACACTGTCAACGCAACAATACGGCTGTCGGGTGATCCAGCGTATGATTGAGCAGGGAAACAAGGAGGACAAGGCCTTCATCCTCGACGAATTCCACCAAGTCGCGCACAAGCTCGTGACTGATGATTGGGGCAACTATGTCGTCCAGGCTGTCATCAAGCAGGGAGGGCCAAAGGCACGGTCGGAAGTGATCCGACTCTGCATCGACCAGTTCCTGGTGTTCTCGAAGCAGAAGGTCGCCAGTAATGTTATGGAGCATTGCATCGAGTTCGGAGAACCGGAGGATCGGCTGGAGATCTACCAGTTGATCATGACCACCCACACAGAAGACGGCAGCGGTCTGCTGCAGGCCATGTGGAAGGATCAGTTTGCCAACTATGTTGTCCGTAAGTTATATACTCCAGCCTCGATCTCTCCCTTCTGGCACGGTGGATCCCGGACGACTCGCTGACAACAAGCCAGAAAAACTTTGCTTCCACCTCCAGGGTGTGGAGCAGGAGACCCTTATCAGGGAAAGCAGGCCTTACTACCTCGCGAGGAAGAAGCCCAGCCGCCCGGATGAGAAATGGGCGGCGTTTGAGAATCTCATGAGCCAGTTCAGAGCCACCATCTCAAGGCAGGGTAGTGTCAGCAGCACGAACGGCGACCTGAACGGCGTGGCAGCATCACGACCAAGCTCACAGAACTCGGCGATGCCTACCCCGGCGCTCACTACGGGTGGTAACAGCCCGCGGACCAGCTCCTCCCAGGCCACCAACGACGGCCCAGCCGATGCCGATACACCTCAACCGTTGCGAGACCTTCTCAACAAGTTTGGCGAGACGTCCCTACAGGATAAGGTTCAGGCTTAGCTGGCAGGAAACAGGTCCAAATCGACATGAAGGATGCCCCACGCAGCCTCCACCTCAGTTCACTAGGTCCCTCTCAACGCCCGCCAGGGTAGTGCTTGTCGGGCATCAAGGGACCTTGGGATTTCCTCGACATACTCGTTCACTTGATGTGATTCTGTCATTCGTTTTGATTGGGTCATAGAGTAGTGACGACAGGTTTTCGACACAAGACGCGACCGATTTTCTTGCGCATCTTATCATCCGAGAGTTACAAGGGCAGGCGCGGTGTCAAAAAGTAGTTTACCGGACTGGATGGGGCCAGTATTGGAATTTCTTGTCCATTGTTTTTTGGGGGTTGGGTCATTGTTTATTCTTTTTTTTTGGTGGGTTGGAATCATCACTATCGTCAACGTTACTCCTGGATACCATGTCATGTTCCCACCCATGGGACATCAGCGGATTACGAGGGGCTCAGATGAGCCGGGCACAGCGGACGGAAGGTTGGGCAAAAGGCCTCAGGCTTGGGTGCTTGTTTTCCTTTTCCTCCTCGCCAACTCTCCTTACCTCTCTCTATCTCTCTGTACTAGTTTAGTTGCCCCCAAGCGCCAACAGACACGTCGTCTGGCGGTTGTCTCTCGCTTTACCCCCTATTTTTGATAGTATTTCTGCTGTTCATACTTTGGCTCGGCTGGGTATATGGGATCCTTGTCATTTTCCCGTTCTTGTTTTTTCTCACTACAAGTCGAGATCTGGCACAGTAATGAGCGGGGTGAAAGACTCAGCATAATGGGCAGGCGTCTTTGGTCTCTCATGGTACAGCGGTGTTATTTCAGGGGTTCATCAGGGAAATTAAAAATACAACCAGACTTTCTGTCATGCTTTATGACTGTCCGCTCGTCCGTCGTGAGTTGCTCGGTACAGTGACCAACATGTCCTGCAGTGTTGATCGTTTCTTGTCTCTTGGGTTCGAAGGTCGTCAAATTATGTCGGGAAAAGCGGTGCTGAGGACAAGAGACGCTCTGCAGTTTCGACCTCCACCCAGTCTTGCCCCCGGGCTTGTATCTCAACGAGCCACTCATTTGTCCCCCTCGAAGTCGAAGCCTCGCTCGAAAGCCCATCCCCCGCCCTTCTCATACCGCCAGAGCGCACAGCCCGTCGCCAGGCCCTCGGCACCGCGAAACCGCGCCCGCACATCCTCCATCGCCGCGTCCACGGCCCCCTCGTCGGCAGCCTTGTTCTGCACCGTCCAGTGAGGCCTCCACGACCGCCGGTCCTGCGCGCTGAGCATGTCCCACCACCGGCGCTGCAGCTCGCCGTGGAGCCGCCGCGCCGCCTGCGACCCTCCTTGCCCGCTCGCCGCGCCCGCGACGTTGATGCCCACTCCGCGCCGCATGCGGAACGCGCCGCCCGTCGCCAGCCTCACGGGTCTCTGCGCGGCGCAGAGCTCGTGCAGCGCGGAGGTGATGAGGCGCATCTCGGACCCCGGGAGGGCGTGAAAGAGGGTCAGGTGCGCTGGGTGGCGGTCCAGGTGGCGTGGGAAGTGGGACCTGCGAAGGGCTGTGAGGGGATCCGTCAGGGACGGGGTAGTGGTGAGAGTTAGGACGTAGACGGTTTGTTCTGGGGCTGCGGTGTTTGGTTTGTGGTCTGGGTTGGGTTGGGGTCGTTTGGGTGAGGGTCTGGAATCATGGCTGGTGCTGGTTTTGGTGTGGGATTGCTTGGTAGCTCCGGGTATTCTTGTGATGGGTGTATCTGAGTGGATTTTGGTTGTGGTTGTGCTGGCTGTTGATGGTGAGGAGGATGGTGGTGCTGAGGCCTGATGCCCGGTCAGGGCTTGTGAGTATAGCATGGTTCGTTGCAGGGTCGGTGCAAGACGGGGAGGAATTTTGGTGTACGTCCGGAACATTGCTGTCAGGCAGATGAAAAAGGGCCTTTTACGACATTGGAGCACAGTTGACGGTCTTTAATCAAGAACAGTTTTGCAAATCCACAAGCCGTGAACCCAGGACGCTAGGACATGGTGACATCAACGATATCCTCGCCCATCAACCAACAGATCAAGCTTTTTTGCAGTCATAGCAGCTTAATGCCGCATACCTAAATTGTCTGAGAAGTCTTCTTGGTTGAATCCAATATCCATAGGACCTTCATTCCATCTCCTGCCTTTTCTACCTGTCTTCCTTACAATCTTCCTTACTATTATCAATGTTTTCAAGATGAGATCACTCCTACAATCTTATTGTGAATGCGCAAACCATACTCGAACGGAATTTGATAGAATATCATGGCAGTCTTCAAACTCAACCAATAAATGCCATCTCATCGTCGTTGTCGTAACTATTGACTTTCCACGTCCTGAGAAGACCATGACCACCTCACTTGCTATTTCGCGGTCCGACGATGCCCTTCCTTGTGAGCTCTCACCTCTCAAGCCTCGAAATGATGCATCCACTCAAGATCCTCGGTATAGAAGTCTTCCAAGGCTTCGTCCCAGCTCCTGATCGCATCTCTCATATATTCAACCAATTTCACCCACAGACGGCCATGTCCGTACTGGCCAAGGACCTCCGGGTCCGAGGCATTGCAGCTTTGGCATCGGCACGCGAATGATTCATAGACGGCATGTGCCATTTCATGCACTAGATTCTCCAATATCTGTTTGGGAGTGTGTGGGGAACCGTCAGGGCGGAATGCGTCGATGTAAATGGTCGACTTTCCATGTTCCGAACGATCAGTCAACGCATGAACTGCATACTCGGGACTTACAGCATGCCCTATATGTCCTTCAGCAAAGATGTTGCCTTCAACATGGAGTTCTGAAAGTGCAGCCCAGTTTCTCGTTTGTGTTGTACCAGTAAGCGCTTGGCCGAAGAAGCAGGTATCCAGGGCTATCATCGCAGAATGTAGGTCCCCCGAATCTAGAAGTTGACGAATATCATCGTGTGTGTTGCGCCCGTTCCATTCTTTATAGATTTGGACAAATAGATAATGGGCGAAAGATACGTTGTGGAAGGTTACGGGCAGATTTGCGAGATTTGACACTTCGTCCCAGATATCTTGTGGCTTGTGCGCTGTTGTTGTCATCCTCAGTGTCCTGAATATCACGACATTACCGAGTATATTGGCGCACAAGTCGTGAGGTTGGGCTCGAGGGTGCGCTACATGGCGAGACATTGCCCCAGTGTGCGTGGACCGTGCTTGATTCGTTGATGGGACTGTGGTAATTATTGTTGCGAGTCAGCCTTGTTCGTCACACAATATATAATCGGGATTCAATATCTGGACGCCACATACACGTGTATAGAGAGTTATCTTGGCCGTGTTTTGATCTGAAATGTTTGTATTTCCTGAGTATTTCATGACCGAAACACTCCTCTACTAAGCTGGAACGACAACGATTGTCCTCGTGGGACAAGAAATAATGCAGGATGTGGGCAATTACAGTCAATTTCGCTATGCATAGCTTGAGACACTTGCTATTCGATCTTCTGCAAACCAGTGTTGTGTTAGAAGCCACTTATTCGCATTAAAAGTCTTAGTGTCAGACCGTACCCATTCGTGCTGGCGCGAGGCTGTTGGGTCCCACCGGAGTGAAAGGTTCTTTTCTAAAAAGAATCAATAAAAAAATTAAAAACTTAGTGTGATGCTGTCGTGAAATCTGAGAAGGCGCCACACTCTTTAGATCTCTCCAAAGACCATGTATTTGTGAACATGGCTTAAAGAGCACGGTATGTAGCGCATGATGGTTTGTTTTGATGGAGATGTGTTGGGACAGCGTCTAGGGGCATGTTGTAGGTGTATCTAAGAATTATCTGCCATTACACCAAGACCCACTGGCAGGTAGCACCACCACAATTGTACTCTTTCTCGACTGAAGACACAAAACACTAAAGCCCCCTAACGGCTCCCTCGCCCCGCCGCCACCGGTTGGCCAATGCCTGATGTGTGGCCCCTGCTCCCCAAGTTCCATTGAGATCAGTTACGTTCTCTGTTGTGCCAGTGTATATCATCTGTGTCGTAGAAGTAGGCCAAGTCTCTGCCCCAGGTTTGGATGGTATTCCTCATATGTTCAGCCATATCCACCCACACGGTGCCGTGTCCGCGTTGACCGAGAATCCACGGGCTAGTAGCTTCACGCTCGCAGTCTGCACCCCAACACGCGAATGATTGAAAAATGGCATGTGCCATCTCATGCACCAGAGTCTCAAACATGCTTTCAACGGACCTTGGGGAACCATTCCCGAGCGTGTCGATGAAGATCGTTATCGACCCGTCGCTCCGAGGAGTAGCCATCCCCAAGGGCATCCGGGCCCGCAGTCCAAGATCGAGATAGGCTTGATGTCCAGGTCGTCCCATACCGAAGACGTTGTCCTGAACTATCAGATCTGCAACGGGCTTGCCATGTTCTCCGTATGAAGATCGCTTGGTCAGACATCCAGCGAAGAAGAAAACATCGAGGGCTCGCATCGCCATCTGCAAATCTTCTTTCAGCTCCCGAACCTGGTGAAAATCAGTCGGCGTTTCCATGCCTACCCATTTTTGGAAGCATTTGACAAATTCTCTCTTGTATTGTTCTTGAAAATGGTCTGGCTGCATTGTGAGTATCTTCACCATGTCCAGGATGTGTTGTGGCTTATGTGACAGCTTGATTAGCATCAGTGATTTGTATATTCCCCCGCGGGTGTAATCAAATTGAGTCTCAATTACAGGAACGCGGTGGCTGTTGCAGCTAGCCATGATGCTGAGGTGTTTGGTTTGTGCTTGGTATGTTTGATGGTCTGTGTTAGATATCGATGTGTTTCTGGTAAATCATCGCTGTGGATTTGACTTGACAGTCACGAGTTATATACTTGGGATCAAAAACAAGCGCCTTGCATATTTTCCATCTGGGTTTACCAAACCTTAGCACAAATTTATCGAGGACAATGCAATTCTCTGCCACCGATGTTTCAGTTCAAGATGTTCTCATTGTCTCCGAATACCTGGGTGATGTGATGGCTGTCACTTTCCTGCGGCTGGCTGGACAAAGAAAGTTTTCTTTCCAAGAGATTTCTGATACGACGCTCAGTCCACCTGAAACTCGATTTCTCTGAATACATTTGTCTTCGAGGCGCTGCCTTTATGCGATTCCATGAATACTGGATTTGATGCCTCGACAGAGCCGAGTTGAAATCGAAATCGAAACCGAAACCGGGTCAATGAACGGGAACTCCTCGTGCACTGTGAGGTAGGCCATGATAGAGACCAACGCCGAGCAATGCGTCCACCCCCATGCACCTTATCTTGAAAATGCCTATGCAGTTTCGACTCCTTTCGCCATGGTCATTCCGATTCTTCGAGCGCATCCGTTCACCTGGTCCACATGTGCAGGAAGTCAGGATTCCCAAAGGGCACCCTCAAACGTCGGAGCGGACCTCAAACGGTGACTCGTGGTTCATAGAAGTTCCAGCATGTGACGAGCCCGATAAATCCAGTAAAAGACTCCAGCCAAGATGACTGCGATTGCGCTTATGGCGATGACCTTGTTGACTCCAGCCTCTTGTGTACGAATGCCCTTTTCGTTGTGATGATATTCATCGTCCTCCCAGCTGATACAGTCCTCGAGCCACTGTCCCCTTCGGAGCCACTCCTCATCTCCTACCTCACGACATTGTTTGCAGGACCGGGGAGAGCACCTGAGGCGACAGTGAAGCTGGTGATGCTCGCCGTACGAACAGCCGTTCCAAAGGCCCATGCATGACTGAGCACAGTCGTTTATCAACTCTGACGGTGGGGATTCGAGTTCCGAGCTGGAGTATTCATGTTTTGATTCTCGTTCTGATAGACTGGGTGCTGGTGATATTGTTCTTGATGAGGGTAGGCTATCAGAGGGTAGCGTGTACCCAGCTCTCAAGGCCAGCAAGGCTTCATTCAAGTTGTTTAGACGCTCCATGTTCGACTGTTGCTGTCTTTGCTGCTGTTGTTGATCGAAGAATGAGGCGTGATAAGTCTGTTGGGTGATAACCGGCCCGGATAAGTGGCATTATTGTGATGGGGGTAGAAATAATTATAAGTTCGGTGGTTTGGTCATCACGACTATTATGTGCGGTGCCTACCTAGGTAGGTCACCCGCAAAGCGACCGCTAATTCTAGTGGTGCAATTAGTACAGAAATAGTTGAGTACACTGTGCTCAAGGTTCCTCGTGAGATACAAATTGTTGTATTAGAAGAGAGTTAGTTGCTGCACCGGTTCTTGCTTGAGAAACAAGCTCTCGACCCCGGATGTAAGCGTGGAAGTTAAGGGCATCTGAATATGCGGAGTTGATGCTATGCGGTTTGATTGGTTGATTCGGGTGTCGGCTCGAGATCCTAGAATAGCTCCCCGCCATAGGTGCTCGCCAGCACAGGTCTAGCGTTGCACAGCTTCTCGACTAATGCGCTGCCAGCTGTTCGATTGCATCGTCGGGCTGCACGTGCTCCCAGTAATGAGACCCGGCTCAAGGGTGACGCACACGGCATACGGAGCGCAAAAATATAAGGTTAGGTCATCACGATAGCTTCATATTCGGCAAAATGGACGACCACGGGATCGAACCGTGTACCTCGCGCATGATGATCATCTCAGATGAGAAGATTGATGCTAAGCGCGCGCTCTACCATTTGAGCTAGACGCCCTTGACAGATTGCCAAGATGTGGGTATTATATTGGCGGTATGAGCGGGGATATGCGCCGTGTTAGTGGAGATCCGGAACCTTGCCGCACCTGGGCAGCAGTAAAGAACGCATCTCCAGCCGGACTTTTGCTTCATCCCAAATCTCACGCTAATTTTTGCTATTATTGGTTTTGCATACGGACTCTGTTTATTTACCGTAGTCAATCCTGACTTTGTATGTGGGTAGAGGAGGCGTGGCCCATTGAAACATATGGTCAATCCTCTCTAACCAAATTATTCACATAGTCTGCATGTGATAGTAGCATTCACACGGCAAAGTTATGAGATACCAGAGTGTACTTCTGTAATTGCGGCTGAAATGAGCTGAATTCGAATTCCCTTTCCATCACTGCATGCGAGTAGGTACTCCTTTGGGCGACTTTGCGCCGATGTTGTCCCACTTCAAGCCCAAAGACAAAACACGATGACACAGCTAAAAGGCTACTCCAGTCGACCGAGTCCTTACTTGGCTTTGATCCAGCATTGGCTCACCAAACGAGAATCGGTTTCACGGTGACGCCATCTTCCATGTCCTTAACCGCCTTGAGGTAGTCCTCAGCCGGGTAGAACTTGACTATCTTATCGACAGGGAGGTTTCCAGCTTTGTACCACTTGACCAGTTCGGGAACATACTAAGACAAAATCAATTAGCCAAATGTTCAGTCGCCGTCATTTCTCGTGGGAGGTTACAATTACCTGTTCAGGACGCACGCCGCCCTCCATTGATCCGAAAATCGACTTGCCCGACTGCACAAGTGTCAGTGGATAATTCAAAAAAAGGCAATGGCTCATTGTGCGTACCATTGTGTATGGAACTAGAGTGATCTGCAGTGTCGCGTCCATCGGCGGGATGCCCAGGAGAATCATCTTCCCCTGGTTGGCTGTAAACTCGACGCCCTGCTGGATCAACGGGACTGCCCCCGAGGCATCCACGGTGATGGTCGTGCCAGCGCCTCCGGTGAGTCCTCTGATCTCTTCAATCAGAGTGCCCTTGATCTCACCCGTGTTGACCACGTGAGTAGCACCAAGGCTTTTCGCCAGCTCGAGACGCGACGCAACCCGGTCAACACCGACGATGGTCTTGCAGCCTCTGATCTTGGCACCCTATATCGGGTTCAGCAAATCGCATGCATGTGAGACGTTGGATATGGAAGCGCTCCTACCATGATAGCTGTTAAACCCACTGCCCCCAGCCCGAGGATGGCAACGGTGTCGGCCGGCTGAGCCTTGGCGAGCTCAGTGATCGTCCCGGCCCCGGTCTGGATGCCGCAGCCAAATGTTGCCAGGATTTTCAAGTCGTCGTCGTTCTCGAGCAGGGTGGTGACTTTGACCACGGACGTCTCCTTTACTTTGGTCAATCGCGCGAAGCTCGACTGCCCGAAGAAGGAGCCGCCGACGGACTCCCCGGGGGTCTCTGACTCTGAGCTGGAGAAGGCGTCCCTGCTGCCGCTGAAGTTGATCAGGCCCCACTTCACGCAGTAACTGGGGGCACCGAATTTGCAGTTGTGGCACTGCTTGCAGAATGAGAAGGACAAGAGGACCCTGTCTCCCTCTTGGACCTTGGTGACATTTGGCCCGGTCGACTTGACGATTCCAGCACCTGTTTGACACGTAGTCAGCCATCAACACTTGTGCACATCAACCAGGAATTAGTATCAGAAAAATATGTTACCTTCGTGACCGAGAACTCTCGGGTAAGTGGGCAAGCCGAGTGGAAGTGCTTCATCCGGAACGCTCCCGCAGACCAAGTCAGTATGGCAGATGCCCGTGGCTACCATCTCCACCACGATTTCGTCGTCTGCGGGAGGCGAAAAAGACACCTTCTCGAGAGACCACTTCCTCTCGCCATCTTGAGGTGCGCGACAGACAATCGCCTGCGTCTGAGTTTGTTCGGTAGAAGACATTGTGTAATGATTCCAGAAAATGTGTAAAGTTGGGTTCTCAACCAAATCACAAGATAAACAGGAGAGGACGTTCCCCTCATATCCGACGTTGCTCTGTTGACTAGTGCTTCCGAGGTAGTTTCACCGTGGTAAGCTTCCCGTCCTTACGGATGATACCCCGACTACAGACTAACGGTAACGCGTCGGATGAGAAGTGTCCTCGGCATTTATCTATCTCTGCGCAAACCATGCGTCTGTTGATTCCCCGCAGTAAGCACGCAGGGCTCTTTCGGAGACTCACACATGACAGCTCACGCTGTAGTCCACCTGAACCAACGTAAACCCACTCATGAGCCACTGCAACTCCTGGAACGTGGATCATCATTAGACTGGATGTCTCCTCATCTGGCTTCAAAGTCTGAACCACAAGCTGATGTACGTATATGTGCTGACTTTCTTAGGACCTCGAGCTACTAACTCGGCATGTTCCCGTATGGTAAATCTTCTGTTGTGTCAACTGGTGCTTTTGAGTTTACCAATCTCTTGGCTCCCCATTTGCAGGCACTGTCCAGCAAATGCTGCGTCAACGAGTTCATATGTCTTCATCTAATGGAATTGCACTGAAATAATTATTAAATTTAAGATCTATAACATGCTTTTATACTGACATACATTAATCCCACGCTCTGTTTCTAAAAGAGTATATGCTGCCATCAAGGCGTCGCCGCCGCCGCCCCGCCGGTGCAGGTGGCCGTGTTGGTCACGATAGGCGAGTGGGCATTCTGGGACGGGCAGTTAGGCAAATAAGTCCCGTTGATATTGATGGGCGAGAAGCCGATGATGCCGCCGCCACCGTAGCCATCAACAGGGACCGTGATGGGCTTCGACTGGGTGCACGTGCCGGAGGCCTTGTCGCAGGTGAGGTAGTCGGCCAGCGAGGTGAAGTTTGCGGTGAGGGCGAGGCTCTGCAGCGCCTTGGTGGGCCGCTGCTCCTGGGCGTCGCACCAGTACCATTCTTGGATCCACAGCCAATTTTTGCCGTCCGAGATGACGCGCAGCAGGCCGTCTGGGTCGCAGTTGCAGTCGAACAGGCCGTTGTAGGTGTTGCAGTGGCCCGGGGTGTCCGGGCAAGTGAAGGTTCCGTTGCCGTAAGCCACCTTGACCGAGGCGGCGTTGTTTCCGTTCGCGTCGATGGTGGACTTGAGGCCGGACACGGCGAGGGCTGTGGGGAGGGGACACCCCTTGGAGGCGTAAGGGTTGAAGAGGGTATTAGTGGTGGTGCTGGTGGAAGCAGTTGGGGCAGAACCACCGCCAGCAGAAGACGGGGTTGTTGCTGCTGCAGGAGTACTAGATTTAGGGGACGAGGCAGGCGTGGTAGCGGCGACCGGTGATGATGACTTTGACGTGCTGCTGGGTCTGGCGGATGGAGTAGTCGAAGACGTCTTGGTGCTCGACGAAGAGGGGAGACTTCCAGCAGAGGAGAGACAGCCGCGGTCGTAGTAAACATCTGAGCTGCCTTTGTCCGCGTCGAAGTTGCCCGCCAGAGGGATGTTGAAGAACATACACTCCTTGCTGCTATATGCGAAGCTCTTGCACTGGGCGTCAGCAACGCAGGCGGCTGAGCATGTCAAGTACGAGTTGTATTTGCCGCTGTTGTCGTAGAAATAGTTTCCTTGGTCACGATCGTAGCCTTTGGTGCCGCAAACTTGAACGTCGGCACGCTTATTATGACTGTGGCGTATGTGGCCAGCTTCGACTGACCCGGCTAGGGCCGCTGCCAGTAGAGCGATGGTGTATGCCTTGGAAATCATTTTGCTGCTTTGGCAGTCTGGATACGTCAAAAGAATGTGAATAATAGAAGACTGCACGACTGAACGAAGGAACTGATCCTGGAGAATCGAAGCGAATGCAACAACAGCCGATGGATATGGTTGAAGCAAAGTCCAGTTCTTGAATTTCATGCCGGGATTATTCTCCCTTTAATTACCCAGACTACAACACAACAGACCACACAGATCCTCGGAGCTTATACAAATACACCAAGTTGATCCCGCAAATCGACTACGGAGCAGTCCGAATTAGTCTGATTGACACGGAGCCGACGCAGGGACGCTCGTGAGAACGATGTGACGTGAAGACGGCCTCTAAGTGATGGCTTGAGGCCGCTCCGGAACTAAATTAGCTTTTTAGAGGCTTAAAGGTTTCCTGTGGGCAGAGGTCGAGATTCGTGAGCTGCCCTGCCCCGTGAAAAGCGCGGGCGCATGGACGTTGAACAGACCTCCAAGTCTTTATTCTTAGGGACAATCACCTGCTTGTGGACAGTGGTTAAGCTAGTAGTGCCAAGCTAAGGCAGGGGTAGCTTCGCCTTTCATTACTCCTGCTTTCACTTAGCTCCGGTGTTGACTGAAGCCGTGTTCGTAGCACCGGGATGCGGGCAGCTGGTGAGTGATTGCTATCGAGCTTCTGCATCTGTTTTACCCTTGCCCGGGGCAGTGATTGCACTTACCCCAGCTTCCTGGAGGCGACGATCTTGAGCTAAGTCAGCAGCCTTGACTATTAACCCCGTTACCGTACGTAGTCTTGATCCTAGAAGATCGTATGTTAGAGTTTGGAGCGGTGATTGTCGGGTAGTGGCATCGGATATGGGGAATCTCACCAGTCTAGCGCAAGTACGACAATATTCAACAATGATAATAATAGAAGCCCAATAGCTACCCGGAGGTACGTCAGGACTCTCATTCTCCTACGGTCTGATTCTTTCCAGAGCTTAGCTCCATGCCCTGCTCGGGATTACCCTGACGATCCTGTGTATACCTATAAGGCGTGTCAAATGGTATGGAGGCCGAGCACACCCTTGAATATGAGTTGCCCGACTATATGCACTGGAGGGGAGTGCAGTAATTGCAGTGTGCTCATTACGAAGCTCGGAACCGTCTGTGTGGACCAGCTCTCTAAGATATTCACATCCTCGATTGGATGATTCAAATGCCAATCTGCGGATTTGACCCAGCTCCACACGCTACAAGACTCGAATTCGAAAAAGTCCAAGACGGACTGGCAGAATGTAACAAAGGAAGGGGGGCTCATGGCAGCACCCAATTTTGCCGATCCAGAGACCGCGAGTTGGCCCCGATACCCACTAAGAAGTCTACAGCTAAATGTCCGGGCGGGGCGTCGTGCCACAAAGCTTGACCAGGCAAGGCAAGCCGCCTAGCTTTGGCTCACCCGCATTGTCTTTAGCCGAGATGGTTTCCGCTTTGTCAAACCCTTTACAGTTGGTTTGACGTATCAAGACTAAAGATAGGAAGCACTCACAGGCCAACGGCGCCCATGTTACCCAGCCAATTCTGGTCGACCGCGATGCTGGCCAGATCCTCGCTTCCTGACATGAATTGGGCCCTGATTGTAATTCAGCTATGAAACATGCCGCAACAAACTCTTGGTATCTAGTTTTGGTGGGCAGAATCTAGCGTTGAATTACTCATAGAGACGGCCTTGTAATCCAGTCATGGACTAAATACAGTGTACGTCCATGTCTGCGGATGGTGAAAGTTGTGCCACTGTCGCGACAAGTATCTGTTTTCATGTCTCCATTGCCTTGCATAGATCATCTGAGTTCTTAACATTGGGTATATTATATAATTACAGGACGATTTTGAGTTTACCGAGCATCTCTACCGAAGGACGGAAAACCTTGGAACAACCAGGTCTCAGACGTTCAAACTGCGCCCACCCCACTGTAGAGTGTGGGCTTATTGGGCGTCTTGCTGCCTATTTCGATATTATAATACTGGCTTCCACGCTCCTGTCCAGAGCTCGCATCGGTGAGCCCCAAAGCGCGGAAGACGCGGGGGTAAAGCTTGGTGATGGCGCGAAGAGGTGGCACGCAGGACATTATGATGACCATTGTTTGCTCCACAGCCGTCCACATTGTGGCGATGGAGGCTTGATGTTGCGATGCCGCTGCTTCGGAAGTCTGTGTAATGATGGTCTTGACAATGGAGGCAGCCATGGTGAAGAGTGATGCGGCCATGAGAAGTACCAGGCTTATCTTCTGGCGCAGAGGCATGTTCAGCCTCCAAATGATGATGGTCGGCAGCAGCACGAAAGTGAGGTCGGAAAAGGTGAACAGTGCTATGATTCCCAATGTTTGTCAGCGAGTAGAACAGCCGAGTGAATAGGACATTTCAGAGAACTTACACTGCGTGAGAAATGCCATATCCTGCTTGACAGCCGGGTCCCACCGCCGCGCCGGCAGCGTCATATCCCACAGTCCTTGGACAGGACTGACTTGCAACCAGACAAACAGGATGAGCAAGACGCCACACAGGATCTGTAGCGCCGTGAAGCCGATCACGAATCTTTTGAACCACACCTCTCGGCCAAAGATCCGGGTGAGCAGGATGGCGCTTGATACCCTCGATAGGACCGACACGAAGATCCCGGGCGTCACCAGAATATATATCCATTTCATGATCTCCATCATTTGGGGGTAAGTAAGGCTCGAGTCCGGTTTTCCGAATCCAAGTTCATAGGCCTTGGTGAGGCAAGCTTCAAATGCTAGTTGGCATATCTTTGGGAGTGAGATTATTTGTTAGAACATAACACCTTTTCTCAGGGTTTGGTATAAACGGAGGGTATGGAAACATACGACAGCTGCAAGCATTATCCAATCATCCATACCAATCGTTCTGTTGATGCTCTTCCTCACGTAGAGCCGTAAACCCACGGCCAGAACGGACAGCGCCGTCAAGGCCCATGAGACGCCCATGAACAGAGGCCCGTTGCCCGCAGAGGTAGACATTTCGAACAGCCAGTTCTCCAACGTGTTGGATTACTTCTCCAGAAATTTGTTGATGCTTGACGGTGATAATCGTTTGAATCTCTGGTCAACGCTGCGATCTCAAAGTTACACAGCGGGCAACCTGATATTCATCATTTCCATTCGTTGGAATCCAATTTTAGAAGAACATGTCTACAGACACCCAGAGGATCGCTTGTCAGCCATGACTGTACACTTAAGGAAGGTGTAAGGCGTCATCCGTGCCTGGCTTCCTTGGCCTCGACCAGCGGAGCCGCTGTGAGAGCCCCGCAGACGATGCACCGGAGATTCTTCCTTTTCCGACTCCTTCACGGAGGATTTGCGGCGTCCCGATCAATACAGATCCATCGTCGGAATAAATGAACCAGTTCCTTGCAGGTCGGCACGAACTATTCACCAACAGGCACTTGTGGTGGTATTTCATCCTTGTCATCTGGATCCCACAGTTATTTTCGGACCTGTCGCGGCCCCGTCAAGGCGCAATCCCAACCCACCAGGCCGGCGGGACCCCGGTGAGAGCTCCGCAAGCGCCTTGGTGGAGGAGCCTGGCTCTCCCAAGCGACCCCCGGGGATTACGTGACTTCGAATCGCAGGGTTTAACGGTGAACATTGAGTCAAGCAGCTAGAATCAATACCACACCGGCCTACCGGGTTCGCACTATACCCAGACAGGAGCCAACAGATCTAGATAAGTTGCAGATTGACCACTTGGAATGCACCTCAATGCCGTGACCGTAGCCGAGCGGCCGAACTATTGAGTCCCCACACCTGCGATCCTTCGAAGGAATCACTCATTACCACTGTTGGTTCCCTAGGTCCTACTTCGGAATGATAAGCGACGGCAGTTTTCGAAGGCAACCTTGGCGTTCTCTGAGTGTGGTTAGATGGTCTTCACTGGTGATTTACTCGAATATATCTATAAGTCTGTGACTCTCTTAATATCTACGATATTTTAGAATACTCCACATTTCTAATAAATTAATGTTAAATAAAATTATAGCATACAAGTCTGTGTTTAAATTATCATATACTTTTATTTGGAAGATAAAATATATAAGTAACCCCCAAGTTATGGTGAATTTGAATGAATTGGTGCTTTATTAAATAGTAGTAAATTCTTCAAAATAGCCTAGAAGTGCAAGGTTTTAAGATGTCCAAAATCCAACTTGTGATGACCTGGTGCAACTAGATTCTTTACACCAGCACTGCAACTGTAAATTGGGTCCTGATGCCAGACAGCCACCCTCGGCGGACGACCTCGCAATGCTCATGCTCACATCTGGTAGCACAGGAAACTCCAAAGCTGTGTCAATCTGCCATAGTCAAGCTCTCGCTTGTGTCGCCGCAAAAGCGGCTGTTCGAAAGCTGCCAAGCGGCAGCCTTTCCTAAGCTGGATCGGGTTCGACCGTGTTGCCGGCCTCTTTGGAACTTCACCTCGAAGTACGCGGACCTGTGGTCACTCAGAGCTACTACAGAAATGAGATGGCCAAAAAGATGACGCTTTCGCGGGATGGTTGGTTCCGTACTGGAGGTAAAGCCATCATCGAGAAGAATGGGACATTGAGCTTGTTAGGAAGAGGAAACGAGGTGGTGAATATCAACGGGTCAATTTCGGCATCTCAGACCTCCAGATATGTGTAAAGCAGGCTCTGAGGCCGAATGCTGTCATGCCCGTGATATTCGCCTCGCGAGATCCGTATTTTCCGACAAAACACGTTACAATGGTATATGTGCCTGAGCGTTGGCCTCCCGTTCCAGGGGAAGCTGTCGTGCTGCACGACTTGCTCGTTCATTCACTTGCGGCTTTGACAGTGTCACGACCATTTTTCTTTGCAGTCCCGGCCTTTGGAGATCTCCCCACAACCACGCTTGCAAGATCTCGCTGGCCAAGCTGCGAGTGCTTTTCGAGCGAGGCGAGTTCGCAGACCATATTTGAACATACGAGGCCATGCTCCGGCAGCAGCGCCTACTAGACGGAAACCAAAACCCATGCAACAACGAATCAGAGAGAGGCCTTTTGGATGACATGAGAGAAGTTGTGGGAATACCACACGAGGATTTCAGCCCGGACATGTCTCTTTTCGACATTGGCTTCAATTCTATGGACCTCATTTGGCTCAAGCGCTGTATTGAACGGCGTTTCAACATCTCGCTTCCTGTCATCGTCATCATCAGAAAGCCGACGGCTCGAGCTCTCTGCAAATCAATTGATGCTCATCTCATCCCAAGGTATCATGCGTCCAATGGCGTCCTGAACAAGGGCATTGATCCTGAATACGACCCCGTTATGGTGCTCCGTGAGACAGGGATGAAGACACCATCATGGCTCGTTCATCCTGGTGTAGGCGAAGTCTTGGTCTTTGTTAGACTTGCAAGGGCTCTGGACGATGATGACCGTCCGGTATTTGCTTTGAGAGCGAGGGGCTTTGAACCGGGCCAGAAAAGCTATGGCTCGGTCCAAGAAGCCGTCGACCCCTATGTATCCGCTGTACAGCACCACCAGCCATCTAGTCCGTACGCCTGACCTAGCTACAGTTACGGGGCGATGTTAGTCTTTGAGGTAGCAAAGAGATTTCCGGATGGGGAGGTTCAGTTTCTGGGCAGTTTCAATCTCCCACCACATATCGCCTGGCGCCTGAGGCAGATGACATGGTGGGTGGAACCCAGTAGGATCTCAAAGGAAGCTGGACTTTTTGGTTGCTGACTGCCAAGTAGGTCCTCGTGTTTATTCAACCTGGCACACTTCCTTGAGCTTGTCACCCCCGAATGGGCTGGCGACATGCCACAGGGCGCTCAGCAATATGCGTCCAGACCCAAAGAGGACCTCATCGGCCTGGTCTTGGACACGGCCCCACATTCTCGCCTCGCCGATCTTGGCCTCGGCGGCCCAGCGCTCTTTGCATGGGCGGATTTATCCTTCAGCCTTTGCAACATAGCTGTGAACTACAAGCCGAGTGGCAGCGTATCAGCTCTGGACATATTTTATGCTGGACCCTTACGAGCGGCAGCAACATCACGTGAAGATTGGGTCAACAATTATCTCAGTAAATGGCGAGACTGCTGCTCTGGTGAGGTGCGCTTCCACGAAGTCCCCGGTCAACACTACACTATGTTGAACCCGGGGCATGTTTTCCTCAGATATTGAAGGAGGCGTTGAAGGGGCGAGGCCTGTAAGTAGAGACGTTGAAATTACTATCATGACGTGCATTTAGTTTACAAGCAGCTTTCGCGACATTCTCGATCTTGTGAGTACGTGGGGACAATTTTCATCTATCACGCGTTCCGAGAGGGCGGGAATCATAGTGGGAAGGGTTGTTGCTCATTGAACCAAGCAGGGTACCCCGAGGTGGACCATGAGAAGGATTCATGGAGTGGCTGCCTGGCCCCAGCCTGGTTGGTCTGTATGCACTTGGAAATGTGACCGATCCATCCTGCGGCACAGCAACGGCGCAGCAGTGCCCCAGCTTCGGCCTCGGCCATTCGAAATGTGGGTCATGCCCAGCCCAATGAACAAAGTTTCCAGAGCACAGGGATTGGAACACTGGAACGTGTACGCACCTCGTTCCTTGCCGATGACCTGTTTCAGTAGCTCTCTCCGGTAGGATTCTGCGGTACGGCTTCAACGGCTGACACAATCCTCCATTGAGACGACTCCTATCAGTAATGGCAGCCTAGAATGCGGGCCATTGGACCTCTTCCTTTCCAAGCCTTTTCAGTAGTTGCCTTGCAGCCACTGGTTGGTCGCCTGATTGCCCAGCTTGCAATAGAGTTGCGTCTTCAACCAACATCAAATGCGGCTGGGCCGATAAATCGTAGCATTGTGTCTGCATCGACGGCCCCGCTTCCTGGGCAATGCATGCACTATGTAACCATCAGGGCTCAGTGCCACCTAGATCCATATCACGACGTGGGTATTTATATCCGTAGAGAAGGCTGTTGGCTCCGTGCGTTATCGACCGTTAGTGGAATTGTGTCATACTTGCAGAGTTTAGCGCTGACCAGTCAGGTCCCGATCGGGACGCAGAGCATTAAACACCCAGTACCCGTTGGTTGGACCCTAGTGGGAGAGCACTGAGCAGCCTATAATAAGCCGCCGATTACATTCACACACTGCAGCCATCATCTGCTGTTGTCGTTGGACTTATCCTTGTTCATGCTCTTCCTTCCTTCGCGTCTCCAGGAACATTCTGCCTGACTCTACTCCAAGCTGGTCAAGTCTAGTATTCTCATACAATTCAATTCATTCTAATTCCAACAGTTGATACCATGTCTGCATCCAATCTCCGCAAGGCCGATGGCCCGCTCGGCCTGATTTCAACGCCACGGACGCTGACTGGCAAGGTTCGTGTCTCAGTTCCCGCAGGCTTCAAGCTTGAATGCGCTAACACCTTGGAAAACAGACCGATCCATTCATAGAAGATGCTTCACAAATGGCGCTTGTGCACAACATGTTGATTCGTGCATACAACAGTATTTACCTACAGGCAACGCATGTGCGGTCAGCAGACGTACCCGACTTTTTGAACTACTGCTCGGCATGGCATATGACACTCAAGGGTCACCACGATGCCGAGGAAGAAGTTTATTTCCCAGGCATAGAGAAAGCCACAGGGGTGAAGGGAATCATGGACTCGGAGGTTCATGAACATGGTTAGCAGCCACCCGAGCACCCGAGCAACTGTCTGGTGTTATTTCGGCTGACATATAGCCTCGTGGCGATTTATTCTAGCTGCATTCAGCGAAGGTCTGCAAAAGTTCAAGGACTATGTTGATTCACGCCTGGCGGACCCGTCTTCGTATTCTGGCAAGGAGCTCGTCAGCGTCCTGGAATCATTCGGCGAGGTCCTCGCAACTCACTTGGCGCATGAGCCGCCCAAGCTGGCATCTCTCGGCCAGTATGGAGATTTCGATCCCAAACCGCTCTCGGAGCAGACGGCAAACCACAGCATGAAGTACATGCACGTCACAAACGTGCTCCCAATGTTGTGGTTCAACTTGGACAAAGAATTCGAGGACGGAAAATGGGCCGACTTTCCTGCGATGCCTGGTCCCGTAAAATGGGTCATGATCAACGTGCTGGGGTCCTGGCAAAGGAATTGGTGGAGATTCGGAAGCAGCGGTGCAGACGGCTTACAGAGAGAGCTCTACTGTTTGTCGGATGAATACTCCAAGGCATGAATAAGTATTTTGTCTCTCGTCTCAGTATAGGCTCTTCCTGGGAAAATTTGTATTTACAGCATGGGCATCTGTTTTGTGTAATGCCAGTGAAGTTCGGGGAGTCCACGTGAACACTTCAGCCACACGGCCCAAGTCGAAGCACACCAGTGACGCCTGAACTCGGTCTTCGGTGTCTCTCGCACCTAGATACAAACAGAAACTTGACATAAATAATAGGTTGTCCGAGGCATCCCGAAGACATGGAAATAAAGTGGAAAGTCATCTTCAAAATGACCCCGTGGTAGGTATGATTATCAAAGACTCGATATCCGTCCACAAATGATGGCCACTGAATGCAACGGGCCAGGTGTACGTTGATAGAGGATCCATGTAATAGTTTTGGCATTGAGATTGCCAAATATCTTGGGCAATGTCGTACAAAGGTAGGTTATCGAAGGATTTAGGACTGCATGCAGGACGGCACGGGTATTCGGGTCCGCTGATCCGGTCGTCCTGCTGCACATGATACCTCTCCTTCCACTCAGTCCCCTGCAGCACCGATGATCCATCAAATCTGACTTCGATGGATCCAGCCGGTGAGACTTCCTGCGCGAGCTTTGAGGGCATACAATGTGAGCCTATCTTCACCTCTTCTATTCTACTTCATATCCAGGTCTTTGCCAGCAGAACAGGTACTGATACGTGAATTTGACAGCCCAAGGTGGACAAGTGCGGTTGGCTCCTCCCTTGCCGGACGCTAAATGGGATCCTACCCCTCTCTCAACAGAGAACGAGGACGAGGACGATGAGCCGAAATGGACAGAAATACAGCTGGCATCTCGGATTGGGGATCTGGCACGCGTGAGCGAGATCTTGTCGGCTTGTGATAGCATCGCCCAGAGGCTGGAGGTCGTCAACCACCCCCCAATGGGATACTATGGGCAGACGGCACTACAGGCCGCCTCGATGCGCGGCCACCACCTCGTCGCTCAAGCTTTGATAGAAGCAGGGGCTGATGTCAATGCTCCGGGAGGGAACAATATCTATCGCAATGCCTTCGAGCTTGCCTGCAGTACAGGTTGATCCGACTAATATGCCCGCGACTATTATTGTCTGGTGGCTCACTGTACATAGGAAATCTCCGTCTAATCCGCCTGTTGCTCGAGGCTGGGGCGATAGTCGACCCAGAGAAAGTCACGAGGTACCAAGGCCGCACGCCTATACAAGCCGCAGCTGAAAGTGGACACGAGGAAGTCATACTGCTTCTTCTAGATCTCGGCGCCAACATCAACGCGCCAGCATCGCCCAGCTCTGGTGTCACCGCTCTGCAGGCGGCATGTTTCCAGGGACATAGCAACTTGGTAAGGCTGCTGATTACGAGAGGGGCAGGTGTCAACAGCCCGCCAGGAAAGTCAAATGGTTACACTGCCCTGCAGGGGGCTTGCCTAGGAGGGGAGGAAGACCTTGTCAGACTGTTGCTTGATAATGGCGCCGACGTCAACGCATCTGGAAGTCTTTATCATGGAGGCACAGCTTTACATGCGGCAGCCTCTCGAGGTAACATGAGGCTTGTCAATATCTTGCTGTCTGCCAACGCAGACCCCAACAGTCAAGCAGGCCGTCACAAGCAAACTCCTGCTCAATGTGCATATTTGATTGGAAGACACGACATTGTTGCTGTATTGAGAAGTACTGGGGCTGCTGGGACTCTGACAGGCGGGAGGATCTTGTTTGACACGAGCAGGATCAGAACATGGGCTGAGGATGATATAGGCCTACGGCAGACTGAGGATGAACATACGTAGGGAGCTAGTTAGGCAGGTTGCACCTGTAGCCACGTATCGATATCGATCCCTGGCTGGCACAACCACGAATCGACATCGATTCCCGGCAGCAACAACCACGAATCGACATCGATTCCTGGCAGCAACAACCACGAATCGACATCAATTCCCGGCAGCAAGAACCACGAATCGACATCGATTCCTGGCAGCCGAAACCACAGATCGATATCGATTCCCGGCAGCCGCAGCCACGTATCGATATCGATCCCTGGCTATATAGCCAGTGGAGTGCTGTGGGGATATAACAGTAATAGCCTTGATGCGTGAACCAAGGCCAGGTTGGTGTTATCTTCTGAGGGCAGGGGAAGTGGTCTGAGCTTACCAAGGTATGCAACGGCTGAAGTAGAAGATAACAAGTTCCTCATGTAAGGAAAGCAATGATGGACACTTCACTGTTGATGATTGCCTGGATGGCCCGTAGTTCTGGTTTTTAATTATCAGCCATGTATATACGTAGTCACTGCGGTACATTCTCCGTGAAACCCGAATACTACCTCGGCGGAATCTATAAAGCAGCCGAAGATCTGCCACGGGCAGATCTCTAATCATGACTCTCCTTTTGTGTCGTCCGGCGATCCGCCACACGAATCAGGACTCGAGATCGGATTTACAGGCCACACCAACACAGGTCCCATTGGCTGGCGGTCATACTGTACTAATACCGCATTATCAACGCAGCTCGGGAAGCACAACAACCCGAGAAGATGGGATCATCACGACTCAATACAGTGGGTCAGCCCCACAAGGCCGTGACTGTGATATAAGGAACAAAGCCATGTAGAGCCAGTTATAACGATACCGCAAAATATAAACACCTTGAACCACAGTCTTGAAAAAGTCATCTCTACATATCCGTCACCCAGCACAGTCGAGCACACAATCCGCAACAACTCCAGTGAAGATTTTGGAGAACGTATTTATCATGGGCAGCATCGAGAATAGAATCCTCGTCACCGGGGCTTCGGGGCAGTATGGGCGCCTCGCGGTTGACGGGCTATTGGCGAAAGGTGTCTCTCCGTCGTCACTGCTCCTCTTGACTAGGGACCCAGCAAAACTCTCAGACTACGCCGCCAGGGGCTCATTCATTCGGCAAGGTTCCTTTGATGATCCCGTGGATTCTCTCGCGGAAGCCTTCACAGGGGCAGACACCATGCTCTTCATCAGCACCAGCAGAGCTGGGCAGAGGCTACCACAACATCAAGCAGCTGTGGATGCTGCTGTAAAAGCAGGCATCAATCACATTGTGTACACATCTATACTGTCTGCGCATCTGGAAAATCCAACTGCCCTTGTTGCGAGAGAGCATCGGGCTACAGGTAAATGTCCCACTACTTCCACTTACGCGACAAGTCATCTAATTGTGGTTCACAGAGGATATGTTACGAGCCAGTGGCCTCTACTGGACCGCACTTCGTGATGCACAGTACTCCGAGGCCCTGACCGACGTGGCTGGACCCCCGGCCCTGAAGGCAGGCGTGCTGCGCGTCAACGCCGGGCAAGGAAAGATGGCGTTCATCAGCCGAGATGATTGCGTCGGGCCGGCCGTGAACATTCTTGCCGACCCTTCTCCCCACCGCAACAAAGCGTATCACATCACAGGCCCCGAGCTGTTGTCTTGGGGTGATGCGGCGAAGATCATGGGAGAGACGGTCGGCAAGACATTGTCCTACGAGACTCTGACGGACGACGAGCAGCTTGCGATATTCGATGCCATGGGAATCCCAAGGGAGCCAATTGATGGATTCGTTGTAAAGTGAGTGCACAGCAACCCTTGTATTGGTCCATGGGCCCTTCGGCCCCGTGGATGGTCCCGCCCCCGTCTGCAAAAGCACATCACAAAGTGGGAAATCTAGCTAACTCTTTCAAAAGTGGCAACCCCTGGAATAGCTCAGATATGGTGTCCTTCACGAAAGCGACAGCACTGGGAGAGTTCGAGATTATCTCGGATGATGTGCAGAAATTGACACTGAAGAAGCCCAAGACTTTTAGGGAGGTCTGCGAACAGCGCCTATTATCGCTGAAGCAATAGTGTGGCGCTTCGAGGATGAATTTCATTGAGGACGACATAAGACATGCTACCTATTTAGAGACCAGGGTTGATATGAGCACATTTAGATTTAGAGTTTTCAGAAAGTCCGGTTGGTCCCGGCAATCATTTGTCCGCAGTAAATCAAAACTTTTCCTCTCGACTGCTGGCCACAAATCATTGTCCAGTAACGTGCCGTGGTGTCTAGCTACAGACAAGTCTCAGCAGGTTTTGTCAGAAGTCGTGCAGGTCCAGGAAATCCGCAAAACGCAGAAACGTAACCAGGAAAGAAAATCAAAAGGTCACAATTGATGAGGCATACAGCATGAAATCAGTCCTTCCAATATTCCAGGGGATTGAGCACAATGATCTGTACTGTATTCGAAGGGTAAGCGTCATGAGGGTAAAAGTTTGGGTCGGGTGAAAATGAAACGGAACCCGCCTTGTGTCATTGAACTGTTTATCAGTCAGTGCCCAGATGCAGACTTTCTGGGAGCACATAGGTCTGAGGTCTGTTCTGAACTGCCGAGGCTCTTGACCTGACCAAGTGACTTGATGACCCAGGCAGCAGTTGAAGTTCAAGAAGTTTGAGCTATTGTTAGTAGATAACGCATTGGCTTGATTGTATATGCGTGTAGCTGCCGCGAAACCAAAACGTGGAACTCGGGGCTGGTGCAAGCTGTCCTGTCTCTGTGACTAGGAACTTCTTCTCGAAGATTATCCAATTTCTATGATCTCAAACTAAACATTTATGCATTCAATCTTGGTGTGGTTAAGTATGTGCTAGCTGAGATGCGCTTCATGCATTTGAAAACCCAAAGCAATTAGTCCGGATATTTTATGTTGATGCCTCACTGGCCAGCCAGTTGACATTGAGTATGCATTAAGCGACGAGCTGGGGCTCATGCTACGTCGTCTCGTGACTTGTCCGCTGTCGTACTTGAGCTGAAAGTGGGCCCCGGGTCAGTATGGTTGCGGATCAGCTCCGTAGGAAGACTCAGATGCTTCGGCGGGTCTGATGTCCTGAACATCGGGTGCGAAAATAGAGGTGGGGTTTTCAGTCGAATGGTGGGTGGTCGCCGGGGTACATTGCCGTCGTCTTCACTTCGCTGCGGCCGGTGGGACGGATGTTTCTTCCCATTCAATACCTGGAAGGTCCGCAGCACATGTGCCTCGGCGGACCCCCAGTCTAGACACCGCTCCTCGAGCTCAGGGCCAGCTTCCACGTCCGTATCATTGCTTTTTGCCCGCCCATGCCACGTCTTCGAACGGGACCGAGTGGGTCTCGTCCATCTGTTGCCCGCCTGTGCAGGTTCCTTCCGGTCTGATGCCCGGCTCTGTTGGGTCTTTCGGATAATCTTGTGCCGTTGCATCTCCTCCTCGACCACCAGTCGCGAGCGAGTGAGCTTGCCCCTGCGGTCGTGTTCGTCCCAAGTCAGGCTTGGGTCGCGAAGGCGGGCTTCTTTGAAACGTCGCTTGGCCTTGCGTCGACGATTGAGGACCTGAAGTCCGACGAGTGTTGCAGAAACGACAATTGCAACTCCAACCCCGACAGAGATGGCGATTATTAATGTCTGGCTGCCGCCGTGACCAGGCGAGTCGTCCCTGGGGAGTATTCCAAAGTACATGTCGAGAGATTAAGCGAGTGAAATTCGACAGTGGATTATGAAGTGAGGAGAGGTACACAACACCTGGATGAATGATGTGTATGATTTCTCAGCCAAAGACTGCGTGCGATACGGCCATTGCGTCTGGGCAGATGGTTTATGAATAAGTGATGATGGTCAGCCGTCGGAGGGGGAAGAGAGACAAGTAGACGCGCACTCGTATTTCTTGTGCGACACAACCCCGTTGACATACTCCGTTCCTGTTTAGCTTGCTGTGCAAAAAGAAGCAGCGAGGCTCTCACTTGACCTCATCGCGCAGTGGATCGTGCATTTCCCCGTACTTGACAGTACCGGAGTGGGTGATAGTGGCTGTATGCAATGCCATATCACACTGCCTCAGATAAATCAATGTGGTCAGGAAAGATCGCTGGTACGGCCTTACGGCGATCCTTCGCGCTTGATCTCGAGCGCAAAAAGGAAAAGTCGCGCCACGATACCCTGCCATGAGGCGGCCAGCTGCTTCTCGGTTGGGCCCCCACACGGCACTGCAGGCTGGGAAACAGGAAGCCATCTGCCGATAATTGGCTGGGCTGGGTTGCTTTCGGTTTACAACACGAGGAAGCTTGCAAGCCGAAAAGCATTGGTGGAAGGGTGCAAGAGCAGAATCCCGGGTGCACGGGCAAATCGCGGGCAGTGAAACAATTCGGTGTGTTCCCCAGCTGTGGCGGAGCAAGCCACAACGCAGCAATCGAAGGTTCGCTGCAGCTCGTATGTTCTTTCCAGCCAGCAGAGCTGAAATTGGCACGACACCGGACTCATGTGCTTCAGAATATTCTCCCATAATTGCGACATATTGAGACGCCTTCCGTGCTCCATCGGAAATCTGAAATCTCGTCAGAATTGCATTTTCTTCGACGAGAAGATGAGCAAGTACTAAATTTAGCTACCTGCAAAGTGTCTGAGCGCACATTGATCCCGCGAGGAAGGTCTTGAACCCGATTGGGTCATATCGTCAAGTGACACAGCACTGCTGTTGTGCCCAAGTCTCGTCCTGGCCTCGGCGTGTTCCGATTTGTCTGTGAGGGCATTCTCAGGTCCGGGATCCGGCCCTGCCCTAGCATATGCGGCATCGCGGAGTTGAAGAGGGGAATATGCAACCAAGATCTTGGATCCCGCTCCGGCGGGGTCCAGCCCAAAATACACCGAGGTAGGTAGTGGGATATCACAAGTGTTCCAAGACGTAATTCACTGTTCTTGTGCCGTGTGTGAGCATCTCCTGATATCAATCCGTCCCATGGCGTCTCCCCATCAGCCATAGTTATGCGGTAGTCTACTCCTTCGCAAAATTCAATGCCAATATTATGGAACTTAGATCCTGTGAGGAACAACGTGATTTAAGACGCTAGCACTAGACACTAGACACGTTGACAAGCGTCCAAAAATCAACTGCTAGTTCTGCACATGTTTCACCTGTTTTGGCGTTTGAAGATGCCGTTTCTGAAGAAGTAGAAGCATCTGCGTCGCTTTGGTGGCCGCGCCTGGCTTCGGTGTTGGAGCTAATGCCGGACGGCTGGGTGGTAGTTCGGCCAAGCCTGTCAGCGCGGGGTAGGTACAGTAGAGAAGATGGACCTTGGAACTCTGGGTGAATGCGACTCCAACTGCATCTCGAGGAGTCAGCAAACTGACGTCGGGCATGGCATGTTCGTGTAATTACACTGGGATATTGTAGTGGATACTAGTCTGCCAGATATCATACCCACAATACAGGATATCCATGGAGAACTAACGAGATCCTGGACAAGAATCCGGTGTCCCTGCCAAGGCCACACGACTAACGATGTAACCGTAACACCGAGAACCAATGGAACGCGTCAATGGAAGCACGCTGTCCGCCGTTGGAAAGCTTCGATAGCTCGGCCGGGACAAAATAACGCGCACTCACATACTCTGCTGCACAACACGGCTTCTATGGTATGATTACTGAATTGGGTATATAAATCAGCGTACACCATTCAATTCGCAATCCTCTAAAATATTGCCTGACGAAGTTTTGATGCTTTCAGAAATCCTTTCGGAAAGGTAATCAGTTTGAGAAGGTAGGGTGTTGGGCTGAAGTGTTAGTAGTGACACAGTTTGTGAGTGCGCATTTTTTTGTCCTGGCCGAGGATAGCTCGGGCGAGCCGGCGACGCGATCTAGCACGTTGACTATGACGACGACACCCTGGTTCCCCCCATCCGAACCCACTGCGAACTTTTTGCAAATCAGACGAACCCTCACCGAATTACCAGGACTCCTCGCGTCCACGCCCCGCGCTTGCTGCGAGGAGGTCCAAGCATGCCTAATCGAGTCTGTCTGATTGGTGAAGCAAAGAACATGTCCCGGGCTAGCCATGCAGAGGAACATCGGCTGCAGCAAGCATGAATATTAGCCAGCAGTTCGCTCTGGCAGACGCAATGCTACCTGATGATGTAGATCAATAGAGTGTGGGATGCGGATATAAGACGACGAAGCTCACCGTTTCCCGGCATCGGTGACCCGACTGTGTTGTTGTGCCGCCCAGAACACTTGCTCTCCTCTTCGATCGTCGACAAGATGAGGTCTCAAGCCACTGCTTTCCTCGCTCTCGCCGGGGCTGCACAAGCCTCCTGGACGTCGAACATCAACTACCGCAGTCCCTCTGAGCACCACCCATCTCTCGGCGTATCTATCCACAGGGTCGTCAAGAGAAATGACCCACAGAGCCAATGGGACCCGGCCAGTTTGAATTTCACCCATGGTGTTGCTTCAGGCGACCCGTATCCAGACAGTGTCATCCTTTGGACGCGCGTCAGTCCTGTGCTTGATAACGACAAATCAAATGCAACCGTGTCCGGCTACGTGCCCCTATATAACCATGACACTCAGGAATACATCTCCTTGTCGAAGGCTCCGATTTGTGTAGAGTACAAGGTCGCCTCGGATGAACAGCTGGGGAACGTCGTGGACTCTGGTACCGTCTATACCACTTCGGACATCGATTACACTGTAAAGGTTAGGCGGTCCGGGACTACCTCAGTCGAATATGATGGGTGCTGACTCATGTTGCGTTCCCACCAGGTTGAAGCTCAAAACCTGGAGCCATTCACCACGTACTGGTACGAGTTTCGCGTTTGCGGTTCTGATAATAAGAGCCCACTGGGGAGGACAAAGACCACGCCTGAAGAGGACGATGACGTGACTGAGATCGGAATCGCCGTCTACTCATGTTCGAATTTCCCCTTTGGCTACTTCAACGCATTCGGCAACCCAGTACGCAAAGACTCTGTTGACTACGTTATCCACTTGGGAGATTACATATACGAATACAAAAACGGGGACTACGGCCAAGGTCAGAGCATCGGCAGAGTGCCACTTCCCGACAAGGAGATCTTCAGCCTCTACGACTACAGGAAGCGTCTTGCCACCTACCGGACTGACCTGGACCTTCTCGCCAGCCACCAAAGCTTTCCGTGGATCCCGGTCTGGGACGACCACGAGGTTGCAGACAACACCTATAGGGACGGTTCCTCCGAACTGAACAATACCGAAGATTCCTTTGTCAAAGACGGCGGAGTTTCAGTAGACCAGCGCAAAATGAACAGTGTCCGAGCTTATTTTGAGTGGATGCCCATCAGACAAGTCGACATGGACGACAACTTGAGGATCTGGCGCTCATTCAAGCTCGGCAACCTCGCTGATCTGATCATGCTCGATACCAGGCAGTACGATCGATCTATAACGGACTTGTATTGGAACACGGACTATGTCCATTCAATTGCCAATGACGCTGGTCGTTCGCTCATGGGATCGAGGCAGGAGAATTGGTTCTACAACCAACTCTCTTCCTCGTCCAAGCGCGGAGCAACGTGGCGCATCATTGGCAGCCAGATCGTTTTCAGCCGGATGAATGAGTCGATAGCCTTTGGCGATGAGAGCCCTTTGAATAATGACGCGTGGGATGGGGTAAGCAGCTTTCAACATTACTTTCACATTTGTGAGGGTACTGTATCAGTTTGTCCCTTTTGCAGGCTGCTTTAACGCTTGTCTGGAAGCTTATGGTTGAGACCGGCTTGAAACGTACTCGAGGGGGACAGTCTCTATTTCACATGATTCTGCATAAAACTCTTTCCGCAGTGCACTGAAAGCTGACCCAAACTGCTACAGTACCAATCGAATCGTAACAGGACGTTCAGCCACCTGTACAACAATGGGATCGGCAACAACATCTTCCTCGCAGGTGACTCTCACGCGTCCTGGGTTTCGGACCTCGTGTGGCTCGGAGAGAAGAACTATGATTCTGCCACTGGCGAGGGCTCAATCGGTGTCGAGTTCGCCGGATCAGCGGTGACATCCCCCTGCCCGTACGGCGCGAACATCACGCTCGAGAAGGCGAACGCGGGCTCCACGTGGCTGCAGAACGCGAACGAGGAGCTGCAGTGGCAGGACCTGTACTACCGCGGCTACTACGAGCTGCACATCTCGCCCAAGAAACTAACTGCGAACTACTTCGGCCTGCCGACGGTGGTCAACAGGAACGGGTGGGAGATCCCGATAGCCAACTTCACTGTTGAGGCCGGTGCGAACAAGCTGCAGCGGCCGGTGGCCGGGGGGCTTGTAGAGACCGGAAGCTTGAAGGGGGGCGAGACGAAGCAGACCAATATCACGGTGGACACAAATAATGGAACATGGTTCGTGAGCCAAGCCCCCTTAGAGGTGCTGTAGGCTCGCTTACCTATGGGTCGGTCGGGTCATTTTGGCTCTAATCACAGCAACATAATACACACTTTTGGTCTGATTTCTTATGCCTAAATAGCAACACTAATACATGGTGCAACGAGCCAGTCACATATTATACCTAGGTGGAGATTCGCACCTACAAAAACGGAGGGTACACCAGTACATCACCTCACCCAACACCTACACCTAATACCAACACCCACACCCACACCCACACCCACACCCACACTCTTACTTATACCCATACCTAACACCCAACACCCATACACCCATATACTCAACACTTATACACCTAACACCTATATACCCAACACCCATACACCTAATACCTATATACCCAATTTATACGCCCAACTTACACACTTAATTTAAATTGGGTATATAGGTGTTGGGTATGGGTAAGCGAATTTAGTGTGGGTGATGTGCTTCAATTGGCTATAGTCATAGTGTGAGTTGATGTACGGGTGTATCCTCCGTTTTTACAGGTGCCAATCTCCGATTTCATAAATAATATCCAGATCACAAGCATTTAGCGGCCCCCAAAAAGACCGCCGTTATGTCAGACTAAGTGGTCTCGTTTTTAATCTGTACACATATGCTTCTTAAGCAATATGCATCCAGTCCCTTCATACAGTGATGTCAGACTAAGAGCTATCAATATTCAAGCCTAGTTCCACAGCGCCATTTACATTTCACACCAGATAATCCCTTTGTTAGCGATCCCCGTTCAACTGCTGCGGCCAATTCGAAGGACAGCTCTCGGTACACGGAATCCCACTTGATGCCTGGTTCTGAATGTTGGAACACAACCACTTGGCCTTGCCGCCCTTCATTGGCGTAATGTTCACATTTTCCATCTTGAGGTTCTTGCACGGCGCAGCTGCACTGCAGTGTATCCCAGCAGCCACGTTGTAGCGGCTGGTGCCCGTGATGTTGACCCAGCGGATATCCTCGATGCTCAGCCGCGAGGCGTCGCACCCGGAGCTGCCGTAGATGCAAGGCGTGATGTAGATCGGCTGGTTTACGTTGTCGAAACGCATGTTGGCGAAGGTCACGTTGCGCACCCTTCCCTGACCCGAGTACGTCTTGATCCACGCGGCGTTGCTGCTGTGGTACGCGGTGACGTTGTCGTAGTACACATTCTCGACGATGTCTGGTTGCGATGGATTCGATCCTATTGAGCCTATGCACATTGCGCCGCTCTCGTGGCAGACGACATTGCTGACGTGCACGTTGCTGGAATTTCCTTTCATGCTAATGCAGTCCTGTTTCAATGGGGATGGTCATCAGTATGTTTTGGGGCAGAAAGTCGAAGACGGGATTGTTTCAAGTGAGAATATGGATGAAAGGCCTCTTGAAACTCACATCGCCGCAAGTGACCGTCCAGTTCGAGATGACGACGTCTTTTGAATTCCAGGTGTCCACCCCGTCCGTATTGACTGTGGACCATTGAGAGTTCGAGGTCGAGTTCATGTCGAGGTTGGTCATGGTGATGTTCTCCGAGTATGCGACAAAGGTGTGCCTATTATCAAATCAGTCACCCAACATCCGTCCATTGTCTACCACCAAAACTAACCAGAACTGGCTCTGCCGCCAGGTGATGCCATCTACCAGGACGTTTTTGGCGTGCCAAAGTGTCAAGCTGATGGGCCTGCCATTCTGGTTCCCTTGGTTCCTATTCTGATCATACCACAACTGGCCATTGCCATCGAACAGCGCCTTTCCAAATCCCCTCAAGCTGATATTGACGCCGCCCAGCTGCCACGCGGTCGACCTACCGGCATAGGTCACGCTGACGCTGTTTCTCAACCAGTATTGTATGTCGGAGCTCCACTTTAGCGTTCCGTGTATCTCGATGTCGCAGTTGCTCAGGTCCGTTGTCCGCATCACCTGGCCGATGTTGAATAGGCCCTCGGTCAGTACCACCTTGCCGTCGCGGCCACATTGCTTGAACGCGTCGAGAATTTGGGGCGTGTCATCCTGGCCTGTCGTCAACGGCGTCACTGTGCAGGTTGAGCCGGTCTTGTTCAGGGCTGCGAGTGCCGAGGCACTGAAGATTGCGAGGAGGCTGAGGTTTGGGAGATGCATCTTAGCTAGGGAATTGTCTCCAGTCTGGACCTCACAGCAGAGACGGGCGGTACAATTTCAAAGAATGCTGATGTTGTTATAACTCTTTTCGGCTTTCAAGCTTTGTCAACGTCTCCACCAATATCGGCTGTCGTATAGTTTCCCAAAACAGCCATGGAAAGGATGGCGCCTCTCAGCCGGAATCCATCTTCAATTACCAGGTCGGCCCTCCACCGAGCGGGGCCTACTTTCTATCCCGAGGCGTGTCTTTAATGTCTACCTTGATGAAAAAACCAAGTCGGAGTGGCATTTACCCGGGTAAAGTGACATCCGCGGACAAAGGCGACCACATCTTTCGGGGCGATTGGCTGACTTTTGCATCTACAAACTTGGAGAAGGAGGGGTACTTCGTTTAACTCTGTGTGAGCGTCACGATGCAATTTATAACTACTTATCTCTCTGGTGGACTTTAACATTCCTAAGCGGCCGCTTTGCTGAAGTGTTTGCTGGTAAAGATCGGCTGGTTACCATCCTGGTACGCCCGGAGCTATGGTCCGCCATTCATCTCGATGCCAGCTAGATCCAGGAGTATTTCAACGGAGTCAGATGGGGCATCATAGGTCACAAGGGCTTGGGCGGCAATATACCGTACCGTACAGTCTAACGTTGTGATCGAGAACTCTTCAATACTCTCTTGGCAACCTCAAGATTCCTCCGCCTAAATATTCATTTTTCTGGGCAAGTCGAATGGGATATGATATCTAGATTGTGGCAGCGACTTCAAATTTTGACGGAGATGGGCACTGCCTGTGGTAGCAGAAGCGCGAAGATGGAATCTTGGAGATCACATTGCCAATGTTCATTCATTTAGAGGAATTGGAGAAAAAGGGGAAAGAAGTCACAATGCACCTTTAACATCACAAGTCACAAGTATTCAACATTGACCTCATATAGACATAATAGTCTGGGCCCATGTCCTCCTATGCCACACCCTCAGACTGAGCATCAGACTCAAACCCTCATGTTGCTACCAAGGGCTCTACTTCCAAAAGAGGCCATGTTTGAACAGAATTGTGGCAGAACATCCATACGACAGATTCCAATTTCAAGGGCTGGTATAGTAACTTCAATGTTGGTAGGCTACCGAGATACACGGCAAAGCGTTATACAAGGCTTCAAATGAAGTGTTGCAAGTCACCTTGGCCGCTTTTGGGTCGAGACACAATCATGATTCCCACACATCCATACCGACACAGTATACGTATTACCTCATAGAGGATTATGTGATTCTTTCTCGTACTGTGGTGTCATCAGCAACACTTGGTCACGTTGTACTCATACAAGCCATACGTCCTTTCCTTTAATAACTTTTGTGAAGAGTCTTTTGTGAAGTGGGACAGTGTGCTTCTTGGATCCCGAGCATACACACCAAGGATTGCCCATCCTCCTCCATTCTGTGCAGGAAGACAAGAGGAAAGACGGCTCGATAGGTACCGGCATGGTCAATGTGTTTGCTCAGCGTCCGCAGATTGTGAGCAATCAACAACCTGACATGGGACGGACCGAGCCTTCGTGGGGGATCAGGTGTTACGATCGATAGTAGCTTGTCCCAGGAGGGAAGCTCCCCAACGGACCGATCAAATGACCAGGAACTCGAATGAGTGATCCAAGAAGGCCAAGACGGAACGGAAACACAACGGGTGGCGTGACGCTTTGCACGTGTCGAGCAGCGAGACAAGATGTCTCAGGAAACAACCAGCTCCGCTAGCACGATGGCGAAGAGACACCCGGCCTACTCGGAACTAGGGCTGCCATGAGACAGATTCGGGTGTAACCCAACAGAGATATCGCAACACCAAGCTGCTTGATGCTGAGCAACAGAAGCGTGCGTGGGGGCCACAACCAAGATACGACGACGGCACTCCGCTCGCACATTCCTACGCTGGGACTCTGCGGGCTCCTCCCGTGCCAATGTTCCCGTATGATCCGATGCGGCTGGCGGGCGCTTCAGCTATAGCGCCCAGCTGGCTCGACGAAGGAGCAAGAAGGAGCGGAAGAAGCAACGTGGCTAGCTGTGACGGGGCTCGAAAGCTTCTCGAAGCACTGCCGCCTCGATAAGGGTCGCCGGCGTGGCGGGACATGGGTAGGGGCCCGCGGGACGAGATGATCAGATATTTATCAGCCCGGGCTGTTGATGCATGGCCCATGGAGGTGCTGGGTTTCAGCTGTGGTGCTCGGGGTGCGAACCGTGCTGAGTTGAGACATTTAATCTACGTGGCAATGTGACGGGTGTGCTTTTCTGGATGGCCGGGAAAGCCAGCGCACACACGCACAAAAAAAACCAAGTGGCACTGCCTCTGCGTTGCATGCGCAAAAGGACTGCCAGTGCAGCATGAGCTAAGAGCGTTCCCGCACGGGGAGGGACGGTGAAGGAGAAAAGGGATGGTGGATACTACCATGCTGCATAAGCACATGTCGACTCGTCGAGGTGTGAGGGCCAGCCGCCTTGACCGTGGGGCGGGAAAAAAAAAATTGACGAGGGCTGGGCGTGGCCATCTGAGGAACTCCATCTTGTCGATTCCGTTTGATAGTCAGGCACAGCACCTGAAGAGGCTGGAGGTATGCTGTGATGCTCGATTCGCGGAGTGGTATTGTCGTCCGCAGTCCGAATAAGCTTAGCTCGACTGTCAGATTGGTGGGTCGGATCCATCCGCTTGCATCTTGTGTGTAGGCCATGGATGATATCCCAGCACCAATGGATTTGAGGGGTGGGAAGGGGGTAAGAACGGACTGAGAAGTACCGGTACATCGTCTTCGTATTTTCCGCGTCTAACGGTTTCCCCCTCTACCTAGTTTGCCATGGTCAAGCTTTCCAAACCCTCTCGTCCAGCGCATCGAGGCCCCCTTAGTCCTCTTCAGGAAGGAGGCTCGCGCGCGAGATTCGGACATCCTGGGTCTCACTGCATCTGCCTTATCTCGAAAAGACGTTAGACATGTATGTCAGCCCCGCGATGTGACATTTCGCGATTTCCGTTCCTTGAATCCAACGGAAATACCACCAATTGCTAGGTTCTTGGCGGCTCAACCCCCATGGCGCCGATGCAATCGAATACGACACCACCCATTCAAGCCACCCTTCACCCCACGTGTGGCGCAGTATGCGGGCACAGTCTGCGAGCTCCGACGGTAATCGCAACGACTTCACAAGCAGTAGATAGCATTGTACCATTCGGGCAGCTGTCTGACTGTGTTGTGATGTCGGTGACGGGCATCACCAGGGGATATGGATGCCCAGCCAAGCCGTAAGCTTACGGCACTCATTCACTGGCAGGAGGAGATTTTGCAAATGGGTTGCCATTCGGAGGAATGACATAACAAAGGACGGCGCTTGCGAACCTTAATTAATGAAGCTTGGTTGATGCTTGTTGTTCTGGACTCTGCATCAGCCCAGGCACGGATTACATGGGATGAGATAAGCCCGGTATCTGAGACACATTGGCAAGCAAGGACGGGACCATTCGTGTTTGCGGAAAAAAGAAAACAAGATTGCCTTGCCTTTGATCCTGACACAATCAACAGAACGTAAGACGAGATTCCGTACGGGTCTACTTCCTATTGGGTGTCTTCTTTAGAGGTTCTCAATTCCTTCAGCTTGGTGCAAGATTGTGAGCTTGTCCATATCATGATAGGAAACCACGAGAATAAATCCCGAAGTCTGAAGGTGAGTAAATCATGTGGCTGGCTAGAGCTCCAATATTGATTGTATGCGCAAGAGAAATTAGTGATACTAGAGCCGCAGCACACAAACAACTGCGTACCCACCTGACATGCAGCTAAACCAAGCTTCAAAGTGGCAAATTCTTCGCCTCTAAACAGAGTTGAAGCCAACTAATGCAGTGATATTCCCTTCCAGCCCGCAAGAGGAACGTTTTCAGCTCAAGCAATGAATTCCATCCCGCGCTTCTCCAGGGGTGTAGAAGAGCCTGCAAGGTAGTATGAGTAGCTACTTCCAATAGTGTAGTGGTTGCCAGCGTTGTCAAATTGACCGGTGTTCTACTGCATGATTAGAACTTGAATTCATGTCACACAGGCACGTGGGAACATACAGTAGCGTAGGAGGCCCCGTAGTTGGTGCTGTAGTAAGTGCAGGTGAAGAGACTAGAGCACACACACACATATCAGCTATCGGAGCTTTTACTATTTTTAACGATTAGGGACTTTTCTCACCCGTTCGCTTCGTTCTCGTACAGGATGTATGAGTTGAAAGAGCTGCACACCTCAGAGCTTCCCTGCTCGAGGTTGTACGCCGAGATATCGGCACAGCTGCGAGCGCAAGTGCCGGGATCATATGCAGTGTCAGGAAAGGTCTCGACACGGATGTATCCATTCTCGCCAACCGGAGGGGGGATGTCCAGAGACGCGTTGTGAAGGGGGACGGGGCCCGCGTATCCGCTCATAGCTGGAGCTTCCAGGTTGAAGGCGGTCGACCCGGCGATGACTACATGGAAATCATCTTGATATTGCCCGGCATTGGTGGCATTGCCAGAGTACAGTGGCACAGAGTAGAAGACGCACTTGATCAGCGTCACGGACGGTGAATCAGCAGACGCAGGGCAAGCCGCGGAGGGCGCCTTCGTGGTTGGCCATACCAGCTCCGGTGCACGCTCGAAGAAGATCACAAACGATGCACACGAGGCCGATCCTGACCAGCTGCTGCATAGATCGGCGCACTGATCCGGGTTGTAATCTGAGAGTTCCGACTGTATGTACCCGAGATACCCGGTACCGTCGCCATTGGAGGCCTTGAGATCGACCCACCCAGGCACAACGGAGTACCGATCAGGTGGTTTGGTACCGGCGGCTGTTGCAGCCTGCGAGAAGGTCGCAGAGGCAAGGAAGCCTGCATCTGTGTCAGGTTCTACATGAATGCCATTGCCGGCTTGGTCGATGCAGGCTGTGGGTTCACTCCGCCTGCTTGCGACAAGGGGGGCGTCATCTGCAGAGACCTGCAGAAGCAGACCTTCCCCCGGTTGGTCGAGACCATTCGGTGAATCCAGGGCAGCGATAACGCTAAAAAAGAAAGGAGTGGCGAGGTTGAGTCTCATCTTGACGTGATACAGGAATGGTTGGTTGTGGGTAAACAAGGAAGCATTTGACAAATGCAAGAAAAGTGAGAAAAAATGAATTGAAGTTCTGAGAGAAGCCTTGCGGGAGAAGGAGAAGGAGAGAAGAATGTGGAGTGATTCACATCCAGGCTGGGGATCCTGTCAGTCCCGGCAGCAAGAGGATCTTGGGACCGAGGAAATTAGCAGCACTTCTGTGACCACATTTTCTGCCCATCGTAAGACTATCTGTGGATATCAAAATGGCTGATATTGTCAGGGGCGTGTTGTCTTCCTAAAGATTCGCCTGGCTGATGAACGTTCTCGAGCTGCGTTCGAGTGAGAGATGTGAATCTCGACGAGGAGCCGCAAGGGATCATTTCGGGCCGGTTCAAAAATGTGATGGCAAGTAAGCCCGATAGTGATGACTGCAGGAGATAGATAACCAACCTGCCAGACATGCACCGGAGACTGATATCACGAAACCTGACCGGTAACTACTCAACTTCCGACATGCTTTGACCCAGGCTTGCACGTGGTTGTACATTGCCCAACGAATGAGATCAGGCGGTGGCGGTGAGTCTGATTGAAAGCCCTGGTATCTTCTCAGGCAAGGAATGATGCACCAGGGCCATGCTGATATTGTTTTTCCTTGTGGGACCCGAGTACACGGGCCTGTTGATGAGGTTGCTGCACGATCCCTGTCGTATATGTCCTCAATATAACCCCCACTTAATTGATACCGCACGACCAGGGCCTGCGGTAATGCTTATCCTTATTTTTGGTGACTACCCAGTCTGCCATCCGCTTGTTGTGGCAACTGCAGAAGTCCTGATAACCCTCTCCGCTCACAGTAGTCTGGGCCTTTACTACTTAGAGCACTATCGAATTAGTATTTGCACCCCGAAGAGGCAGACCTGGGCCCAACAGAGGTGGAGGGTTGCATCTGCCGCCACATGCGCGCAGCTCTCGGCTTGATCCGGGGGAGGCAGGACCAGTCTGCAGGGCCCAGAAAAGCAAAAATTGAAGACCCATGGGTCCATTGTGAGGAAATAAAATGGAATTTCCCCAAGCTGAACTTCCAATAGCAGTGGGGGCAGTGGAGGCAGTGAAGTCGGGCAGCTGCTTGTGCAGTGCGTCGGCGTTTTCCCAATCATGTATGCACCCAGCCGGCCTGCCAGCCTGCCAGCCAATGTATCCGTATCTGCAGCTCGGACAGGGGTGTGTTGGTGTGAACAGGGGTGTCATCGTGAACAAGGGTGTCATCTATCGAGTCTAGACCAGAAGTCGACAAGAACATCTGCGGGAACGATTCGCCAGGCTGGCCAGGCAGATATTCCCTTCCCGCCTCGATGGATCGGCGACTGCGGATTCGAATTGAATTTGGCAAACCTCTCAGGTGTGTCCAGAAAACAGCCTCGATCGTCCAGCATCTTGCAAAGAACAAAAGTCACCCAGGTCCGGCCAATTTTGCCAGTCCCAAGCCCTGGGCCATCATCCAAGGGAACCCACACTCCCGACCAGACTTTTTGTCCCCTGTCACCTGTACGCTGGACTTGGGCCGCCAGAGCCCCCATTCTCTCTCGTCATGAGCCCCACTGGCACATCAACCCCAACACATCACTCTGGTATCTTCACCGGCAGGACCAGAAAACGCTTTGTCTCATACCGGCTTCGAGGAGAATACGAGAAGCCATGGCTGGAGGATCCCAAGTTCAAACGGACAAAGTACAACAATTATGTGATATATGTCTTTGTGTTTTTGGGCGTGTGTGCTGCAGGCGTCGTCGCCTACTTCCAGATCAGACCTGCAATATCAGGCCCGGTAAGTCCATCTCGGCCCCTTTCACAGTCTCTCATTCTGACTGCAAATCCAGATATGTCTTGTATTTGAGGACGCATTTGACCAGGGCAAGCTTGATGACAAGTTTTGGAACTATGAAGTGACGCTCGACGGGTTTGGGACGAGGTCCTTTGACTGGACAACCACCGACCTGTCCAATGTCTACACGGACGAGAAGGGCCTCCACATCGTGCCCACGCTCACAAACGAGAGCACGCCCATTACCACGGACCAGATGTGGAACGATTTCACTCTCAACCTCACTTCTGACGGGACCTGCACGGAGGATAGAGCCGCCGCATGCGTCGCCCACTCCAACTCGACCAAAGGAGAAATGATCCCGCCAGTCCGGTCAGCCCGGATCAACACCAAGGGCAAGATGGGCCTCAAGTACGGAAGGGTCGAAGTTGTCGCCAAACTCCCCAAGGGTGACTGGCTCTGGCCGGCAATCTGGATGATGCCCACAGACTCCGCGTACGGCGAGTGGCCGAGGAGCGGCGAGATGGACATCATGGAGTCCCGGGGCAACGACGTCTCGTACCCCGGCGGGCGCAACGTCTACTACACGACACTGCACTGGGGCCCGAGTTCTGTGCTGGATACCTACTGGAAGACCATGGCTGTGAGGACCCAGCGCCGGGGAGACTTCACCGAGGGCTTCCACACATTTGGAATCGAGTGGTCAGTTCTTCCACCCATATCTTGTTACGTCTAAGAGCTTCCTACTGACTCCTCTCCCAGGACGGACAAGTACATTTACATGTATTTCGACAACAGGCTCACTCAGGTCCTCTACACCAAGTTCCACGCGGACAAGACCCTGTGGCAGAAGGGGGGCTTCTCTGAGAAGTCTGAGAACGACACGCTCGTTGCCAACCCCTGGTTGAACACTACAAGTACCACAGGCAATGCACCTTTCGACCAAGAATTCTACCTCATCCTCAACGTTGCCGTCGGGGCCAGGAACGGATGGTTTGAGTAAGTCCGCCCAAGCTTCAATATCCCCCCCCCCCAGCAATCAAAAACCCGCCAAGCTAATGCGTGACCCGGCATGTAGGGATGGCAAGGGCGGAAAGCCTTGGGTCGATGCGGCGACGAATGCCCAGTGGACTTTCTGGGATGATGCTGATCAGTGGCTACCGACGTGGGGGGAGGGCGACTCGAGGGGGATGACAGTCAAGTCTGTAAAGATGTGGCGATCGGGATCGTGCGGGTCCGCTGAGCTGTAATCATGGTGACGGGGGAAAGTACACTTAATATCTCGTATTACTGATAGAGTTGGGCGTTTTGACGTATTTTGGGACGGTCACATCGCGTTGATTACGGGAGGAAGAGCAGGACCAGGGCTGAGTAAGAAACGTGCCCCTGGTTGTTTATTAGCCCCCCTTCCTTGTTTTAGTCTGGGATCTTCAAGATCTTCAGATTGCCTACCATGTTGAATCAAGGTCTTGCTCCTGTCTACCAAGTTTCTAGAATACATCCTGCGGGGTACCTGGCTGTAGGAAGATCATTGTCGGGTGTGATCCTCGATCGACTATTTCACCCGCCAGATTTCTTGCAAACAAAGCCACCATCAGAACAGTCCACTTGTCTACATACTAGAGCACAGGGTACTGTTCCTGGGGTTTCAAACTCTCTATCAGAAGGTAACCTCGAGAGCGGCGCCCCCTGACCCTGCTGCACCACCCAAGGAAATTTAACCTTTTCGGATGTGCCCGCGGGCAGCACTATCGGAGCAAACTCTTGCGTGGTAGCAGTGGTCTGTTGTCGAGACCTCCAATGATGTTTTCCAGGGCGGTTAGGAGAGGAGGGGGTCATCACTTATCCACGGTCCCAACAACCAGAGTTGGAGGTATGAGATGGCTGGGTGGCTGGCCCCTCTGTTGGGAACACGGTATCTGCGCGGCTCATCGGGGATATTTTTCCGGTGTCATTACTTGTTTGGACCGGTGGCGCTGACAAGGAAGACCTGGCGTCGGTTCCCCGGTGTCAAGACAGCATGGGAAGTGTACTTGACAGCTCAGCGGGCTTCTCTTGCAGCCCTCAGTTGGGCGAGGCCGCGGCTTGGAAGTTGGCAGTTGGCGCAGTGCGGTGGTGGAAGCGCGGGAGGATTTGACCGAGTGTTCCTTCGTCAAACCCAAGTAATGGCGCATTAGGGTCGAGCAAGCTGCATGTTTGCTGCATGCTGTTGCATGCTGCTGCATCACTAGCTCGGGCAGGGTCTGATGGCGTACCGCCCTCCTTCTCGCACTCTGTGACTCTCTCTGCCCGTAGACTGCGTACATGGACCCAGAGATGCAGTGAAGGGTACCTCGGGGATGAGAAGCAACGCCGGTGTTTGTCGCCGCTACGACGTTGCCTCTGGCCAAGACATGTCTTTGATTACCGTATTTTTAGCCTAGTGGCCCCCCTCGGGTTCTCTAAATCCTCTGCTACCCTGGCTGCAGCAGACCCATGCATCGCAATGTTGAGCTACTGTGCACTTTTCCTGCTCGAATGCTGGGAAGTGATCCCGAATGCCCGGTTCCCACTTGCCCACACACACGTCTCGTCTCGTGAAATTCTGCAATCGACCGCGACACCTTCAGATCCTCCTGTTGCGTGCCATCCGTTGAATCTTGGGTCGACGATCGACGTTGCCCTCCAGGCAAGCCACCCTGCGCGTTCCTGGCTGTGGCGTTGCAGCCTATCCCCTTAGCGACAAGCAGCCGTTTCGGCGAGATTCCGGGCGGGAAGGGCTGGCTGGGGACAACGGGTCGAGGTTCCTCTACTTGACAGGGGTATCAATCCCTCGTGGTCTAGCCCACATGGGCAGCCGCGGAATTGGCCAATTACTTGTTGTCGCTCTGTGAACCAAGACGGCGACACATGCTGGGTTATTCCGCCCGTGGCTTATCGGCACCGACAGTGAGAACATGCCTGGCGCCTCGGAGGACCATGTGCCCATGTGCTTCGTCCAGCCTGAACACCATTGTCGCCGTCGACGCGCGCTTCCAGGCCTGGCTATCCATCCACCGAGTCGGTGTGCCAGAGGCGCAGGCGGCACCGGAGAGCCTCCATATGCAGCAAGCCGTCTGGAGTCTCCGACCTGGCATGTCTCCTTGGAGATGGTGACTCGAAGCAGTCACTCAGCTGATGCAGAGCCAGCACGCCCGTCCAGATTCGATGCTGGTGCCTAATTGGGCCAGCCCACTGGTGCACAGGCTGCATGAAGAACGATCGCTACTTTGCTCCTCCTCCCACTCGCACTCGCAGCCAGCAGCTGATAAAGCATGGCTCACATGTACCTCGTATCCAGATATCGGTACATCAGGTCCCTCGACCTCACCCACGCCGGCCCATGGACAGGACTGCGAGAGGCTAAGCTTACCACGCTCACCTGCGTCCGCCCAAGGCACTCCCACACCTCGCTCTGACACTATGCAAGCATCAGGCCCTTGTGTGTCAACAGGGCCCCAAAGATGCTACCAATGGTAGGTTAGGTAATGCCCAACTCGTCCCTTATCGTCCTTCTCGAGTCCAGGTGTTCCAGGTCTTGCTGCAGTATCCAATATTTGCCGGCTTTTCGGTGCCACCGAGGCCTCTGCAGCTCCGGAGGTCTAGTCTCGCCGCCATAGCTCTCTGCCTGGGAATTTCAGCTTCATCAATAGTCCATATCAGCTTTCTTTCTCTCGACTGCTTGTTTTGGGCGAGCCTGGGCAGTAGCACGCCAGCGGCAGCGTCTACTCCCACACTTTCCCGATCGTGAGCTTTCCTGCACGGTCTGGCCCGGCTGATATCCCACTCGTTTATCACCCCATCGCGGCTGAGGCTGTCCCGTCGTTTATATCCACGTTGCCTTGCCTATAACAAGACACAATCTCGACGATCGCTCTGAGTCCACACAACTCTGAACGCCCTTCTGCACGTTCGCTCAAGCAAGCATCCCTCGGCACCACTTCTCCTTGTTGCTACAGCGGCTTGGAAGCAAGGATGTCTCCCACTCACTCCATCGACAGTTCCATCCTCGGAGCAGTTGGGCCGAGTACCCTTCCTCAGACTCCCGGTGCCTCTCAAGACCCAGATCATATTGCTTTTCACCCCATCCATCCTCCTCGTGCCCACTTCCAACGCGAGAGCCTGTCATCGAGGACTCCTCCTCGCTCAAGACCAACCTCCCTCCACACCACCGGCTCATCGTCAGGTAACGGCTACGACGATGAGTTCCGCTACCGCACAGTTAGTGGAGTCCCCTCTGATATGATGTATCATTACTGACAGCCCTCGCAGATGGTCAGTTATTTGGCCAACAGAGTATCTGCCAACGGATGGATGCCACAGCCGGCCATTAAGGACCCATCGCAAGGCCTTGGTGTACTACTACGACAGTCCCGCGGCAACTACGTTTGCTGCCCAGAGAACGTCTACGATGAGCTGCTCTTTGCGGTGCAGCGCCTCAACGTCGGGGTTGCCGTTACCATGAAGCCAGAGATGCTGGCAGGCATCATCGCCAGCCTATACCCAGGCCAACAGGAACTCCGCCTGAAAGGAGGGTCCCAGCTCCAGATCCTTGACTCTTTCGCCGCAGTCACTTCCTCTGGCGTCAAGAAGTTCCAGTACGGTGCCATTCTCCGGCATGAAGGGGTGCTCCTCGTCTGGCAGGACGAGATCCAACACATCCTGGCCCACGCACAGAGGATGGAAGACAAGCTCCTGACCTACGTCTGGGGCCGCAACTCGGGGATGCACACCCCGATATCCTCGCCCTTTGCCGGCGCAAGTCCCTTCCAGTCACCGTCGGATTCCGTGTCGAACTTCTCAATGTTCCCCGAGAAGGGGGCTGCCGGCGTTCAAGTCCAGGAACAGGGAGAGGATGGTGATGACGAAGAAAAGGAGTCACAGGAGCGGCCAGAGTCCGTCAACCGGCCTTTTATGTTGCACAGTGCCTTCTTCGTCGGTATGGGAGTGTGTCTTGCAATCGTTCTCGTCTACGGTTTCTCCATCGGCGAGCTGGTCTCTGAGAGCATGATGGACGGCCAATATATCAGGCTCGCGTTGATCGCCGCCTGCCCATTCCTGATGTTCGCCGGGTTGTTCTTCTTCCAGGTCATCTTTGGCGACATCTGGCAGATGATTGGTCCTCTCAACGGCCTCAAGACGAACTCGCGGCACTACTCCTGCATCAAGCCGTCCATGAAGACCGCCTACTCCCTCGGATTCAGCCCACCCCACATCACGATCCAGATGCCCGTCTACAAGGAGGGCATGGAGAGCGTCATCATACCCACCGTCAAGTCCCTGCAGGCCGCCATCTCGTTCTACGAGTCCCGCGGCGGCACGGCCTCGATCTTCATCAACGACGACGGCATGCGCGCCGGCATGCCGGACGAGGAGGCCCAGGCCCGGCGGGAGTTCTACCACGACAACAACATCGGCTGGGTCGCGAGGCCCAAGCACGGCGAGGACGGCTTCGAGCGGAGGGGCAAGTTCAAGAAGGCCTCCAACATGAACTTTGCCCTGAACCTGTCGCAGAAGGTCGAGGAGTACCTCCAGGACGCCGTCGACGCCCGGTGTGCGCAGCAGCCTGGGCACCGCGACTCGGACCCCGCCATGCTGGAGGAGCAGGAGCTGGATAATCTCTACCACGAGTCCCTCGGCCGTGCGCTCAGGGAGAATCCCAAGGCCATGGCGGAGGGTGACATCCGCATTGGCGAGTTCATCCTGATCGTCGACTCTGATACACGTGTGGTAAGTAGTACCAGGCTTCCCATCTGTGAATCACTGCTGACTGCTCCATAGCCCGTTGATTGCCTTCTCTACGGCGCGGCCGAGATGTTCCTCTCGCCCGAGGTTGCCATCGTACAGCACTCGACTGGTGTGATGCAGGTCGCCTGGGACTACTTCGAGAACGGGATCACCTTCTTCACCAACATGGTGTACACTGCCATCCGGTTCTCCATCGGGTCCGGTGAAGTCGCCCCCTTTGTGGGCCACAATGCCTTCCTGCGCTGGGCGGCGGTGCAGGACGTCGGCGTCGTCGAGGAGAACGGGGACCTCAACTACTGGTCTGAGAGCCACGTGTCTGAGGATTTCGACATCGCCCTCCGGATGCAGATCAAGGGGAGCACCGTTCGCATTGCTAGTTACCATGGCGATGGCTTCAAGGAAGGCGTTTCCTTGACTATCTACGACGAGATTGCTCGTTGGCAAAAGTAGGCCTGTCCCCACAACCGAAAAGTGCCCTATTTAATCACTCGAAGGCTAACATTTCTTCTCAGGTACGCCTATGGTTGCAGCGAAATGGTCTTCAACCCACTGTACAAGTGGCCGACGAAGGGCCCCTTCACGAAGCTTATCCGGACATTCCTCGGCTCGCGGATGATGCTGTCGTCCAAGATCAGCGTGTTTGCCTACATCTGCTCCTACTTCGCCATCGGGGTCGGTCTGCCAATGACAGTCGTCAACTACTTCCTGGTCGGCTGGTTCGACGATAGCTTGGACCACTTCTACTTGCCCTCGTGGAAAGTCTTCGTCTCGCTCCTGGTCGTCTTCAACCTCGCTGGAGGTATCTCACTCGCAGTCATCCGTTACCGAACCGGCGAGCGGTCACTCCTTGGGTCTATCATTGAGAACTTCAAATGGACGCCGATGATGGCAATCTTCTTTGGCGGTCTGTCCTTCCACGTCAGCTGTGCCCTGCTTGCCCATCTGCTACATATCAACATGCAATGGGGTGCGACGTCCAAAGAGAAGGAGAACTCGAATTTCTTTCAAGAGGTGCCGAAGATTCTGAAGTCCTTCAAGTACTTGTGAGTGTAACACCTTTACGTCAACCCTTAAGCTGTCTGCTCGGCGCTAACATGTCCAAAGGTACGTCTTCGTACTAATATTCACGGGTGGCATGATCTACCTGTCACTCTTCGCTCCTCGAGGCTGGGAAATCGTCGACTTCACAGCTATCGTTCCCATGGCCGTCGTGCTAGGGAGCCACGCCCTCACTCCTATAGTGTTGAACCCATCTCTCATGATCTTCAATTACTAAGGCCTGTGCTGGGAGTCCCATGGTGATTTTGGGGACTTTGCAGTCATAACCGTCGCACAGACTAGTCTCAAGGTCAAGTGGATGCTTGGCCATTCTGGCTGCCGCTGGCCCCGCTTGGTTGATCACAGGTTGGTTTATTCAGCGAAGCGTGTGTCTGAGCGCAGGTTATGCAGTGCTTGCCCAAATCTCTCATGTAAGCATACAGGCTGGTACATCTACGGGTCCATATTGCAGCGAGTCCTATACATAAACAAATATAATGTTTCATCGGTAAACTGGAAGCATGGAGTGGGTATAGACGGGTCTAGGTACTTCGCGTCGGTTTGGGCTGGGATATATAGAATCATGATGATAGAAATGAAGATAGCTGCTTTGACTCTGATGTACCTCCATTTAGACAGTGCCGACCTGTGTGTAAAGATGTGGTGTTTTCCTTTTGACATGTCTGCATAACAATAGGCATAGAAACAATCTTTTGCTAAATTCTGGTAGGATGAGAACGAGCTTGAGGTCATACTTGAGCCGAGTCCTTGAAATAGACGTAGTTCTGCGAATCCGTTGACTATCAGATAGCCATCCCATAGTACAGCCCTGCCCTTGTACTATGTCTCTTCAGTCTTTGCATGGACCAAACGCACTCAATGCAGGGTACCTCAATGTCTACTTGACCTTGGTGAACCATTGACAGTGTCTACCAGTACCGGTACAGATTCTTCTTGAATGAGCAGTGCTGAAAACAACAGAAGCACACTTTCCAGCCTCCCGCAAGCCGTATTCCTCGTGACAAGCATGCTGATGGGGTATTCAGCGTGGGCGAGTCTGTCGATGCTGTATCGGCAAATGGTGACATTCTGAGGAGGCCGTGTATGAAATATTGACAGAACACGACGAGAGCATGACATGACCAACAGCGGATACACCTTGCAGCGCCACTTTTACTTTAATTATAATACTCTTAAAATTCAATTTAATTTTCTTTTTAAAATTCTACTGCCTGAGGCTGCTGGAGGCCACGGGAGTCTGTCTTGTTGCCGTGTCTTGTTGCCGGCAGCGGATTCGGCCAGCTCACCCTGCTGCTCGAGGGCCTCGGCAACCTTGGTCGGCGGCTCCGGCTTTTGCAACCTCTCTGGATGTGGACAGCTTCATCCAGGACCTCTGCGAGTTTGATGGAACCATCGTATGCCCCTTCACTCGTTTCTTTTATGTGTTGTCCGCGGCGTCGGCGTCCTCGTAGCTTAGCGTGGAAGCTCATATTCCAAAAGAAAGACTTGCTCTTCGCCCGTGCAATCGCGCTCACGGATATACATGAGAGAGTCGCGGATAAGGTATACCTCAGACAACGAGTACAAGGCGCTCTTGCGCGACGTATGGACTTTTTTCGAAGTTCAACTGATGGACTATGCTGGAAGGTATGGATGACACTGAGAACAACGTTTGGTTACACTTGTGTGGTCTTCATAGACAAGGAAGGGTGTTTGATCGCGAGTTTTTACTTTGGTATCGTGGTGGAGAGTAGTTCTAGTATGGTCACGACTTTTCACTGAAGTCCTTCACCAAAAGATTAGACCTCCTCCGCTGCAGGCGCATGCTGGTGGCAACTCGACTTATTCCAGGCAAGGGTAGAGCAATTCTCCCCGACAGTATCCTGCAAGTAGGACCTTGGGCAGAAATCTGCCAGGAGACCAAAGCCTGCAAAATCTACCTCGGCTTGTAGGCTGCTCCAAGAAGAAAATGGCAACCCATGGGCAACATGACAGTCACTGCCATTTACCTGCTGGCGTTCTTAGAAACCGAACATGCGTCAAGGTCCATCACCAGCAACAGACTCCGTCGTGCTTAACGTTCAGGTCCCTGCACACACACACAACAAAATGGTCTTCACAAGGTCTTGCCGAATCACTTCTGAAGGTGAGCTACCTGTAAAGAATGGGTCTCGATGATTTTCCCTGAGCCCTTGACTAAGAGTCTTCCCATCATCCAGAAAATTGCCATTCTACCTAGGTATGCGCCATTGGTCCCTCTCCAAGACGATTCCCCAACCCGCAAAAATGCTATCATCTTCTTGCCTTCCTATTGGTGGCCACTGAACTGAGTTTCAGTGATTAGTACTGAGGAATAGATATGTTACATAGCGCAGAGTTTGTGATTTGAAGGGAAGCAGTGGTCCACCGGCAAAGACGCCGGTGTGGAATACCGTCGAATGGGGGTTTACTGCTGGTGTTTTAGGATTATCGAGTGATGTACATTGTCGTCATCAATCTTTTCAACAAGTATTAACTCGGGGTCGAATTGGAATGGCCAAGTCTTGTTAAGACGTGTTAGGAAATGTAGCCTACCGTGATACCTAGGGCAGGAGCCGAGTCCCGCCCTGCATTCAGAGATACGATCTTGCAATTATCAAAACAATCAATCAATTGGAGGATGTCCAACTCAATGTGGTGCCGATGAACTCTATCGAAACTGCCGGGGTTCGCCACGCTTAAATGAGCTTCTATTGAATAAAAGAAAGCATGAGTCAACAGCCCTTGTCTCTCCCGTGCTTCTTTTCCTCCATATATCTTCTTGCCCCCTTGCTGGCCTCGTGGACACGGGTTTATGACGAGCCCCTGCTCGTGATCAGTGGTGGCACACTCACGCGTTCCCAAATTAAATATGCTTTTAGTGACGACATTAAGGGGCAATGCAGCCAACCGCACATTCCATTCTTGTTCCACCCAAGAGCAGTAGTGCATAGATACAGTGGTATGGGAATCATTGACGGCCTCATGTAAAGGCCTGGTTAGTTAGTGGCCGGCAGTAGTTTCTATACGGCATATAAACAGTGCTCACTCTCCTACAAGACCCACCTCTAGCTTATTAGTTGGCTTATAGACGTCATTCCCAGCCACAGAGGCATCTCCGGACACATTTGATAAATGCCTCATTGAGGCTCTGCAGACTGCGATCTTGGAACACGATGTCGACCACACACTCTTGGAATGATACAGACCCGGAGGAATGAGTTCCGGTTGGGTCTCTTGAATGTCCAGACCTGTATGTGGCGTGTGACATCGGTTTCACAAAACAAATGCTTTTTCGAGCTCAACGCGGCAGTTGCAAAGGTGGTATTTTGGGCAGTCAGATGCGATGATCTTAAGATCATCGGCTTCGGATTGACAAGACTCTTTTAGTCGATTTTGTCAGTGACAAGCGCCTCAGTGACCAAGTCTGAGTGATCTTTCATTTTGCCGGGGTCACAACCGATGACTGACCCGATATTGGTGGAGCGCACTCGCACTCGTCAATTTCTGTCAGCCTTCATGAGATGATGGGCCTCTAGCCGACATCTGAATCCATCAGCCCGAGACCCAGAGCAGCTGGCTTTTGGGTTGTCCGTTAACTACGATTGTTGACTTGTCACTCAAGCTCTGGAAAGAAAACCCACATCATAATGCTCAGACAGTTCAACCTTGTATGTTTGTAATCCTCTCATAGTAACCCCCACCCTCTGAATTGGCTGGGGGACCACATTGAATTTCCGTCACTGCATCGCGTATGCCGGTAGGTGGGCTAAACCCAACAGTGGAGCAGATACCACCTCTTCAATCCATCGCCAGAGAGCCAGACCGGTCTTCTCAGAATGCATGCCAAGGCCGTGAATGTTACGACCGCCGTTGGATGAAGTCGCTTACGACTGTAGACCACAGTAGCTGAGTGTCGTGTGAATGTTGAACACAAGCGCCCTGCGGCGTGATTGAGCTCGAGCGTACGTCGTAATTGACCTGCCGAAACTGGCTAGGTCGTCTGAATTCGCCCTGGGCCTAGCCGAAGGAACCATCGTGCCGGATGAGGCCAAGTGCAATTGTGGAGAGGGCAAAATGGAATACTGTGTAAAGCACCACTCTGTGTCCACCAGATAGATCCACAGTCCACTCCACTCACGATCGCAACAAAAATGGAGGCAGGAAACATGCAACAGGCAGTATTCGCTGATCGTCACCGACTCAACTACTAATTGCCCTCTCACAAGCTTGACTATCGGAGAGCGGACGGGATCCGGTATTTTCTTATGGATATGGTCGCATGTAGTAGACCCGTTTCGTTCAGCACTTATAATTCTGTGCTCCTCGTCGTGGGTCATTCCAGCTGCCTCAACACTGCTGTGGGTGCTGCAATGTTGACAATTTGAATGCCGCATATCCCCAAACCTGTTTGCCGCGCGTGACGAGTGTTACCTCACGGCATATACGTTGGGGCGAATGTTACCCACCACTGGAAGTCATGATTGGGGCCGTCTGATGTTTTGGCTCCTGCGAGTCGTGCGCTCGGGCTTGATCGACGGCACTACCTCAAGGCGTGCATCCCACGTTGTCGTTGATACCGCATACCATATAGTATTCATGGCCACACCAGAGTAAAATGATGCAACGCTTCTATTTCAACCTTCTGCGGCTTCTTCAGGGCCAAGCAGTAGATGCTCACATGTGCAACATCCTAGCAGCCTAGTGGGACCGGTTCTCGGCTAGTGACAGAAGCAGAAGAAACCCCGTGGCCTCCTGCAAACCCTTGGAGCCTAGGCTAGAGGGGCTGTGTTTGATTGACTTCTGTAGCGTGAACGAGTTTCGGCCGTTTATCAAAGACTGAAGCACTCTGGCGGGACATTAACCTTCGTCTGTAGAGAGCGCGCGTTACGAGGCCACTGCCGTGGCCTGCGTGCTTGGTGTTTACATGCAGGCACTCAATCCGAGGCTAGTGATTCCTTCGTAGTGGCTGCCCTGTTGCAAACTTCGCTAAAGAAAGTCTAACCACTATTTGCTGTCTGGACGAGGAGGAATGCACCCTTTCGAACTGACCACCGGTAGCGATGTCCATTCCCAAGAAGCCAGGAAATCATCCATCGAGCTAGTGGAAGAGCTAGACTCGCCAGGTTCCGACAACCGGTTCACTGGGCACGGGGATCACCTGCCTTTGGAGGCAGGGCATGGTAGCAACCAGAGTTACTGTGCCAGTGTGAGGGAGCTGGCACGTGGGGGCTGTAGGTGGTATTGTTCAGGGTGTGACAAGTTGTCTCGGCAGCTTTTAATCCTGTTCCGGACGACTATCGAGTCCCCCATCACCATGCAGTGGCAGGATGGAACCCCACGTGCAAAAGCCTGTTTCACGATGGATGTAGGAGGTGATTGTAGCAAACCTGGTGCATTGTCCGAAGCGAGCCACACAATGCAGCGACCTCTACCGGTGTGCAGATGAGCTGGCCAAGAAACGCCCCCTGCATGTCGGCAATGAATTGGTGTATTAGTAACGGCGCCGAAGGAGTGCCGACAACAACGGCATCAGAAGGGTCTGATGCACGGGCGTCTCGAACAGTCCCGGTGACTGCTCAAACGCTATTATCTGTTATGTATATGTCAACTATAGACTAAGTCATTCCCCGGCGCGCCGTCTGTCAATAGTTGAATCCGAAGATCATATATGATCGCCGTCGACGTTGAACGTCATGTCGATCAATAAAGCCCGAACCCCTTACAGCAGCAAAAATATGCGAGTCATTGTCGAGATCTATCCCCCGGACTTTATAGGCATCATGGACACAAAAATGACCGATGGAGGACCACTTTACGCTGCTTGCGTCAAGGGTTTGGATCGCCTCTAGGTCGGAGTCGCGAGGTTCGACCCAGCTTGACAGTGGGCACGATTTCTCATCAGCAAACCAGCAGAGTCGGATGGCTCCGTGAAGATTACCGAGCAGTGGATGAGGCTCCACCGGCAGGCCTCACCGGGCCCACGGCCGCGTCGATCCGGAACGGAAAGGGGTCAACGTGTGCTGGGACTGCAATTTCTCCAGAGGATACAGGGTCTACGGGTAGTGCAATTGTGACAGGTGACAGCTCAGTTATAGTACCGGGGATATAAAACCAGCCGTGCCACACTGTATAATATCGGATGAGACCCTCTGATAATGGTGGTGGAGGCCAGTTGCAACAAGCGTCCCTCGATCCTCGAATGGGCAAGCGGCTCGCCTTTAGTCTCCATATATGGCGCCCCGTGCGGCTTACCTCGCAGCGCAGCTCATATAGGCTGGATGGGACGCGGAAGGGAGGTTGGTAGAATTGCCAGGGAGTTTTTATCATGCCCGGGCAGTGTGGAAACTGCGTTCACAACGGTTGATGGGTTGAAACCAGCGAAGGAATTGGCCACGCCGGTAACAAAGTTCGCCCCTGTTTCGCACCGAGGTTGCGCTATAACAGTAGGCCCACACACGGGCCCAGTTTTCCTGCGACGGCTTCCCGGCCTTGCATATATCGTTGGTGCGTTTCTCTTGCTCTAGCACGCCGCAAGCTGGCCGGGCTGCCCTGCAATTCGCCAGTGGCCTGTTGCAGTGCGGTGCAAAGGGCCGAACCTCTTGGCATGTCAATTACGACGTTGCACACAATAGGACATTTGGTCCGTGTGCCCCTGTGCCTTGCATTCCAGTTCTTCGGGAGACCCCAGGTCTGGTAGGTTGCACTCGGCCGACTCGAAGCCGTCAGTGGCCGTTCAACAATGCCCACACACAAGTCATGGAAGTCGAGCCCGTACGCAACGATATACGAACACAGTGGACAAGCTGTTGAGCCGGACGGGCCGCCGAGATCATCCATGCTGGATCATCCAGCCCCTCCCCAAGACCACATGGTTGCTGGAGGGTGTCCACTTGGCGAAAAGATTATCAGCCGGTCATCGGGTTCGTCTAGCCATACTAAGATGCGCCACCAGCTCCGGATACAGTGAACTCTGCGGGAGATGCTCCACAACTGGAAGCTTTGCCTCCTTTCCCACCCGCGTGCTCATCTTGCGCTAGTATAATCCAAATCGCCCATATCCGCATGTAAATTCTCCGAGGTTCCTGCACGCTGGGCCGATCACTTCATCTTTTTCCTCTTCAGTCCCCGTCGACCCCCCGACCTTCATGCCTGGTGACTGATGCTTTCCACCGTGGGACCTCAACCGCTCCAGGCAACGTCGTGACGATGCTTCTCCTTCGGGTCTTCTCCTTCCTGGCCCTCGCTCTGCCGTCTGTGCTTGCACAGGCCAGCAGCGGTGCGGCTTCCGACCTCGCTGCGCTGTCCAAAGCGCTGCCACCTTGCGGAGTAAGACAATACGCCTTCAATGTTCATCCTCGTCCAGGCTCCTCGGACCCTCACTGACCCTTTTCTTGCGGTAGCTGAAATGCTTCATCACGGCACTCCCGAGCTCGAAATGCACAGATGCGGCGTGTGTGTGTAGCAACGCAGAGCTTATGGCGACCGTGACGACTTGCGTAACCTTGAACTGTACGATCCCGGATGCATTGGTCGTCAAGAACGTCTCCAGCACAGCCTGTGGCGTGCCGGTGAGGGACGAGGGAACGCACTACAACATCGTGTCGGTCACCTTGGGAGTCATATCGGGCGCAACAATCATCATGCGACTGGGTTTCAAACTGTTCATCGCCAAGACTGGTCTTGGCCTCGACGACTGGTTCATACTTGCGACGATCCTCGTTGGCGTTCCCAGCAGCGTCATCACCTCTCAAGGACTGGTTCCCAACGGTTTAGGAAGAGACATATGGACATTGAAACCTCAGCAGATCACTAATGTAAGCAAAGTTCCGATAACGACATCCGAGTCCTCCGTCCCACCCATTTCTATACGGAAGTGGTGTTTTGCGACTGGTATGACTGACTCGGTGATGAACAGGTTATACACTACTTTTATTTCATGGCCTGGCTCTACTTCCTACAGCTGGCCTTGCTCAAGACATCGCTATTGTTCTTTTACCTAAAGATCTTTCCAAACAAGATTGTGAGATGGTTACTTTGGGGGACTCTCGTCTTCAACGGAATATGTAAGTTGCTTCCGGGCAATTCAATGCTGATATTGTCCAAATTTCAATCCGACCGGTTGTCTGGACGCCGTCCACGATTACTGCGTGGTCGCAACAATTACTGACCGTCACTCATTTCAGGGGGTATCCTATTTGCACTGCTCGCAGTCTTCCAGTGCAAACCTATCAGTTATTTCTGGGACCAGTGGGATGGGCTTCATGCCGGTACTTGCCCCATCAACACCAATTCTCTAGGCTGGGCAAATGGTAGGTACACTCCTCCGGCACTGAAGTCGACGTACATCTAATATCTTGATAGCCGCAATCTCTATTGTCGAAGATGTATGGATGTTGGCAATTCCGCTCTCCCAGCTTCATTCGCTCCAGCTTCACTGGAAGAAGAAGATAGGTGGTAAGCTTGGGAACCTTCATACTTCTCAAACATCCTTGCCCTCCTTATTGAAAACCATTGTCTCCGGCGTCATGACTTCCCTAGAAAGCTAACCTGAGATGCCTGCTAGTGGCAATCATGTTTTGCACGGGCACGTTCGTAACAGTCATATCTGTCGTCAGATTGCAAAGTCTGATTACATTCGGAGACACCGATAACCCGACGTGGAACAACTTGAAAGTCAGCCTCTGGTCAACAATCGAGATCAACGTAGGCATCATCACTTGCTGCATGCCAACAATACGCCTGATAATGCTCCGAGCCTTCCCACGGATGTCGTCGACGTACCGGAGCACGCAGGCCTACTACGCAAAGAACGGGATGAGCTCGTCGAAGGGCAAGCGCAGCCGGGCCCGGACGAACGAACTCAGCAGCCAAGAACAGCCGGGAAACAGCGCGCCGCGACCGAACGGCGGCGGAATCGAATACTCCCGCGGATTCACGGTGCAATTCCACGATGCCGAAGCGTCAAGCCAGGTCCAGCTAAGAGACCTGGATCCCAAAGGGTTTGCGGCCAAAACCAGCATCAGCGAATGTTCGGCTTGATATCTGATGAGTCGCCAATAGGAACCGCCTGTCTGAGGCTTTTACAGTGGACGATGAGGCGAAGCAACGGCCGAGGTCATTTGTACGCCGCGAAGACCGTTGAATGCCCGAAGTGGATGAATCATTCCGGGATGCCGTTGGCGAGCCTGGTTCTTGTTCCGAAAACGACCCGGAATGGTTGGGGTGGTGGCAGTCCGAAATACTGTTTATACGAAAATTGACGCACATAATCCAAAGATACCCTAAATAGTTATACCAAAATAAGCTGTTTTCTTCTCATGTTTTATCGAAATACCCAAAAGAAATACCCACATACACACACTTACTCTGGCATTTCCCGGTACTGAGCACTGTCTGCTATACCGTGTAATGGGGTCAACTCACAATGTGTTGTCACTGCGACTGATGGAACTCTAGCATTTCTACAATGATGGCTGAATCTGATATCTTCTATCCATTTTGAACTTAAAGATATGTGCCAAGAATGAAAAACCGCTTTCTAATGGATACATGTATCATCCCGTGGTGGCCCCATAGTCGAAATGACTTAGCTATAACCTGGTTGCAACTTGACCCCTAACTTTAGCCGCTCCAACCATCGTCGAAGTAACAAATAGCCTTGCCAATATCCGAGAACCCAGGGTACGAGACCTGGTGTCCACACTTATCCTGCCCCTCCTGCGTATCGTAGGGATAATTGTTGTACTGGAAGCTCAAACTGCATCCTTGGTACATGCCTGCAGGAGGATTGTAGCACTGTGTTTCCTTGTCAGTCGGGTCTCCTACGCAAAAGTGACGACACAAGGGTAAATAGAAGAGGTACTTACACCAGTCGCATTAGTTGGCGAGGAGAGGTACTTGCTGCTGAAGATACAGTTGGTGCAGAATTGGCCCGAATCTGTGTACTCGCAAGCATCGGGCACGACCTTCGCACCATCGCGGTCAATGAAACTAAATCTATCGGAGAAGAACCCATAGCCGCCTTCTCCAGCACCGCCGCCACCTCCTGGGCTGGGGATGATAGTTTCCTCGCACTTCAACACCAATATTAGCACGATGTTTCAAGAATGGCCGGTCCAGACGGACTTCCGAGAAACAGATTCACATACCTGATAGATGAAACGCGAGTTTCCGGACTGGTCGCTTGGGTCACGGCGGTATAGCTGCTTGGTGTTTTCGCTATTGGCCGGGAGGGCACAGGCCACACCCGCTAGCATAGTGAGGATGGTGAAGAAGTTGGTGTACATGTTGATTTTTTGTAAGCTTTGCGGATGAAGAGTTGTATCAAAGATGAAAGGCTGCAAGCAAGGGTAAGCTTATGTTGCGATGATGGTGACAAGACTAGGGGCATTGAGAAATTGATGATGTCCGTTTCTCTTATAGACGTCAAACCATGACATCGTATCTTCACATCTTCATCAGAGCCTCATAAGTTGCTGCCTGCAGCTCGGCGTTGCGCCGAATGTTTCATGGTAGAAATCCTATGAGAAGATCCGATGCAGATCACGATCGTGGTTTGAGTGTATTCCATTTGTTGTTGTGATGGATAGCCTCCATCATGGCCCAGCAAAGGATGAATGGATGATGTGGGTCACCGGAGAATTATCCATCATAGCAATTCTCAGCCACACTTCAGCCCTAATTGCCAAGTTTGCGCAACGATGATCGATCACCGGGGACCCAGCAGAGACGTGACCCCACAACACTGCAGATCGTCATTGAAAAGTGCCGACAATCGGCTGAGGGAAGAACTTGGATGCCTAGAGTTCCAGGGTTCATGAACCGAAAAACAAGCTCATGGTTCATAGGATTTGGGTGGAACGACTTCAAGTCGTCTCATGGTGACTTTCAAATGTTATTCTCCATCACGGCCACTCCCCAGTTGAGCTCCATCCCCAGCTATCCAGTGGAGTTTTAGTGTGTTGGCCGGGAATTTGCAAGTCCTGTGAATGCATAAACTACGTCCTAGACGCTGCTAACTGAGGAAACCGGAACATAATGACAATAACTAGAAACACATGGGCGCCCTTTTCGTACTTTAAAGCAGCCGAGCGGGGGAAAAAGTCAAGCACCAAGTATCCGGACGCTGTGCAGATTTAAAGTCTGAACAATTGCTTTCATGGCCCTCCTTCCAACTCTCTGAGGTATCGCTCAATTCTTCTTGCAACTTTTGTACGCGACTACCTCGATACATTCGTCCCAACTCGAAACATATTTCGGTGTCGAGAGAGAAATTTTGAGTCTCCAATCTCACGGACCGATTGTAGTCGGATCTACATGCACTATTGAACTCCTGCATTGAAGTGGGGACGGACGATCCTGGCTCCGAACGTAGTGTAGACATGGTGCGCAGAGCTTAAGGGGTACCCACATCAAGCATTAGAGCATCAAGACTTCAGAAGACTTTGCTGCGGCACGTAAAGAGCCTGAGACTAAGTCCTTGTGGCGTACCCTTGGTTTTAAATCAGCCGGCATCATCCTCTTGACTGACGTCGTTGATTAACGTCGTCAATCGAGATTCAAGATCTTGTTCACCTCTCCGGCTCAATCATATCTACATGCCATAACGAATAGATACACCCTGACTACCACTTTCGATGGCGGTCAGGGATGGGCGTTTGCTTGCCGGCACCAACGTGCTTACGTTGTGAGCGTTCACTTCCAAAGGCTGCATGTGCAGGACGTGCTGCCATGGCATTCACTCAATCATCCCAGTCATTGATATTCCAACAGTGTGAGGATCATACAAGGGAGCACCGTAAATTGACCTACACTAACACAAAAAGATATTTCTCCCAAACTGAATTGTAGTGGTGTCATGATACATATTTAGGCAATCCTTCAACATCCAGGTGCTCCAGAATTCAAACTTTGACTTCCAGGAACCCGGAACAAGCATTATTGATTCTTGCAAACAGAGGAAACGTTAACTCTGCTTAATCTATCACACAGCCACTGGGGCATTACTTATGCGGCACGCACACGGAAGGCTTGTGGATCTGAAGCGCAATTAATCAGAGAAGAGCTTGCACATGAACAACAAACTGGGAACTTGGCCTTTCCAGTCAAGCAGAGGGTTACAGAAAGAGACGACCCTACACCGCTGTACATTTGAGCATTGGACGAGTAAACAGCACTCAAGATTCTCAAATTACGCCAATAGATATTATGCTACGTGGGTCTTTCTGACCGCACGTCGTACAATAGAGAGGTTTGGGGCTCAACTCGACAAGGGCTTATTCGCCAGTCCTAGTCTCATGTTCCCCAGATCAAATATCGCGTACTGCGCCTTCAGCGCGATACCCCCTACGATAGCGAAGCCGATGTCCCCTTGGGCCTGCAGCCCGCCATAGCACAGGGTGCCGTCGACCGTTCCATAGTTCATGTACCGTCCGGGCACGACGCCCTTGTATAGGCCGATCCCGTAGGTGAAGTCCGGAAGGACGGCGCTGCAGGGGAACAGCACCGCGGCCCACGCGGTGTCGTAGTAGGAGCCGGTGATCGGTTTCCAGTAGGCGTCGACGATGTTCTGCGGCAGCAGCAGAAGCGTCGTGCCTGTGTCTGCGATTGCCCTGAAGGGGAACGTGACATAGCCCGAGTTGGGGTTGCCTGGTATCGTTGCGGGGCCTACCCGGTATCCAGTGATTGCGAACAGCCAGTAGCTAGATGTCTGGTCGATAGGGGCGTACTGGATATTTCCCGAGTACGAGTTCGCGATGAAGCCGAACCCGTACGTGCCTGATTTACCGCTCTTCAAGTCGGCGGTGAACAGCGGCTTGGTCAGGGACGACTTAATGTTGTCCAAGAAGGTGAGCTGCTTCTGGGGCTTCACAGTGTTGCCACCGCTCATCCCCAGACCGAGGAGGCCCCAGCAGTAGGGGTCGTCGGTGAACTGGGATGAGACCGTGGTTGCCGACTCGACAGCCTGGCTGGCCGCAACGAAGCCGGCCACCTCGACGCGGTCGCGATACACAAGACCTTCAGCCCCAGAACCATCTCCGTAGCCGATCGAGAACGTATAGCCCGGTTGCACTTGGGCTGTTGACGAGTTTGCGGGGCTCCAAGGAAATTGGCCATTCACTTCACTCGGTTTTGTGTCCGTCGAGAAGACCCATCTGGTACCATCAGTTGGGATGTTCAACGTTAGGCTCCCGTGTTCCTGGTAAAACAGCTTACAGATCTGAGGACCCAGAGTCAAAGTTCAGGTACATCGTCTGAGGCGGCGTGCCAATCTGAACAGGACTGACCCACTCATAGTCCAAGCCTTGTGGAGGGATCGCTTCAACCGTTTGTCCTATACTCAACAATCAATAAAACGGCTTCATGAGAGAAGTGGGGAGATACGAACTCCTGCGAGATGCTACGTAATGCGTGTTGATCTGAACCGCTTTCTTCAACTGCGGTGTCAACTCGACGCCGTACTTCTTGTAAACGTCGACCATGGCCTCCAAGCCGGATTTCCCCTTGTAGTGGACATTCCTCGTCTGATGTATCGAGAATGTTCCCCCAGACTCCTCCCGGGTCTCTGTGGTGGGACCGGACCGCGGCGGGTGTAGATGGGCACCTCCGACGGCGTGAGCACCCAGCAGCATCACAAGGGATACTGTGAGGAGTGTTGAGGACGCCATCGTCTTGAGCCTGTCTGATGTATCCAATCCCTGGTGCGGCGGGGAGGTGGAGGGTGAAGAGAATGAACGGCTGAATTTGTCAGGAGGCCGGCCACCTGGGATTGACACTGCTACAAGAAAAGGTGGCGTACTGGCAAGTCAACGGGCAGGTGTATGAGCTTTGTTGAGGGTGGAAGCGACCGGCCCGTATTAAAGGCAATTCTCTCCCTTCCAGTGTTTGTGCGGGCAATTGCCGCATGGAATGAGCGTAGCTCGAAACATTGAAATTCCAGCATGCAAACACCCAAGCATCGGCAATAGCCATGATGCTAGACATATGGTGGTACACATGTCTCAGATTTTGGCCGCAGGAATCTGAACTCACCTGTGCTGTTGGAACGGCAACGCCTCAGGCTGCCCTTGATGTCACGCGTCACTGGTGTCCGCAAGGGAATACACGAAGCAGCTTATATCTCAAAAGTCCCCTGAGAATGCGTTGCCGCCACAAACTTTCACCCCCAATCTCCAAGGCATTCTCACTTTCGCTGGTCCAGGCCCCTTTTTATCAGACCCTATCGGGTCACCGGGCAACCGTCCGGTGAACGAGAAGAGAAGCTCCCCCAACTGCAGATCTTCTCTAAGAAAACACGCCGCGTGCTCACCAACCTTGGGCGAACAACATCACACAGACGCGCAGTGCTGTGCACTAGAGAAACCCCGAGTTCTATAAGGCTCTGTGGTAGGGTGAAAGGCGGCATTCACTCGAACTTCTGGCCACAGACCATTTCGACAAGTATTTATAGCTTGGACAGCAGGCAATTTGGCGGCTTCTTTCCTCTCTTCGGTAGCCGCAAAGCAACCACTGTTTGCCTGACTGTCCGGCTCACCACAGGCTCTCTCAAAGTGCCAGAACGGCATCGATACAAGAGTGTTCGACCATGAGTGATATGGCCAACCCAAAAGAAGACATGATGGTACGTGAGGGAAGCCATTCCCGCTCAGGTGCCATTTTCTTGCCCTCATTCGAGCACGCTTTGCTCTAAGTCCCAGCCTGTCGGGAAACCAGGACTTTGTCGACGGACGCTCTCATGTCTATCTTCAACACATGAATCAGCAGTTCCTCTCCTCACCAACTGCGTCCAGTACTACTGTCGGCACAGATTGTGCCCATGAATAGGAAATACATGACAAAAATGAACATGGGAGCAACAGACAAATTGCAGACTGCTCTGCAACACAACGACATCCAAACGCTCACAGTAACACACATTCGCAGACCGTAGTCCGCACACCATTACTCGATATCCCAACAGGATGAAGCCTCCTGAAACAGTCTCATTGAACATGGTTTAGAACGGACGTGTGGCCCATCGCCACAGATTGGCCCAGGGCGGTCGGCAACGACCACCCAGGCCTGGAGACCGACTCGTTGTCGGTTCGGCCTCAGTATCTGGAGTCCCAACTTCGAGTCGCATCCAGACTCAATTGATGTTTTTCACGCATCATCTTCCTCGTCTCCATTTCCATTTCCCTCCATTCCAAAGCCCGTCTGGAGTTCGACGAGATGGTTGACGGCGCGAGAGTCGACCTTGGTAATTGTGTACATCGGCGATGTCAAAAAAGCGGGCATCTTGCCCGCAGCAGCCTGTACTTCGTTCACTACTTGCCACTTGATGAAGCAAAGGTGCCAGCCTGCCAATTGCCAGACGAAGCGTGGCTTTAGCTGGTAGTACAGCTTGAAGGTTGTGCTGGCCTTAAGCAAAGCCCACTCCGAGGTCTGCGCATAGCCGCGGCGGAGACGCCGCAGAGTCGCTTCGGGAACATCTTTGCTTGGCTGAATGCCCTGCCAAGAATTGTATGTCCTCTGTACCATCTCAGAGAAACTGACAGCATCGTCGCTTGAAAGGATGTTCCACTCGTCGAGTACCTGGCTAATGTCTCGCTTCAAACAGCGAAGGATAGTTTGCGCCGATTCTCTGTTGCCAGCGTCGTCTTCCCACTCGTCGTAGTGCCTTGCGGTGAGGTCCTTGTCCCAAGGAACAACATTGCCAGCATTTTCCTCGGTGTAGAAACTGCCTAGTTCTTCGTCAATGGTTGACTGCGCAACCGCGAATTTAAGATGGTCGAGAATATGCCCGTAGCGCTGATCCGAAGGCTGACGCTCCTTCTTGTACAGTGGCTCTTCAAGCTGATCGGGTAGGCCGTGAGAACGTTTGAAAGCCTTGAAGTCTTTGGAATCAAATTCAATCCCCTGCTTGGGCGCGTCTACAAGAGTACTCAGGAGTGCACTGAGTTTCCTGGCCACAACGTCGTGAACATTCCCTCTGAAATAACACAGGCGCTCTTTGTAGTTGGTAGCCTGTCCCAACATGTCTTTGGTCAGGTTGAAGGCGAAGCACTTCTCTATCATCTCCCCAATGGCTGCCCCATAGTCCTCATTGTGGGTCGACAGGAGCTGGCGCAACCTGATTTTATCCTGTCGGTAGTAGTTGCGAAGATCAGGCTGTGCCTCCTCATTAGCATTAGCAAAATTCCTGACCACACGATCGTCCCAGACACAGAGACACTGGTCTCCATCATAGTCACCGCCACTGAGTTTGTCAGCAAGTGGGGTGTCACCTTTGGCCGAGAACACAACAACGTTTTGTAGTTGTGCTAGCTCAGGTTTGAAGACGGCTTTGACACGTTGTATGTCAGATATGAAATGCGCTGGCGAACGGGCGACAAGTACATCCACGCCATGAACCATTGTTCCTTCCCAGTCGCCTGTATCTGCCCTGAAGCGGTCTGAAAATGCGATGTGGACTTCACCTTCCTCAAGCACGTGCATGAAGTCTACCACCATGAATAAATAGGCTGAACGGCCGATTTTGATGTTGAGCTTCTTGCTGAGTTTCGCGCGCACTTGAAGCTGTGCGGTGTAAGCCATGTCATTCAGGAACTTGTTTCGCCAGGGGTCAAAGCCTGCGTTGAGCATGCAAGCCATGATCTCTTCATCTTCCCGTGGCAGACCACCTTGAAAAGGTACATGGCCGCGGACGAGCCGTTCGGACCTGTGAGTCGAGTTTGCAGATATCCACTTCTGGAACTGAATCGGGCTCTCCAGGGATTCTCTCTGTTCGCTGAGCTGCTGCCGAAGGTTGCCCTCCAATAGTTTGCTCATGGTTTCACGCATTTCTTGCTTGTCAATGGCCCTGTCTTCGAGAACTGGTAGAAACTGGAGGTTTAGACTGGCAGACCGCGGCTTTTCCGGCGCCCAGCTGCGAATTTCCAGAGTCCGATGTTCTTCATCTGTAGCCTCGAGAACCCATTTCCGCTGCGAAGGGTATGTTTCAATCCAGATTTCGTCTGTTGTATCGGTAACATCAACAATCCACATCCCTTTTGCAGAACCAAGTCGGCCCTGGACAGCACAAGGGGGTGAGGACAGACCGAGAGCGGTCTGAATCATCTTTGCAACCTTTCTGCTCATTCTGCCCACTCCGTCGTTCATCACTTTCTTCCCATCAGTGGATAGCAGGTCTTGGTTCCGATGCCTGAATTGATCTGGTTCGAAAACAATGGTTGGGGTAGTCTTGCTGAGAACGAGTGCTAGCCGTTGAAAGAGCTTAAGGACAGGCTGAGAGTCATTGGTCCCGCCTTTCAAGTCCAGAGCCCAGCTGATCATGGATTCCACGGGCGTCGAAGGCTGGTCGTTTCTGAAAATATCGATGCCTTGCTCGGCGAACAAGTAGACGCGGTCCGTATACACGGGCTTAGGTTCTGGACCGAATTGTAGATGTCTAAGTGGCTTGCGCTGCCCACCGCTTTTCAAGTAGAAGGGCCTGTAGCGCCGCCCACAAAACGAATGTGGCTTTTGCGTTAGCCAGTTGACGAGTTCATCGTAGAATGGCTTGTCTTTCATAAACCAGGGCAGATTGGAAGAGTCCGGAGAAGGCACAAGCAGCTCTAGGAAGCGGTCGGCGCCAAATTTTCGGCCTAGTCGATGGGGTTTATCGAGCTTGAGAGGTTGTAGTTTTAGGTGCAGGGAACAATTGGATTTCATGTTGGCGAATTCGAGTGATGCCGCAAACGCAACATGCTGGTGGTTGGCTGGTGTGCCACTGGTTGCTATGGCCCACGCGTCCGGGTCGGAGGCTGCTGGCAATGATTTGCCTCGAAAAGCATCAACTAGAACACTGCGCAGAATCTTTTGATCTGTCCATTGCGAACTGTATGTCAGTGATACCGAACACAGGTCCACCCTCATGTGGGCTCCGATTCGGAGCACTTCCCAGGCTATATGAAATGGTGCCGGCTGAAGCCAATCTGGGAAGGTCACTGAAACAAGTTAGCTGAATTGAAAGAGCATTGCAAATATCAAGACGTACGCCATATATCCTGCTTGAAAATCGAGCTGAATTGTGGGGTGACCACGGCTTCAGCAGTAACTTGTTCACCTTGAGGCTTGGTTTCGGTCTCGGAGAATGAGCGGAGAGCTTCTTCCATTGCTGACGAAGGAGGACACGAGTACACCGTAGTCTGTGTCAAGGGATAGGGGGCATTGTTATGCCGTGTATCCCTCAAGCGCGGGTCGAAAGAGGCCTCATAATCGTCAAAGGATTTATGCAGGATATCATCCGTGATTGGGGTGGGCGGGAACTGGTCCTGGGATGTTGAAAGAGCCCTTCTCTGTTCTTGGGAGCTTGCCTCGACTGTTGCTTGCGTACTGGACTCCAGTTTGGCACTGGATAAGGCGAACCGAGAAGAAGCATTGCTGGTGACACTGGTCGAGTATGTGGTGGACCTTTTCAATGCTTCAAATGACTCTGCAAAAGAGGCTGTTATCCTGGTTGAGCCCTGTCGAGGTCGTTCAAAGGATAATTTCGGTGCGGCGAACAGGTCGGAAGTCTTTGGGAGGGCTGCTGAAATAGGGACCTGCGCTGTACTGACAGCTTGTCCTGCCAGCTTCGAACGCTTGATCGGCGATTTGGCTATATTGTTCTCAGCAGCCCTCTTAAGCTGAACAGAAGGGATTTTCTCCATTGAGAAGGCAGCCGGCCCGCTTCGAGTGCGATTGAAAGGTCTCTTCGGCTGGTAACGACCCAGAACGTCGTAGAAGATTGACTGCAAGCATTCTCGCTGGACCTGATTGGATGCTTGAGGGCCATTGCCGGACGCAGGCAGCGTATCAGGGTCGCCTCTGGGTTTCTTGACCCACTGAGAATAGGACTGTCTAGCTTCCGAGTCGAACTCCTTCATAAATTGTTGAAGGACTTCCAGCCCGCCCTGATAGAAGTGGACCTCAAGACGATTGTACAGTCTGGTGGCGGGAGTTTCTTGCTCCTTCCTCTTGGAGGGGCTTAGACCCGGATCTGGGATTGGCACGCCCAGGTTGTACTTGACATTGAGCTCGTTAATGAAACGATGAAGGTCCTGTCGCGGGTGCCGTGGGTTTGGATCCAGGGCGTGAGGCGGTCTTATGGCAGACATGGAGTCTGCAGCCTCGCAGGCGACGGGTCAGTCATTGGGTTCTCAGAGATCCGCGCACGGGCAGGACGGGGTTATGGGCATGACCGGTTGTAGATATCAATATAGTGAGGTTGAGAGGAGGCAGGAGGCGAGATCAACGTGATAGAATGTGGCAGCCATCACCAGGATCCAGCCAGGCAAATAGATACCTACAATATCACTTGACCACCAGCACTGAATATCCACCACCTTTTTCAAGGATCGAGCCAGGTCACTTTCGTCTGCACAGGATGGTGATCTGGGCCGGTAGCTGGGCTGGCTTGGCAGGGTCCGACTAGCCTTCTCAGCCAGCGAGTGATACGAAACCGGGGGAGCTGGAATGAACGCAGTGCCGGAACACTGAAAGAGGCGGCTAGGTCTTAGCGTTTCCTGGGCTCCGTACAGACACGGAGGGCGAGTCTCACTCGAGCAAACGAGCAGTTGAGCAGCACTCAGTCAACTCGCCTTGGATTAATTGGATCTCGGGAAGGGCTGTTGGCGGGGAGACGAGTCAAGAAACGCAGAAGAGGAGGGGTGGGAGCCGAAAAAGGTTAAGAGCGGGGTAGACTCAAACTGTACTGCCCGTCTAGTTCAGTATCTTAGCTGGCAAGAGCGATCCCTACATCCATGTGGGGAGCAAGTGCCGAGATCGATGCTCCAGACTAGCCTCTCTGTAAGTTAGGTACGGTAGCAGGCTAAAATGATGAGAAAGGGCACGACCTGAATCCCAGCACCAAACACCAAACTGACACAGCCTATCATCTCGGTCAGCTCAGCCTGGAAGCTTCGGGGCTGCAGCCGCCAGTGAGCTGAGAGAGAGCCTGGTCGAGCTTGGTGGTCTCCTGCAGTAGCGCAGACCACTCCAGGGTTCAGTCTTGGAAAGATCGATCTGGGACAGGGTACGTGGGTACATGCCACAGCACAACGCCTGCCCTCTGCCTGCCCGCCTCCCGGCTGCCCGACTTGAGAACCCCACTTCTGCGACGTCAGCCCGATCCAATGGGACCCGACCAGCGAACGTTGGAACCTTCCCAGGAGGCAAACCTTAATCAGCCAGTCCATGCCATGACAATGGACGGTCACTTCTCACTCTGAGATTCAATTCGATGAGCCATCTTGACCATCTTCGCTATCCTCGCGTTTCCTTACCACCACACCTCACTTGACCTCACCTCACTCAGGAAGCAGACCGTCGTGCGCCTCCCGAACCCCGTGCTGAGAAAGTTCATCTATCGTCCCGTCGAGAAGCGTCGCCGGCCGGCATCCGCCAGTCCAAACTCGCCGGTGGAGCAAAGCTTGCCGGTCTCATACACATCTCCACTCACTCACTCACTGACTGCACCGCCCCTCAAGCGGCGTGAGTCTTTCTTGCTTGACCTGTGACGACGTGCCACAGATCCGACTCGAGCCCTCAAAACCCCAATCCGGCCCAGCCGCTGCCAGACCCTAGACATCTTGACCTAACCCGGCGCGACTCGGCTGGACTCGACTCGACTCGACTCGATCGACTGTAGCTTCGGACTCGATTGAACCAGTTTCTGGCCGTGGTTGCCGTCGCCGGCTCCGCGGTTCGCCGCCATGGCGGAGCAGCATGAGAGCCCCAACATCGACGACCTGACCCCGGAGGAGGCCAGCCGCATCATCCACTCGCACCGGAAAGTACGATATGGTACGCCATCTTCTTTCATTTCTCTTGCCTATCTCCCCGGGCCGCCTGTGCGACTCCAATGCAAATTTCTTTCTGCTCCATATCTCTGTCTGTCACCGGCTGCCTCATTGTGAATTGCCCGCGATATGTCCTGGTGCGCCTCTCTGTACTCGGGCACGCACCATGCGAACCTTGCTTACGAGCCTTCTCTCCGTCAGGAACGGCGTGCTGGCCTTGCCGTCAGCGCAAGGTGAAGTGCGACAACAAGCAGCCATGTGAGAACTGTGTAAAACGGGAGCACCCCCAGCTGTGTTCCTACAAGCCAAATCGGTCATCCAAGTCCACCGGAGGCTCGGACGTCACCTCGCACATCAGCAAGAAGAGGGCCCTATCTCCTGATGACCAAGACACCCGCGAACTGAGCAGCGAAGCCAAATCTGATCCTGCCATGCGCGCTTTCGGTATTCCATTCCGCTCAAAACGCAAGGATTCTTCATCTCTGACACCAATCTCAGTTGACCCCGAATCAGCTGAGGTGACGAGGTATCTCGGACAGAACAGCATACCGGCCCTGTTGAGAGAACAGACCTCCCCCAACGACCGCCAGGCGGGTGTCGACAATATCCGTCAAGACATGCGCTCTATCTTCGGCCTGGACAACTCGGCCCCGTTCCCGCTCATGTCCTCGCGCCACCTGGAGAAGCTAACCGCGGACATCTCTGCTGAGCTGCCGTCTGACCGCGAGGTAATGAAGTAGGTCTGGCCTGTGTGTGCCGCGTTGGTTCCGCTATCGGCGTGCTGGTAACGATCTCTCTCTGGCGTATGCATCTAACATCTCTAGGTTATTCCGAACGTACAAGGAGATACCGCAAGTCTTTTGGGGTTTTGTAATTGATATCGACGACTTAGAGTCGAGGTTAATGGTCTACCTCGAAGAGCGGGCAAAAAACGCCAGGAGTACGGTCAAGATTGCCAGGAGGCCCGTGTCAGCTTCCTGGCTCGCCATTTTGTTCGCAGTTCTCGCCGTGGGATCGCAATACCACGACTCGCCCTACCATATCCGGACCAGCAGTTCTCAGAAGTACCTGCAAATATCCTTCCATTTCCTTCGCATGGGCAACTTCCTCTTGCGACCAAACTTCGACTCAATACAGGCTTTGCTCCTCGTATCATTCAGCCTCCTCAATGATATGAAGGCAGAAGGATCTTGGGCCTTACTCGGACTCACATGTCGTCTGGCACTGTCACTTGGTCTCCACAGGCTGAACAACAACGAGATCACGGACCCTGAGGCAAAGAGGAAGGAGACCATTCGACGCAAACTTTGGTAAGACCCGCGAGGCTGATACTCGGGGGAAAGGAGACTCAATGCTGACCTCACAGGTGGTGCTGTGTGTGGCACGACACTCTCACTTCGCTCTCGTTCGACCGGTATGTCCTTGCTGTCCCCGGGAGCCTTTCTCTGCAAAACTGGGTACTAAAATTCTGCAAGCTCTCCCATGACCAATATTCCCTGCTGTCCGATCCCAGTTTCACCGAACGCTGAAAGTAACGGTCTGACCTATCTGGAGGCCATGTATCACCTCTGCCAAATTATAAATCGCCGCCTCAACCCTGACGCTACTGCCGAGGCAACTTTTGTGCAGATACTCGACAACTGCCAGGCTACGGAACGGCTGCGTGAGAAAGTCATTCCTCAGATCCGGAGTAAAGAAGCCTGCAAGACCGCAGTCGACCGCCTCCAACATTTCGCCATCAGGCTGCACACCTGTTTTGTCGTATCGGTCTGCTGTCGCCCTGCCCTGAAACGAGGAGGGGAATCAGACGCCCTTGAGCCGTCCGAACGAAAGGTCTTGTCCGCAAAGTTTAGGGACAACCTGACTGAAACGGTCAGGATGTTCCTCGCCATGCACCAGCTGTCGGTGATCCCGACCAGGTCCTGGGCGTTTACATACCACGGTCTGTCTTCAGCCGTACTTCTGGGTCTCCTTCCGGAGACCAAGTCAGATCCTGAGATACGCCAGCTGCAAGGCGATCTCATCTCCGCGTTGTCTGCTACTGCGGCGAAGGAGCAGTCCTCCCCGATCCCACACATTCAAAAGAGCGACAAAGATATTGAGCTTTCAGGACCATTATCACGTGCCCTTGCCGCTCTGAAGAACATTTACGACCACGGAAGTGTAATGGGATCTGCGGTGTTCAAGCGCGATAGTGGGACACGATCTGGGACACGCACGCCTTTGGGTATAGGCCAGCTGACGAACCCTGCCGTGGGCGCTTCGGACGGTCATAACCTTCTCCCCGGAGCACCTTATGCGACCTCTGGCCTTCAGAGCCTCGATCCTCACCAAGATGCGGCGATGGCGATGGCCGAAATGCAAAATGGGACTGGCATGCAGGACTTTTCAGGGTGAGTTTGACTTTCCCTCTCGCTCCTATAGCTACCATGCGACACCACTGACTTGCCTCCAGATTGCCATATGTCACTGGGGCACCGACGCTCGAAGGCACCGATCTGGCGCCGATTGATCCGAGTACCTATATCGAGCCTATGGAACTTTACGACTCCATATTCTGGGGTAGGTTGTCCTCGTGGATTCTTTTTCACGCAATTCCTTCTGCTTGACTCACCAGCCCGTGTCTCACTTGCGACAAGGCTAAGCTGACCGTCCTACCACATTTGCAGAGTCCCCTGACCCCTGGAACTCGGGCCTGGATACCATGAACTTCGACTTCCTTGCACAACCTCCTCCGGGCCAGCCGCCACAACAACAGTTCTATTTCTAGGAAAGGAAGGGGTATTTGTGTGTCCTGTGCACTATGTAAAATTGTATTAGCTGTGTCCTCGTGAATCGTGTCTTGTCCGTCCTAGCCTCGGGGTGTTCTGGATGGTCTGGAAATGGGAGCGGCTCCTCTCAAAATCCTGGTGTTGTTGGCGGCGAAATGCTGGGAAATTATAATGCTATTCACACCACGCCTGGAGTTGACCTATCGTGTCGCGTTTGGGATGGACAAAAGTGACTTTATCTGGTTCAAATATGGACCCGCACGCTTTTCAGAATGCTTCAAAGTGCTGATTACTTTCTCGCCTTCAACTGTTTGGTGTGGGGGAAGGGGTCAATGTATACGGCATTTTTATTAGTACTGATGGACGCAGTTGGAACTTGTGGTGGATGTTGGTTTTGTTCAATATTCAGAACGGCAAAATCCCCAAGGCAGTCCTGCGTCGAGTGGAGGTTTCCTCAATGAACATTGATAAGACTTCACACGATTTGCTGGAAAGTCTAGTCTTGCGGGAGCCGTGCCTAAGACGTGGGTTGTGAATTACTGGGCTTATGAGACTCTGCACAGACACAAGAGCTTCCGTCTGAACAGATCACGCCCAAGGTTATCACACATAAGGTTGTTCTACAAAGTACCATCCTGTACGACAGAACATTCGCCTGGACGTTAGGCACGCCAGCAGCGTTGATGCAACCTCACTTGGGACATCCTCGTTTCTAGTATGCAAGAGTACTACCACCCAGCCTGTCGGAAACCATGTGGCAAAATGGGACGCTGTGCTATCATCCAAGGTTATAGATTACCCAGACAGATGGACACAGATGCGACTCTTCGGATCCACAGTCTCGGGAAACTGGTCCGATCACTACGACTGTGTGCTAGTAATAAGCTGAGACGGCTCGCCCGAGGACGACTGACAACTGAGCAGGTGGATACTGTATAGATCACAGATGCAAGGTGACATGACAACACTCAATCCTACAGCCTACCGTGGTAGCAGCAACGGCATAGCTGTGTGAGGGTGTGTGGGTGGCAGAAGCGGGGTATATAATGCGTGAGACTGCACAGGTGACCGGTGACCGTCTGTACTTATGCACGACATGCAAGGCATGCCTTAGATGTAATTATCTGCGGCCTTTGCCCGACGTCGAGGTGAGGATACCGAAGGCAACCACCATCAAAACGCAACGTTCTCGTCGGGGTGCGTAGCGTGGCTGTTGGCGGCCGGTGGCTTGCATCTAATGACATCTAATGAGGACGTGGCGTCGCGGGAGTGGAGCTCTGGACTGCGTGTGTGCGGCAAGTAGAGGTTGGACTCGGGATGACAAGACAAGCCTTGAACGTTTGGTGAACTCGGGACGACGAGAAGCTAGTCGTTAGGCTACAGGATACACTGATGTTCCTCTGGCAGGGCAACGTTGACTTGAGGCAGAGGGTGTGATATTATGCTAAGCATAGAGGCAGGGAGTTGCTGGCGCAGCTAAGCCCTTGGGCAATAAATGTGAAGCCGCCGTGGAAGCATGCAAAAGAGAATTGGAATTGGGAGTGTCAAGCAAGGTACTTAGATAGAAGGCTTGTCCTCGAGGGAGACCAACCGAGATCGTGAGATGGCGGCCGCTTCCCCAGAAAATGTTTGGGCAGGCACCCCAGCTAGCTGCACCCACAAGTTTACGGGCCAGATCCGGGGCGCAGAAGGAGGAGAAAAAGAGGAGGAGGGAGGGGAAAAGGCTGGGGCAGGTGGTCTGCGGGGAACAGCAAGGGGCACAGACGTTGCCTGACAGGATGGATCTCTACCCCCGCAAACTTCTCCAAGGCCAAGACCACAACAACACTATGGATACGAACCTCGACCCTCATTTACCGGTCCTCTCCCTGCGCCTAACGGCGGCGAGCTCCTCTTAGCGGCGAGGCGAGCCCATAGCTCGATATCTGCGTCCGCTTCCGGTCAATTCGACAAGCTTCTCATCGGCCCTTTTCGCGTCCCCATGGGCCCTGCCAGGCCACCATGACGCCCTCGTGGGCTGTCCTAAGAAAATGCTGCCATGATACTGTTTGCGACACCGCTCGTCCAGCCTTGCTGCCCCTGCCGGCGCCCCCAAGAAGCAAATCACCGAGACATCCGCCGCGTGTGGGTACTGCAGTCGGGCCAGCACATCACACTCAGAGGACCAGTCTCCTGATTCTCTCCCTACTTGAGTCTGTCTGTACTTGGAATGATGAGCCTGATAGTGAGAAGGAACGACTTGCTGCAAGTCAAATCAGGGACACGCTGCGGTGCCAGGTGTGCCCATCTTGCTTCCAATCCCAACGCGACAGGAACGCCTGGGAGGCTCGGCTCGCGTCCACTCGGGCCTGATAATGCTACAGTACACACACACATTGTGCATCTCGCTGCTGAGATGCATGACGGCACGGATGACGATGCGTCGCCAGGGATCCAGCCTGCCATGCGGAGAAGCCCCGGCCAAACTCTGATGGCTTCTTCCCCAGGCCGGCCTCCCCAAGGCCTTTGTCCTGGCTTGGGGGACATGGGGGCCCTGCCGTCCACTCGGTAATTGGATCTCGTCCACTACGTCGCTTTTTTCTTGGGATGAACTATTCGCGTCTCCACATCAATATCCCACGCCTAAGACATACTTTCCACAACTTTGCTGCCTTCATGCGGTATGCCCAGAGTTTACTTAGTCGTCGAGTCACTCGCTCACCCCACCGAGAAACTCAACTCACTTCTAAGCCCGGACCGCAGCGGCCTATAAATAATACTTGATCGCCGTTCCTCTCTCCCTCCTTGATGTTTGCTTGGAGGTAGAAGCTGCAGTCCGGCTCCTCGGTAGCACAACGTCGTTCCGTTAGGCTACTCGTCCACTCCAACACCACGGTAGCACCGCCGATACGAAATTATTGGCCGGTCCCTGACAACATTGGTCGCCATGAAGTCTTCGCCTGCTACCGCGCTTGTCTGGCTGGCGGCGAGCTGCGGCTCTGTCTCTGCCGGCACCATCGGTGGACCTGCAAAGGTAAGCTCCTGTCCCGTGTTGAGGTCTGTTCGCGTCGGGTGCTACAAGCACAGCCTGCCAGCTCCGGCTCTCTCAAATTGGTTCTAGACGCTACCAGAGTTTGGACCAAAGAGTCTACTCTGAGCGTCTCGTTGATAGCCCCCAACTCCTCGGGGATTTCCAGCAACATGAGCAGTGTCAAGTCTCTAGTTGCTGTTTTGGCCATTGTTGATCAGTTAGCTGACGCCTCTTCAAAGGTCCAACAGCGACAGACGGAGCTTGCTCACTCCCCTCCGTTCTATCCCTCACCATGGATGGACCCCCAGGCCGATGGCTGGGCGGATGCCTATGCCCAGGCTAGAGACTTTGTCTCTCAGATGACGCTCCTCGAGAAGGTCAACATCACAACTGGAGTTGGGTAAGTGTTCTTTGGAATCGCGGGCTTGTACAAGACTGACTGTAGAGTAGCTGGGAGAGCGAAGTGTGCGTCGGCAACGTCGGTTCGGTGCCCCGTCTTGGTCTTCACAAGAACCTGTGCTTGCAGGACTCTCCTCTGGGTATTCGTTTCGCGGACTGGGCCTCAGCGTTCCCCGCAGGACTTACGGCAGCGGCCACCTTTGACCGCGACCTGATGTACAAGAGAGGCCTGGCCATGGGCGAAGAGCACAGGGGCAAGGGCATCGACATTCAATTAGGCCCAGTCGCAGGCCCTATTGGTCGTGCCCCCACTGGTGGCCGGAACTGGGAGGGTTTCTCGCCTGATCCAGTTCTGACCGGCGTCGGTATGGCCGAAACGATCAAGGGCATTCAGGACGCTGGCGTGATTGCTTGTGCAAAGCATTACATCGCCAATGAACAGGGTAAGCGCTGCTTATGATTACAAACCAACACTGGCGGCGCAGCTTCTGACGCGCAGCACAGAGCATTTCCGTCAATCCGGCGAAGCACAAGGCTACGGCTTCAACATTACCGAGTCCTTGTCGTCCAACATCGACGACAAGACCCTGCATGAGCTGTACTTGTGGCCTTTCGCCGATGCTGTCAAGGCTGGAGTGGGCTCAGTGATGTGCTCGTACCAGCAGATCAACAACTCGTACGGCTGCCAGAACTCGAAGATCATGAACGACATCCTAAAGAATGAGCTTGGCTTCCAAGGCTTCGTCATGAGCGATTGGGGTGCGCACCACACTGGTGTCGGCGCGGCTGTTGCTGGGTTGGACATGTCCATGCCTGGTGACACAGCCTTCAGCTCAGGTCTCTCCTTCTGGGGTACTAACTTGACTTTGGCTGTCTTGAACGGTACAATGCCCCTGTAGTAAGTGCTATCTGCTCCCAGCACCATCCTCCGTAATCCCGTGCTATATTGGAGAAGACTTTGAGCAAGCCCCCAAGTCATCATTACAACATGCTAACCAGAGAGCAGCCGCCTTGACGATATGGCAATGAGGATCATGGCCGCCTATTTCAAGGTCGGTCGGACTGTCGACGAGCCTTATCCCAACTTCTCCTCTTGGTCAAGGGATACCTTTGGATACGTACACGCTGGCGCCGAGGAAGGATACCAACAGATTAACTTCCACGTCGACGTGAGAGGCGAACACGCGGCTCTGATCCGAGAGGTTGCCGCGAAGGGAACTGTGCTGTTGAAAAACACTGGTGCCCTGCCTCTGGACAAACCCAAATTCCTCGCCGTCATCGGAGAAGACGCTGGACCCAACCTCAACGGCCCAAATGGGTGCGCCGACAGAGGTTGCGACAACGGAACTCTGGCTATGGGTTGGGGTTCTGGAACTGCTGACTTCCCGTACCTCGTGACCCCAGACACTGCACTCCAGAACCAGGCGCTCACGGACGGAAGCCGGTACGAGAGCATTCTTGACAACTACGCAACCAGCCAGATCGAGGCTCTAGTTGCGCAAACCTATGCTACACCCATTGTTTTCGTGAACGCCGACAGTGGAGAAGGCTACATCAGCGTCGACGGTAACGAGGGCGACCGGAACAACCTCACGCTGTGGCACAGCGGCGACGAGCTGATCAAGAACGTGTCTAGCATCAACAACAACACTATCGTGGTTATTCACAGCGTCGGCCCCACTCTGCTTACTGAATGGTACGATAACCCCAACATCACTGCGATTGTATGGGCCGGTCTGCCCGGGCAAGAGTCAGGCAACTCAATTGTCGACGTTCTCTACGGCAAGGTCAACCCAGCTGGTCGCACGCCTTTTACTTGGGGTGCCACACGCGAGAGCTACGGCACAGACGTATTGTATGAGGCGAACAACGGGGAGGGCGCGCCGCAAGATGACTTCACCGAGGGCACGTTCATCGACTACCGCCACTTCGACAGGACCAACGCCACCCCAATCTACGAGTTCGGCTTTGGATTGAGCTACACAACCTTCGAGTATGCGAACCTGAATGTTGCCGAGGGCACCGCGGATCCATATGTGCCAACCACAGGCTCTTCTCCCGCCGCTCCCATCATCGGAAGCTCCAACTTCTCGACCAACTTGGAGGACTATGCTTTCCCCTCTGACCAGTTGGACTACGTTACCCGCTACATCTATCCCTACCTCAACACCACCACCTCTGCCGCTGAGGCGAGCCAGGATCCCTTCTACGGCCAGACGGCCGAGGAGTTCCTCCCTCCCAACGCAATCTCCTCCGACCCCATTGCCTTTGCCCCAGCCGGTGGTGCACCAGGCGGTAACCCGGGCCTGTACGAAGTGCTTTACACTGTCACTGCGGACATCACCAACACCGGCTCCCTTGCAGGCGACGAGGTGCCCCAGCTGTACCTCTCCCTCGGCGGACCGGACGACCCTCCGGTCGTGCTGCGTGGCTTCGACAGGCTCAGCCTCGAGCCCGGCGAGACGGCGACCTTCAGCGTGGACCTGACACACCGTGATCTGAGCAACTGGGACACGGTAGCCCAGGACTGGGTCATCTCCGACTTCCCAAAAACGGTGTATGTTGGGCGGAGCAGCAGGAAGCTAGACCTGCAGGCTCCCCTGCCTTAGCTGGACGGATGGCGTCTGAACTTGAACTTCGTTGCTGTCTATCTATCTGCCCGTAGATCATCGTCGATCTAGGCTGTGGGGATTGACCTCTCCGGGTTGGCGGCCGGGGCTGTTGGAAAGGAGTACATATTGTAGGACTACTTTAGTAAACTTCTGTCCGCGCCAATATGGGTAGAGGATAGGCCTTAATAAATAATGATTCCACGAAACTTGCTCGTCGAGCATCTCTTTACTAAGAATTCTCTACTGCCTCATAAAATATACTATCGACTGGGAGATCAAACAAGACGCGCCCCTGCTCACCATCCGTCCACAGCCAGTGGTGTAACTTCAGTCGCCTAGTGATCCATGAGAGAGCATGTCCTCTTGTTGAACAGATCGCACGTTATCCTATTTTTTGTCATAACTCAAGTCGACCAGCTTAATCTAAGTACGGCACAGTCGGGCACTCCCAGTGGAACCCCCACCCTATCATAACCCTTTTGCTTGCAACTCTTGCTGGGACTCGACTTTGGGACATAACGAATTGGGCTTCTATATAATGCCAAATACGTCGAGGACACAGGCAGTCGAACCACGGTGTCTCGGCCATAAGAGGCACCGGAAAAGGCAGTGGATTGCTGCAAAAAGCGGTCGCGCCACGCAGTTGAAGCTGCATGATTGTAGCCATATAATTTTTAGGTACCGAATGGTGTATACACCAACATGATAGTACAGTATAGTATACCTACCTTTAGAGCTTCTCCAACCAGAAGAACCATCCTCGCGATATTGGACAGTATCATTAGCACCAAATAGCCACCACCTGCCATTACAACAGGCACAGTAACGCCTGTGCCACCCAAAACAGAGCTGCTCCTCCCGAAGGCGCAGGCAAGTATGCACAGACCATACGTAGACGCGGGAACACGGATAGTTTGGCTGTGATTGTGTGTATCCAAATGGCATCTAAAGCATCTCCTGCCATTCCTCATGGTGCTTCACCTCAAAGTATTAGGAAATAGCAGCAGGCAGACACTGATTGCCTTCCCACCAACTAGTAGATGTAAGGGATGATCCTAGAACGGACGGTCTTCTTGTACTTCTCCCAGTCCTCGCCATATTTGCGGTGGCACTTCTCGTCGTCGCGCAGATCACGGTGGACGAGCAGGACGGCGAAGTAAATCACATAGAAGTAGGTGAAGATGATTCCCCAGCCCCTCGCAGCGCCCTGGACGACCTCCCTGCCGTCGATCATCTTGAAGGCGCCCTCGGCGTTTGTGCCCGCGGACAGGATCAGGTAGCCGGCCATGCCGGTGGGCAGGCAGTAGGGCCACGCCTGCAGCCAGTCACCAAAGTAGTTGATGTGGCGGGCAACGCCCCACCAGCCGGAGGTGATGAGCCGGGACCCGGTCTTGGTCTCGATATACTTCAGGTGCGCGACGCTCGGATCGTTCGGGTTTGTGCGGAATGTGTTCTTCTGGGAGTTCGCGAGGCGGAAGATCGAGAAGCCCGTGATGAGCATCGCGAAGACGGCCGTGAGCCAGATCGGCCCCAGGGTGACGGGGTAGACCGAAAGATACTTGGTCTGCAGGCTGTAGAAGAAGGGCACCCAGACGAGATCGCCAAAGGCAAGCATGCAGCCGAAGCCGTCGGTGGTAATGTCCATAGTAGTGAGAATAGCGGGCTCCATGAAGACGCCGTCCAGCACGTAAAGAGCCTGCACGACGGTAATGAAGACAATGCTGTCAGTGACGAAGCCATAGGTGCGGTACTGCTTGGCGACGAAGGCGCAGTTGAAGAGGATATAACCGAGCATGCCGGGACGCAGCTCCATGAATTCCTTGATGTCGATCTCGCCGATGAGCGGCAGGGTCACGCGGGGGTTCAGCTCGCGACCAATAAACCAGTCGTATATAATGTTCCCGGAGTGGCCTCCGGCTGCAAGCTCGCGGAGCTCCTTGTTGCCCTCCTTGACGGAGAAAGAACGAACGTAAACGAAGGTGGCGAGCGCATAGGATATGAGGATGTTGGCGGTAAGGAGCTGGACGTAGTTGTCGGTGATGAAGGTCCAGACTGGGAAGTAGGCGCCCTGCTGAACGGTGCCGGCGAGGCAGACGACGAGTGTGAAGATGATGGAGCTGAAGCCTGTGATGAAGTGTTAGCAAGAGGCCTCTTGTCGCAGTCCATCATCGGGCCCAATTACTATTCATGCGGTACTTGAGCTTTCCGCCGCTGCTAAGCTCAACACCCTCAGCCTCGACCGCAGGCAGGACACGGTACAGCACGGCGTTGAAGAGGTAGTATGCCAGTGTCCAGCCAGTGACCTCCCAGCTTGCCAGGCCCCAGACCCCGTTGGCGGGCCATCCGACATCGCGTTTCAGTTCTTGGAGGTCGATGGTCTTCCAGTTGGTCAGTAGCAGGGGCGCAGGGCAGCCGGAGACGTCGTTGCAGGCGAAGGAGAAGAGGTAGAGCAGGACGGGGAGACCGAAGGAGACAATGGCAGCTCCTGGGCTGTGTCACGAAAGAAGGTTAGTCGGGGCGTTGATTTTGTAGAGAGGCGGGGAGAAGGCACATACGGTCCGCAGAACTCATAGCCATGAGCCTGGCCCGCGGCAGCAGTCTTGGGAGGCATCGCGGTGCGGTGCGGCGGATTTGATTTCGCAGGTGAAGCTGCGCGGATGGTGTTGTCTGCAGCACTAATACGGCTCGGCGCAGTGCTGCACGGGCAGTCGAGGAGTTACTGGTAGGTAAAAAGAGGAGGTGCTCGTGAGGGCAGCCGGATGCAACAGCTGCCGTTTGGTCCGATGTTGAGCGGTTGCTTGTTTGAGCGGGAGGGGACCCTGAAGCTCTTTGTGGTCAATCAATGCTAGCGACAAAATCAATGATGCAAACGAGACTTTTCGCCCAGCTCCCTGCCAAATCAGGTTAGCGACAGGCGACGGGTGGAGCCGCCACGCATTGGACCATCCCTGCCCTCCGCAGTCGATGCAATGGTACTATACTACAGCAGACGATAATTGGAGGAGCTCTCGACATCTTTGCCAACTCGCGGTATCCTCGTACCAGCAGACTAAAGGTTGTGAGTAATGGCAGATAAACAAGAATGTCTGCTGTCCATGATGGGGAAGTAGGGGTCGAGATGTGAAAACCAGAGATACCTCCTTGATACCAAGCCTAAAACATGGCAAGTGAGGGAGGGGGCTGATGATCCCAGGAGGGTGCACAGCTCCGTACCAGCTACGACCCGCAAAACAGAGAAGTCATATGTAGGTCAATCAATATATCCAGATGCAGGTCCAGTTCCAAGTCCAGGTTCGAAATCAAGACCAAGACAATGTGCGAGCCTGCCGTGCCATCAGTGGCTGCCGATACCCCACTTGTGGCATGCGGTTGTACAAAAAGAAACATTACATGCACGTACTGCAACAAGATCGACCGTCTGTACTGGATCATTCAATATTACTGACGTCTGTGGGCGCGATGGAGCGACTCGGCATGAGTGGGCCCTGTGAGAGCATCAAATACATATTACGAGGCCCATTGCAGTCAGAGTCCAATGCTTGATGGCGCTCTGCACAAGGATCAATATTGTCACGAGGTTGACAGGTAGGAGAGAGGCTTTCGTCGTTGGTGACGGTGCGTCGAGGAGGGAAACAGTGGAGGGGCTGGCAGGTATGTAGCTTTCGAGCCTGTCCTCTTGTGCCTCCAGGTGAAGCAATGTTCCGACATGAATTTCGATTTAAATCTTGGGACGACCATGACGGCGTGGAGTGAGGCTCGTCGGAAAGGATTCTCAATTGCTGGATACTTAGATCATACTGTGCATAGTCTTGGATCCAGGAAGGGCAGCAGAGCAATGCCGTATCCCAGGCACCGAGATGCATGAGAGACGAAGTGTGCCTGGGTACCCAGGTACCTCGGGGCGTGCTGTGCGACGGAGGGTCAGCCGTTGCTAATTCGGGCTACCGTCCTCCGTACTGTACTGTGGGTGAGTGACGGCAGTCTAGAGGGTTGTCATCCCTCGGCCCCTCGTCAGTCAAAATGCGACAGCTGTCCCCTGTCCCCTGCTCATCCCAATCCAACATGTTCGATGTTTCGGCTGACGACCTTGGGCTCCACGCAACACCGCAAGCACTCCTTTGCCCCAACATTCGACGAAAAGACTGCGCCGGACCGGACTGGACGAAGCACTAGCTCATTCTTTCATCGAGCTTCCTCCCATCGCCGACCCGACTGCGTCCTATCTTCAACGGCCTCCTCTGCCAGAACATCCGCACGACACGACTCGTTTCCGGCACGCCGTGTCCACTCTTCACAATCCCGTCTAGCGGCCAGCACGGGGCAACTCGACGATCTACTGCTCCACACTGGGCTGGATCTTAGACTCCGATTCCCAATATCGAGCCAGATCGTATACGAACTCTCCAAGACACCATTCAACAATGGTCTCTCGATCGCGCCTGCTGCTCCTGACAGCGGCACTCTTTGGCGCTTCCCTTGCCGCCGACGAGAAGACCACAACCACGACAGCCTGCACGGCGACAGCAACCGGCGGGAAGGCCTACTTCGACCTGCGACCGGACATCGCAGTTGCACCGACCAAGAATGGGAAGCATAAGCGCGCCAAGTCAGAAGACTACACGGCAAGGGGCTACGACTATGGCTACAACTTCACTCTGAACATATGCGAGGCTGTCATAGAGAAACCGGAGAAGATCGTGGGCATCGACGAGGCTCTCTGGAAGAACGTCAGCGCATACTACGAGGGCAAGGATGGGAAGACATACTCCCTAGGGTAAGCTCGGCCTGTCGAACAGAAGCAAGGGATTTCACAAGTTTGCTAACCCACACGCCAACAGACAGCAATCATCTGTCCTGACGCCAAGAGGAAGCCAGCTGGTCCTGCAATACTCCGGCGGCTCGCCGTGCGGCTCGTCGTCAAAGAAGAGAGACGCCGAACCCAACGATGCAACAGATATCCCGCCGTCGACCGACAGGGGTTCGAGCAACAGCGCCTACTCCAGCTCTCTGGACACCGTAACTATTGGAGACGACAACACCGTGTTGATCGAGAAGGCCGAGGAGATACGGAGGAAATCCGCAACCATCTCGTTCCGCTGCGACCGTGAGAGCGTCAGCCCTACCGCCACCGTCTCTTTCGTCGGCGCGGACCCGGATGAGTGCAACTACATGTTCGTCGTGCGCAGCCAACATGCGTGCGCTGGTGTCCAGCCTTCCAAGCCGGGGAGCGTGGGGCCAGGCGGGGTGTTTGCCCTCATTTTCCTCATTACGATTGCCGTGTACTTTGCGGGTGGTGTCTTCTACCAAAGGACGGTGGCGAACGCCCGGGGCTGGAAGCAGTTGCCGAACTACAGCCTCTGGGCGGGGATCTGGAGCTTCATCTCGGTGAGCAATCATCCGGCTAGTGTCGTACGGAAGCGGAGAAGCTCGAGCAGCTAATCAATGTTGCGCCGTAGGATACCTTCATCATTCTGACCTCGTCATGTGCCCGTTTCATGCCCAGCCGGAGGGGCTACTCATCGCTTTCAATATCACCAAATGGGCGCGGGATGGGAAGAAGCAGAGAAGACGAGGACCGACTCATCGGCCAACTGGATGAGGAGTGGGATGACTGAGAGGTGTACCCACGACCAGAAATTGGCTCTGGGGGGTGTTGGATTTGATAGACAAATTGCACGGCGATTCTGATCGACTTCGGCATTTTGGGCCGTTGGAATATGGCGTTTACAGGGTAGACGGCGCAGGGCCATTGGTATTTACATTTGCAAGCTGAATCAAAATATAGGTACAGATTCCTTCCATCTCGGCCTTTGATACTTAGAAGACCTTGAACTCCACGAGACGAACCTGTTTCCCAGCTTGCGGAACGAATACCAGCCGAACGTTGTTAGTCGTGGCAGACTCCCACTCGACGTTGGTGATCCCATTGGCTAGAGGCTCGTCCGCCTTCGTGGTCGTCACGTCTGTCCACGCGCCACTGCCGTCCTCGGCCTGCACGGAGTAGCTCACCGGAACCGCGTACGTTCCCGTCACGCTGGCGTAGGTGCCGTCAACGTAAGCGTACGTCCCCGGCTCGTCGCCCTCGTAGAAGGCGATCTCGGCGCGGCTGATCTCGGTGCTGGCTCCAAAGTCGACCGCGAACCACTGCGACGCGTTACCGTCGCCGACAGCCGAGTTGTACCCGTTGACGACGTCGGTCCAGAACCAGACCCTCCCGTCGATGGCGTCGTGGATCTGCTGCGCGTCGGCGCCCGAGACCGAGCTGCTGCCCGCGGGGTACTGGGTGTCGCTCTGCAGCTGGATGGACTTTGCGAGCGGCCTGTCGATGGCCGGGGCCGAGGCGGCGGAGATCGGGGTGACGAGTCGGGCGAGCGTCGGCGACGAGGCCACCTCTGCACCGTCAACCTCGATGACCAGTCCGGCGGCGCCGCCGAAGTGCGACCCGTCCGCGTCCCACTGCACGCTGACGTCGTGCCCGTGGTACGGGACGTTGTCGACGCGGAACCAGGAGATGCTGCCGTCCACCAGCGGGTTCACCTCAAGCGAGTCGTCCGCACGCGGCCGGATGCCAACCAGCCCGGACAGGATCAGGTCGACGTAGCCGGAGTGGAAGTAGTGGGGGCTGCGAGCCAGCCCGACGAGCGCGGAGCCGTTGTTTGGGTAGTAGTCCTCCTCGAGATTGAGAACGCCCGCGCTGTCGAAGTGCAGCTGCGTGTACTGCCTCAGGAGGTCGACGTAGTCGCCATTAGTGATGACTGACTGGTTATAGTGATCGAGAAGGTTGGACATCGCGCCCAGGGCCTGGGTGGTCTGGAAGGGCCAGATGGGGCCGTTCCACTGGCACTCCTTGAGCTTCGAGACGCCGTCGTAGCGGTACTGCCGCATGTAGTACTCGTAGCTCGGCTCGGCGGTCCGGAGGCCTGCCTCGCCGCGCAGCTCGTCCGTGGCGAGGGCGTGCTTCCACGCGGCGTTGTAGTCGACCTCGGGCGTCGACGCCGGCACGAAGTCGAAGTTCCACGGGACCAGGCCCACGAGCTCCCGGCCGCGGATGAAGTCCCAGTACTTCACGTACTGGTTGTCCACCTTGAAACGGTCGATGAAGTGCTCAAAGGTACTGTTCCACATGCTGGTTGTGAAATTCCCCTGCAGCCAGTCGGCACGAGCCGCGTACAGCTGCTCCGTGGCCGAGTCGCCCGTCAGCGCCGCGATGCTCGCGATCGCCTTGGCATTGGCGTACATGTAGCTGTTGATACTTGGGCGAAAACTCTCACCGCCGGTGAATCCGTCCTGGCCACCGCTGGCATCGATGCTGCTGATGGTGTACTCTGTCGCGTCGGCCAGGGGCTCGACCCAGTACAGGCCCTTGCTGGAGTCGAAGTGGTCGTCCCACTGGTCGTAGATGGTCTTCATGGCGTCCAGGTGCTGAGAGATGGCGCCCAGGTCGCCGTCGACCAGGAACACGCGCCACGACGAGTCTGCGATGGCCTCGCTGAAGTGCCTGTCGTTACCGTAGGTCGAAGTCTCGGGATGCAACTTGTACATAAAGTCGACATAGTCGTGAGCAAACCGCCTGTCGCGCGACCACCGGCCTTCACCCAGGTGAAACCCCGTGGCGTCGTTGAGCGCGGCGAACGGGAAGAGCTCCCACGACACGTCGTCGATGAACTCGGTCGAGATGTAGCCGTTCGCGCCCAGGTCCCGCTGGTGGGCCCGGAAGATGTTCCAGCGGTAGTAGTACACATCGTTGAGCTGCGTATCACTAGACTGGAAGAGTGGAATCCGGGGAATGTACCATGCTGCGTCGTTGCCGAAGTAGCTGGTGCATATTTCGGTGGCATTCAGCGGGGTCGACTGGGCGAGGACATGGACAGGGAGCAGGGCCAGCAGAGGGAGGGCATAACTGGATAGGGGAGCCATGATGGGCTGTGGACGAGGGTGAGATCACGCTCCTGAGTGAATCGTGAGGATTCAGCTATCGTGAACGTGAAGCGGAACAACGTCCCTTTTTATATACGGCCCGGCATCAGGGACCGATGCTTGCACCGTCGCGTGCGGGACTGCGGCAAACACGAAATTAGCATCTTTCCCCATCTTGATCATCAGGCACAAAGAGGAATTATTGGCAACGGCATCGGTAGGAACGGGGGACCCAGTGGAGTCGCGTGCGGCAATGGGCAGATCATAGCAGCGATCGTTGCGCCGTTGCAGGGCTTGGACGAGTTTAGTGCCGGGTGACCCACCCCATGGGGAGGTGCAAGATCCGGGGGAAATTAGCCTTATTGGTGCGCATCCCAGGAATAGAATACGACGTCAAGGAACACGCGCGTCATAGCAGCTGTCCGGCTTGAGCTCTCACGAACATCGCTTGGCCCGAGGTATCCCAAAGACCTCGAATTTGCTCTTCATGATGGTAATGCTGCTAGATCCAAAAGCTATTAGTTCCCAGCTTGGACAAGTTTTCCCTTTATCTGGTTCCTTTGCGCAGTATTATGTCCTCGACCCAAGATGTAATGCTACCCCTTTTGTTGACAACAGGCGAGTCAGTGGCTTTTCCTCCTCCAGGGATTTTTCCGGTTGACTTTTCCCACAGATACGCGCTTCTTTGTCAAAGAAGAACTCATCTTCGCGTCTAAGCTAGTTGTTAGTACTCTCATTTGCTCGCATAGTCCCACTAGACTACTTTCGAGGGCTAGTGTGCATCGTGATACGAAAATGGTTGTGCTAAACCCGTTTACAGCCATGCTTAATGCAACGAACTGGGGTCGTCGGGTTCTACACAGCACGCCCGCCTTTAATTGCAGTTGGAAATATCTTTTGCTCAGACTTGCACACTCGGAAGTAGACCAATGTGGTCATTGGGATGTAGGACTGATGGAGGCTCCTGTCGCTCCGCGCTCATGGTAGATAGGCTACGGGGTCACCCACCCTCTTCATATATGACGTTCTTGCTGCAATCCGTAAGGGGGAGTGGAGGGTGAGTCTTGGCTGGAAAGCATGGCCGCGGATCTGCCAGACTGTGGAAGTATCCCATTCCCGACCAGAAAAGGATATAGTGACAGCATGCATTTATAACTTCAAATAGTGTGAGCGAAGATATCACCTGGACACATGCACTACTAGTAGGTTGTCTTCGTGATTTAGTATGGCAATGATATCAGCTGGCATAGTCCGATGAGACTCCTTTTGACGCCGTGTTAGCTATGTCATCGCCGTTCTTTGGCCCGACATGTCGCCGTTGGAGCTACAGTGGTACACATTATGGTGAAAGACGTGACAAAGAAGTGAGTTTGTACGCATGCAGTTCATCTCATGGGCGTAGAAGTCCGCTATCTCTATTCTGGTACATCACCCTCTTATTTAAAGAAAAAATGCATAAGAACAACAGCTACAGGCACAAGTAACTAAATCATCGACTTGCTGTGACGATTGTGTTGGTGATCTTCGATATCATGTGCATTGATATTCCTGATCGTTGTGTTCTTAAAACTCTCAAGTGAAATGATAGCAGTGCATACCGCTCGCGAATAAGCATCCTAAATATATCCATTGCTCAAATCATAGAAAAATGACGTTCAACTCTGACACGGTATAGGCGAGCTCCGGGAAATCTGAGCTTGTGATCTTGCAATTTCACCTGTGCGTGGAATCGTGGTTTCAGATAATTTTCAGCATTACAACTCATTAAACAGTCGCTAGAAGAAATAGACTACTTGTAGGAGAACGCCCAAGATGCTGCCCTGTCAGACTGCGGCGTGTACTGCTCAAGAAAGGCACCCTTTTCAGCAGCCGCGGATGCAGCACGATCTGCGGCCCAGTTCATGTCTCTGGAGACCAGGAAGAAAGATATCTCGCAAGCCTTGTCTGCGTACGACCCCATTATTGTCGACAGCTTCTCCCACAAGTCCCGGTCCGGCCTGGGTCTCCCGTCGGCCGTCTTCCACTTCTCCTTTCCTGCCCACTGGCGCAACCACCCCGTGGCACCGTAGGAGAGCATCTCATTGTCGATGATGAGCACAACGCGCTCCCAGCCCTCCGCCCACCACGGCCGGAACTCCAAAGCCCCGATGATCGCCCGAAGCTCAGCTCGGATGCTGGTGGGCGGGTACGGCTTTCCGTCCGGGCCTCGTTTCTCGAGGGAGAAAGAAACGGTACTCGTGCCGCCTGCACCGTAGACGAACCCACAGCCGCCCTTCGCATTTGGCTTGCCGACATCGTGACAAGCGCCGTCGGCAAAGATGCACATGGTTTTGATCCCACAAACTTGAGGGGCAAAACGTCGGCGAATGCAATATCGCCAGCGGTAGAGGCCATTGACTGAGGTGTTTACAGGGAACGACTTAAAGAAGTCCTTCGGCGGCGCCGCGATAGCTCGTGTTGGTGAGAGGGCAGAGCCGGCAGACGACCAAGGGTGGAAGTGAGTAGCGGTCCAGATGCCAGATTCTCCGCTGCCCATCCTCTGGCGGGTTCGCTTGACGGCCTCGATTCCCGGCACCGGCTGGACAAGTATCACACAGGAGAGATCTGTCCCCTTGTCCGGGTGGATCATGAAAGTCTTTGGCAGGTTCTTGAGGCCATCGGCCAGTGAGAAGCTTCCATCGAGGTCCAGGACCTTGCGGGGCTGCTCCTCCGCGTCTCCCAGGGTTTCCTCGTCTCCATGGTCCAGGAGCAGCTGGGGAGGCACGTTGATGCGTTTCGTGCTGACACTCATCTTTGCAAAATCAAAGAGATGGAAGCGCCTGGAGGAATCCGGGTCATGATGATAACGATGGCGGCCGTAAGACGACGTCTTTCTCAGCGGGGCAGGACAAGTATATACGGTAGTCCTTTGACGCCTAACACCGTTCAAGGTTCTGGGTGTGGAGGTCTGTTTCAAAGTCAGCCACCGGCCTTGGTCACGAATGCTACCTTCATCCACCAACTCAAATTTCCCACGCTACATATCAAAGGATGTGCCACACGTCCTTCATGCTGCATCCCTGCCAGTCATATCTTTGATCAGTAGCAGTGCAGGAACTCCAAAAGCGAATTCGCCAGTGTGGCTGAACGGGCCAATCACCCGAGGTAGTATCCGCAACGCCATCGGTGTGAATGCGACATAACTTTCATGTACCGCCGTCCACTCAATCTCCACTCATCCAGGCAAGATACACAAAGCCAAACGCTGTCGCGAGAGGTAACTCCATGACAGAGCGCCGACGGGCAGCCCATCTCATCAGGATTGGCTGAATCCCAGCTCGGGCCTCTGTTTGTGGGAAAATTAATATATTGAGCTGCATTGCACGCCAGATACGGCCATCGACGTCGTATCGATCTCATATCATGAACTCGCCACCCCCTCCGCAGTTCACAAGCCTGCACAGTCCACGTACCGTAAACTAACTGACGAGCATCCACGGCGTTCCTCGGGCACGCTGACACGCCCCAACACATTTCTCAACGAGCGGCCCTGACTAATTTGAGGACAATCCTGGGTGCTTGGGCCTTCCTTGCTCGTCATAGGATCCAGAAAACCTTACGGCTTTCTCGGCCGCTTCTTGGCACAATCGTGCATCTGCGACCACATGTGCAGTGTGGCACGTGCCCATCGCGACAACCTCACACGGCTTTCCCTCGCTATGTAAATAACATTCAAACACCGGAATGTTGAAGTACACGGAAACGGACACCTGGTCTTGTCCGAGACCCACGGAAATGCAGTGCAGGCCAACACCCGCAGTGCCAAGGATTGCCCGCTCGTGCTTACATCGAGTCACACCGAATTCACCGCGACAAGGACCCCGGAAGTCCGGAGGGCGTATAAACGACATAAATATGTGGCATTCGCATTGCAGACCAGACCTAATTGTAAACTTTCAACAATCCCCAAAACAAGTCTTCCGGTCAACGCGTCTAACACCATGTCTGAAATCCCTGTCATACAAGTGCTCGAGAAGGAGCGGTACTTCACTCAGCACTTGGTCTCGCTACCTGATGAAATCCCATATGCACCACTGGGCCCCTCTTCCGTCCGAGTGCGGACGAAGGTGATGTCCCTCACCTCCAACAATATGACCTACGCAAAAGCTGGGTTCCTTATGAAATGGTGGAACATCCATCCCCTCCCACCCTCGACGCCGGCACCATTCAACGACGCCACCAAGTACGGCCGCATCAACTGCTGGGGCTATGCCGAAGTGCTCGAGTCCACACATCCTTCGGTCGACAAGGGTAGCTACCTTTGGGGATACTGGCCGATCGGAACGCTCGCACAGGATCTTGTGCTGGAGAAGGGGACGGTCCCGGGCCAGGTCTTCGTGAAGAATGACTATCGGCAGGATATCTTTTCGATGTACAACCGTTATTTCATCTTCCCCTCTGATCTCCGTCAAAGTATCGATGCCCGGGCGGAGAGCATCGCGTACGACGCCATCTTTCGCGTGATGTACGAGACGTCGTACTTGGTAAATCGCTTCGTGTTTTCGCCCGACCCCAAAGAGACCATCATCCCTGGGCCGGGCAGCGCGGCCTGGGACCCGAGCAAGGCGGATCTCAAGGGAGCGACGATTATATGTCTTGCCCCAGGCTCCAAAGTGGCCCTGTCCTTCGCGCGGGAGTTGAGACATGGCCAGAAGAAACCAGTGGCAAAGGTTATCGGCGCAGCCAGCGAGTACTCCATCGAATTCGTCAGGGGTACTGGAGAGTACGACGAAGTCATATCAACGAGCGGGGACCCCGCCGAGGTCCTGGCCAGAATCCCTGATAGTGGCAAAATCGTCTTGGTAGACTTTGGCGGCCGCGGCGGCGTCGCCCAGAAATGGGCTGTGGCTATCTCTGAGGCTAGGAAGGACTTCCTGTTGATGAACTGTGGCAGAGAGATCTCTGAAGAGTCGTCATCGAACGTCCTGGCTAGCTTCCAGAAGGCGCAGTCCGCTCCTCCGACATACGAGTCTGCTCAGATCAATGCTAGCGACATTCGAGACCTTGCTATCGCAAAATATGGAGAGGAGCGTTACTTCAGAGATTTCGAGGAGGCCTGGGAGGCGTTCAAGAAGAATCCGATCAAGGGCTTGAAGATTGCCTGGGGAAACGATATGGAGGATGTGCTGAAGGGGTGGGAATCACTCTCTGCTGGAACGGTTAAGCCCAATGAGGGCCTTGCCTTTGTGATATAACACTCTTTGTGTCCACGAACTGCAGTGTGGGTTGGTTGAGTTCGACTTGAGACCATGGCCTTGGGCCCGGAAAGAGGCTTCTCACACCGCGCCACTGCAGTCGGTATTTCAGAGACAAGAATGAGACTGAACCATTTTGAATTCAAGTTGGGTATATTTCAAGCTGAACGCTAAGCAAAACAGGTCTATTTGAAGCGACTGGGCGCCATCAAAGATTCACCGCCGTGGTCATCGCAGCCACGAACACTGCCAGCAGCGACGCACGCAGCAGACCACTCCCGCTCCCACTGCCTCCAAGGCTACTCGCACTACCCTTCATTCCCTCCTTAAACCCGGCCTCCTCGCCGCCCAGGTACAGAGCGCCGGCGTCTGTCAACGCACCTTCATCGTTGAACAGGGCCACGTTATCGCCCACCCATCCATTCACATCGTTGTCCTTCCGGAAGGCGCCAAACCAAGAGTAAGACTCGACATAGTCCAAGCTGTCCAGGTACGTCAAACTCTGGTTCATCATAGCCACCGTGTCATCCTCGTCCTGTTGCGGGAGGGCCATCTCCGTGATCCAGAACTTGAGGTTGTCCGGGTCAGCTGCGCCGGTGTCCGACGAGTTGGTATAATACTCTCTTATTGTCCCTACCCACGACGCCAGGCCCTCGAAGTTGCCGTACCAGTGCAGGGCCACAAAATCGGTCGGGCAGCCGTTGTCGGGGTCGATGTCCCAGCAAGCCTTGTTGAAATCCCGCAGCCAGTCCAGCCCGTTCCCGGACCCCGTCACGCTGGGGTGGGAGATGTTCCAGCTGCGCGAGGATGAAGTTCGCAACGGGACGATGTGGTCTATGTACGACTGTGCTGCGTCTGAGGGAGAAATGGAGCTTCCACCACTGGAAGTGGTTCCGTCGGGCTCATTGAATGCGAGCAAATGAGTTGAGGATGCTGGCAGGGCACTGATGGCTCCTTGAACGTCTGGTGATGATGCATCGTCGACGCCGTGGATCAGAGGCACGAACGTGAGGGTCGTGTTCACGTTCGGGACTGGGTTGGCGGACCACGTGTAATACCATGATATCCTGGAGTTGGGAGAGAGTAGGAGGTTGACATCGCCCTGGTGTGAGTCGCCGATGTATGCGAGGCCTCGTTTTGATGCCGATTCCGATTCTTGCGAGAGAGCCAAAGACGAGAATAGGATGCTTGCCCCTAGGGCTGATGTTGCTGTTGTTCGCTTCATGATAAACAAAAAGATTGGCGTTCAAGTTGTTGCTATTTGCATATGACCCAGCAATCCGGGAATTCTGGGGCCTGGCTCATATATATACTCGGTGGCTGTTATCTTCCGCCAAGTTCACGGTGCCATTCCAAGAACCCCAGTGCTCAGGATCCCACCACTCGGTGAGCAGCGTTGGTGGTGTATCCATCGCCACAACCTGCTTGGTGACGTCACGCGCGAACCCAGGGTCTATTATCATCTCATCCAGGGGTCCAGCCAAGGCACGCGGCACGCCGACAGTGTGAACACATCATCAGCAGAGCCCGCTCTCATCTTGTTTGAGGGAGCCTTCCGAGCGAATCGATGCAGGAAACAACAATGTCCAGGTTGAGTCGCGCTTGTGCAGTTGCATTGATGAACAGGCGCCCAGTCTTGCTCCACTGAGGCGGCAATGGAATCTAGAATCCGCCAGCTGTGCCTCATCGCAAGCGAGTCTCAGCCAAGCGCGTGTGGGGAAAGTGGTTCTGGCCAGAATCACTCACTAAGAACCTCTTCCTAGAGAACGTGTAAGCTTCGATAATCTAGTTAACTAGAAACAGAAAACATAAAATCCTCGATGCACGAAATATATACAGTAAACCACGCTTTCCACGGTTCATCCGAGGAGGCACGCGGGGCAGCTAGACTGCATCCTTCCGGGGAGCCGGGGCGTCCGGGCGCATTCGGCAGATCGACCACCAACAGTAGCCAACCAGTCATCCACAGTGTTCTAATGGGGTTCCTTGTCCATGTGGATACACTACGACGAAGCACTGAACAGCCGCCGTTTACCCACAGCAGTATGGCGCCACGCCCTATTCCTAGGAGCCCGCGCGCCTCGCCCGAGGAGTCGAGTCCTGATTACCCGCATCTCATCCGGTCTGGACTCATGGGCCTGCAGACTTGAAAACACACCCTAGAGCTACAAAAATGGACGACAATAATCCAGGCAATCTCCCCTTTGCACAGCCCCAGCCGGACCTTGGTACCCTGGCTCAGGGCCAACAACAGGACGAGTTCGGAAGCGGTCGTGCAGTCGCCAACCCTGGGCCGACACCAAGTGCCGGACATGGCAGCGAGGCGACCTTGAGCAACCCGGCAGGCCAGGCGCCACTGTTCGGAGCTGGAAATGCCCATGCCCAATTTGAGCCGTTCACCGGGGAGGTAGTTCAGTCTGTCCCGGCCTTGGATTTCAACGGATTTGTGCTCCACGCCGCGCCCAAACCGGTCCCGGAAGAGCTCCAGCGAGACCCCAGTGGGGCCTCCATCGCGGAGCCCGACTCGATCTTGGACGAAGAAAATGGACGGACATATCACAATTATCACGAGGGCAGGTACTACCTGCCGAACGATGCGGTATGCAATCAGTGACCCGGCAACTCCACCGTTCGCCCAGTCAGTCACCTTGGAACTAGCGCTGACCAACATGACTCCAGGCAGAGCAAGATCGCCTCGACCTTCAGCACAAACTGTGGCAAGTCCACATGGACGACGCCCTTTTCAAGGCACCCATCCAGTTGCCGCCAAAGAATGTTTTGGACGTTGCAACTGGGACGGGCATCTGGGCCATACAAATGGCGAAGATGTACCCTGACTCGAACGTGATCGGGACAGACCTGAGCCTGATCCAACCCGAGGGTCCTCCCAATTGTTCATTCATCAAGGAGGACGCCGAGCTCGACGAGTGGACCCTCCCGGTTGTGTTTGACTACATCCATTTGCGGATGATTCACACCTGCTTCGACGATTACCGGGCGCTCTTCAAAAGATGTTATGACAACTTGGAGCCCGGCGGGTGGATTGAGTTGCAGGATGCGGTGTTCAAGCTGATGTGTACAGACGGCACAGCCGATGGCTCGTACATTGAGAGGTTCTCTCACCTGATCTTACAGGCAGGCCAGTCAATTGGTCGGGACCTTGATATACCGAGCAAATATAAGGACATGTTGACTGAGGCCGGCTTTTTGGATGTTGTGGAGGACATTGGTCCTGTGCCAGGTAAGATAATCCACTATCCTACAGGAGCTATTAGCCACTTTCGTTTTCTCCTTCTCTTTTAGTTATTTGAGGCCCGGCCGAAAGGCGTGTCAAAATACTGACTCCTCCCAGGAAACCCATGGCCAGACGAGGCCAAGTTCAAGTCACTCGGGTACTGGCAAATGATAAATTCTCACAGAGCTCTCCGTGGGTTTGGCTGGAAACTCTTCCGAAAACTTGGCATGGAGCCGGATGACATCGAAGACCTAGTTGAAAAGGCCAAAACAGACATCACAGATTCCCGACTGCATTTCTTTTTCCCGATGTGAGTCGAGTTTTCCCGGCGTGCGCCAACAGGGTCCAGTCCATGTGAGAGGGGTTACTAACCATGCGCGAAGTTATGTTGTTTACGGTCGAAAGCCATATGAATGGGAGCTGGAGCAACCCCCTCAGAAACGCGTGAGGACGTAGCCGCTGGGCAAAAGGCAGCGTGAAATCAGCGAAACGCAAGGCAGGCTGTAGATATGAACAAGACTCCGTTGATAACCAATGGAAGACTGACAATCACTTATCGAGATAGATGCGAGCTTGTGAACGCTGACAACCTTCATATCTCGGTCAGGAATAGCTGAACCAAATATGGCTCAGAGTGATCGCAAAGGCGGCCCGTAGCCAAATGATTAGATTCATCAGGAGACGGGCCGATTGTTTATATCCAACCAATACCATGCCCTTCTATGGGCCCTTTAGGCATTGCTCAGTGTCATTGGGGCACCTACTTGGAAGAAACCGACGATACTCTGCATCCCGAGATCTGTACGTGAGGGGTCAGAAGACAACTTTGGGATGGTAAGAAGGGATATTCTATGCAGTTTAAAGCCGGTCCGGTGCTTGGTTCGGTCTAATTTGGAAATGAATCTGAACGATCACAAGTGTGCTATTTATATTCTCGGAGACCATTCCCGGCAGATCAATGTGACAGGTGACGGTGTGCCAGGCGAATCCGGCCAATTCAAGCCTGGCTACTGATAATCAGTGTTGCAACACGTAGAAAGTCCATGGAACTTCTGAAAGCTTGGTAGTGGCATCGTCTAGTGATCGTCATTCTCAAAGTACCTTGAATGAGTTTCCTGAAGCTGCTGGTCAGCCGCCGTTGATTGTAATGTGCCAGTACTCGTGACGGTGAATAGCCCCGAGACTTGGACGGGAAAATAACAATTAAAGCAATGGTGATCTAGTTAACCCCGGCAACAGCCATTTTCCCATTCATTTGGGAGAGTTCACCAAGATAAGCTACTGTTCGGCAAGGAGGTTGCTGACATTCACGCCTAGCGACGACTTCTTCGTCCATTACAATCCCAACGCTTGGTTGTTCACCATTGAATCTCCCAGGCTCTCATACAACCTTGTAAATCTGTGGGAATCTGTTTCAATTTCTCCGTATAATCGGCCGCATTCCGCCTCGGCTCTACTTGCCGAGTAGAATGCCAAATTGGCTCTTCTTATCTGGCTATGTATGTCTTGAAACAGCCAATCTGTGGGCAAACAATCTGGAACAGATGATCCAGTCCAGCCTCAACCTCGGAGGCCTTATTACCGTGGCCAGGCCAACTGACCCACCAAAAGCCACTGTTGAATGGGATTCTCGGAGACGTCGCGCCGCATCCCAAATCATGCACAGGGAAGTGCAGTGGTGTAAGAAAAGCTTGGCCCCGTGTGCGCCGCGCTCATTGGCGACGGCGCTCTGGGCATGACGATCTGTGCCCCCTGCGGGCCCGTGAGTCGGTAGTGCTGCCGTTGCCAAGACGGTTTACATTGTTTATTTAACACCGGCTAATCAAGGATTATTGGGCGGATGAACTGAACGCCTTCATGCCTAGGATTCTGGCCGCCACGGCACAGCTGTGAATGGTCCAGTCTCGAGGCTCACGCACCCCCCATGCGGGAGAACTTTGGTTCCAGACAAAGACGCCTTTAAAAGCATGGATGCCCGCGGTGTTAGATCGCGGGCTGGCATGAGGCACCCGTGAACTCAACCTCTCTTCTCGACAGCCTCCTGGGTTTAATATCTGCAAAACTCTGACCTGCTCCCGACAACTCTTGCAAAATGAAGGCCGGACTCTTTCTCCTTGCCGCCGTGACCTCGGTCACAGCACACGCAACATGGCAAGAGCTGTGGGTTGGGACGGAGGACAAAGCCTCGACCTGTGTGCGGACCGTCAAGGACAACTCTCCGATCGCTGGCGTCACTGATGCCGCGATGGCCTGCGGCCGTAGCCCTGCAACTTCTTCCGGAATCTGTGAGGTCAAAGGTTGGTGTCACACTCGTATGATCAGAGCCCCAAGGTTGAATACTAACGCGTCCTGCAGCTGGTTCCAGCCTGACCGTCGAGATGCATCAGCAGCCTGGTGATAGGTCCTGCAGCAACCCGGCCATCGGAGGAAACCACTACGGCCCGGTGATGGTTTACATGGCCAAAGTCAGCGACGCCAAGACGGCCGACGGCTCACAGGCAAGCTTCTTCAAAGTTGCTGAGGACGGATACACTGGCACGACTGCTTCGTGGGGAACTGAGATCCTCAACGCCAACTGCGGCAAGCGGGCCTTCACTGGTACGATTAGTCTTCCCCGATCAAAAGTTTCAGGAAACCCCACAGCTAACAACTTCCAAGTCCCTGCGAGCATCGCACCTGGAAACTACCTGGTCCGAGCCGAAGCAATTGCCCTCCACGCCGGTGCAGGAAACCCTCAACCGTACGTTTCTTGCTTCCAGATAAACGTCACTGGTGGTGGTTCCGCAAACCCGGCAGGCGTCAAGTTCCCCGGGGCATACAAGACCAGCGACGCCTTGTTCTCGACCGCTATTTACGACGCCAACTTCAAGTATACTAGTGTGGGACCCGCCGTTTACACTGGTTGAACACGTCGCCACGGGCCGGAGAAGTGGTTAACCGCATGACGAATGAATATGCCTTCTGATTCTGTACATACTTCAAACAACGGATAGAATGTACTAGATCAGGCCTTCATGGCCTGCTGACATGGTGTGCTATGTACGCGTGACGTTGCGTTCGTACTGGCCTGGTCTCCCTTGAGTGCCATGTGCATGGAATTCGTTTGACACTTACAAGTAGATGTTCTGAGGCCGTGTGGTTTGATCAAGCTAATCAGTCAACTCGGAATGGAAGGAATTGTACCACCTGCAGGGTAGCAAGAGATTTTTGAGCTCTCTCTCATTTCTGCCAGTTTGCTAACATGACCTTGAATGGTAAACATGAATGCTGACCGACCACAAGTAATGCGCTAAAGAATGTCTCCGACGACTCGTTGGCCGTGTTGGAGTATTTTCTCATACAAAATCCTACCTTTGGAGCATTCCTGTTGTTGTTGTTGCATCCTTGATTCGGAATATCTGGGAAATAATTACCCGAGTCTCTACCGTAGGATTTTTAGACGCAAGTGGAGGGCTGAAGCGATGACACAAGTCCCCAGACTTAATGCAACATTGGTTCTCAATTGCCGTCACCGTTGTCACCGCCCATCTGCACAAAGCCCGAATCTCCTCAGTCTCTCGCCCACTATCTAACGAGTGATGCCTTGTTTTCGGGGGCAGGGGCAGTGGATCTCGCAGACTCGCATTCAGCGTTCGTGCCGTCAAAGCATCCGGACCGACCGGTCTATGGACAAAGTCTGATGATCAACTGATGAGCAGAAGCCGAAGTGGACTGAGTCGCGCCAGTTCGTCCCTTCTCTCCATCTGATTTGAGTTGCACTCTCACCCCGCATGATCCTGGCCTCTCTCCGCATTCAGGTTCCCACTCCAGTCGGCCCGGAAGTCTGGGCATTGATACCTGCTTGACCTGGACCCATAGGGACTCCACCCCTAAATGCCACTAACCCAGCTCCTCGGCTCGCAGTAGCAACGGGCGAGAGGTTGGACCTGCAGCACAAGTGCCGGATATCTTCCGGCTCGCCAGGTACCACGATGTTGGTTGTGTGGAGGCAATATTTGGCATCGCGTCATTCTCCTCACGGATGAGGGGCACGATGGGTATGGAGCCTCACCCGATGCTAGCATGGGCAGGCCACGCACGACGAGAGCAAAAGCCGCCGTCACCGGAGGGAGTCTAACGATCAAGTCGAATGCTTATATGAGGTGTGAAATTCCTCTGCAGGCTTTGTCGAGACAAGCTCTCTCACCACACGGCTCCATTGTCTCCCTGAGCTTGACAACATGAAGGTCCAAACCGCCTTGCTCGCCGCCGTGACGGCTGGTGTCGCTGTAAGCCAAACCAACGACACCGGGCCTCCTTCAGAGGTGCCTTACTATGGCATCAGCCCACCGGTCTATCCTACTCGTGAGTCTACCACTGCCTGGCCGACAAAGTATACACAGCGGTAGACGATACTGACACTTGCTCACAGCCGTCGGAGGTGGAAAGACCAGCCCACGATGGTCCAATGCCTATAAACGGGCAAGAGCCCTCGTGGCGCAAATGACCCTCGAGGAGAAGGCCAATATCACACGCGGCTTCACTGGCGCGTGTGTAGGCAACACCGGCAGCGTGGCCCGCCTCGACATCCCGGCGCTGTGCTTCGCAGACGCACCCGACGGAATCCGGGGACAGGAATTCGTCTCCGCGTTCCCGGCGGGCATCCACGTCGCCTCCACATTCGACAAGGACCTGATGGAGAAGTACGGCCGCGCCCTGGGAGAGCAGTACTACGCCAAGGGCATCAACGTCGCCCTCGGCCCCGTCGCTGGGCCGCTGGGCCGTATGGTCCGCGGTGGGCGGAACTGGGAAGGCCTGTCGAATGACCCCTATTTGGCCGGCATTGGAATGGGAGCGATCACTAAGGGTATCCAAGATGCCGGTGTTATTGCCACACCGAAGCACTGGCTGTTCAATGAGCAGGAGTATCGACGTATAGCTGGCCCGGAGGGTGCTGCTATCAGCGCCGACGTCGACGACAGGACGCTCCACGAGCTATATGCATTCCCTTTCATGGACTCCCTTCGTGAGGGAGCTGGGGCCCTAATGTGTGGATATAACCGCGCGAACCAGAGTTACGTATGCCAGAACTCGAAGCTGCTTAACGGAGTCCTCAAGACCGAGCTCGGGTTCGAGGGCTTCGTCGTGAGTGACTGGGGTGCGCACGAGTCGGGCGTCGCCAGCGCCAACGCCGGACTTGACATCGTGATGCCCGACGGCGGTTACTGGGGCAAAAACCTCACCCAGGCCGTCAACAACGGCTCTGTCAGCACCGCTCGCCTGGACGATATGGTCACCCGCACGCTGGCCAGCTTCTACTACCTCCGCCAGGAGAACACCTTCCCCAATCCTTCGGTTTACTCCAGCACGCAGAAGCACTTTGCCGTCAACGCACAGGCGTGGGATCACAATGAGCTGATCCACGAGATCGGAGCCGCGGGGACAGTGCTGGTCAAGAACGTCAACGGCACGCTGCCCTTCAAGAACCCCAAGTTCCTCAATATCTACGGCTACGATGCCACCGTCAAGGCCCAGGCGTGGGAAAACCCGTCGCGGTTCGGCGGAGGCTACGAGGTCAACTTCGGATGGGAGACGTTCAACGGAACGCTGATTACCGGTGGCGGAAGTGGCAGCAGCACGCCTTCCTACGTCTATGACCCGTTCATGGCCATCTCGGAGCGCATCCGCAAGGACCGAGGCACCCTGCGGTGGGACTTCTGGTCCGAGAACCCGACGCCGGCATACTACAATGCCGAGCACTGCCTGGTCTTCATCAACGCGTATGCCTCCGAGGCTTTCGACAGGACAACGCTCAAGGATGACTTCAGCGATAACCTCGTGAAGAACACTGCTGCGAACTGCAGCAGCACCATCGTTGTGCTTCATTCCACTGGCGTCCGCGTGGTGGATGAGTGGATCGACCATCCGAACGTCACTGCTGTCATCTTTGCCGGTCTGCCTGGCCAAGAGACCGGCCGCTCGTTGGTCTCCGTTCTCTACGGAGACATCAACCCTAGCGGTCGCCTGCCTTACACTATCGCCAAGAACGAGTCTGACTACGGTGATCTCCTGAACTCGACCGTGGTCGATGAGTACTTCCCAGCCACCAACTTCAGCGAGGGCCTGTTCATCGACTACCGCAAGTTCGACAAGGAGGAGATCGAGCCACAATTCGAGTTCGGCTTTGGGCTGAGTTACACCAGGTTCGAGTACAGCGATCTGACGACCTCGCTCGTTGGAAAAGCCTCGAACGAGAGCTTTGCCGAGTACCCCGACCCGGAGATTGCTATCGTCCAGGGCGGGCACCCCGAGCTGTGGGATAATATTGCCGTGGTCAGGGCCACCGTCGAGAACTCGGGCGACCTGGACGGCGCCGATATTGCGCAGCTGTACATCAGCATCCCGGCGGAGGGCACGCCGGCCAGGCAGCTCCGTGGCTTCAAGCGGGTCGGCCCACTGGCGCCGAGTGAGAGCAGACGGGCGGTCTTTGAGCTGACGAGGAGGGACCTGAGTGTCTGGGACGTGGAGCAGCAGCAGTGGAGGCTGGTGAGGGGAGAATATGGCGTCCACGTTGGCAGAAGCTCTCGAGACTTGCCACTGACTGGATCATTCACGATTGAGTAATATTCATAATTAAGTAATAAGTTAACCATAATGTTATTCCAGCCTCATTCTGAGTCCAGCAAACCGGGCGTGGTCAACTTGTCGCATGAGTGAATGTTGCGAAGTCCCTGTCTCATGCGGCCCATCTCGTCTGCAATTGTGTTATTCGAGTACGTGCATGTGTGAAGTAGATGGGATTGAGCATTTCGCTTGTGATCCAAGTCTTGGTCTCGCGTCTAACTGAAGATCTAAATGGACGGGCGCAATTACGCCGGACGGGAGGAGCACTGAATCGCCCCAATTCGTGATGCTCTTGGCATGAGTAACTCCAACCCAGGCTTAAGCCGATTGGGACGCTTAGGAACTGGACTACGCGCACCCATGTAGATCACCGGAGAGCCGCTTCGGGACGAAGTTCGCGATCAACAATTACACTAAGTCGAGCCAATGTTTATGCGCCAGCCCCATTCTTGTTCCTCTATAAAGTTGTGTTCTCCGGCAGCATCTGCAAAGCGCGAAAGAGGATCAGTTATACTGGTTGATATTGTTCTCGAGCTCTTTGCAATTGTGCCCAATTCTGTCCCAAGTTGTTGCTTCAACATGCAGGCGTTCACATTACTCTTCACTGCTGCCTCGGCAGCGCTCGGTGTAGTGGCCAGCCCGACGCCAATCAACACACGTCAGGAAAGCAGCCACGTGGGATACCTCATTTCAACCTTTTCCGATGCCAGACCCGAAGTCCAGCAGTACCTCTCCAATGGGAACAGTGCCTCGAGCTTCACGTTTCTGAACGGTGGCCAGCCTATCCTCGCGTCAACAGTCGGCACAAAGGGTGTAAGGGATATCTACCTGACAACAAATGATGACCGGTCTCAATATTACCTCATCGCAACTGGTAAGTGCTCATCATTTTTAGTAGGCACATATTTCGGCTGCTAACAAATGTATCTGGCAGACCTCGACATTAACGCAGCTGGGTTCTCGTGGGACCAAGCCACCAGGACGGGGAGCCGCGGTATTGTTGTCTGGAGCTCCACAAATCTCGTGGACTGGTCTGAGCCTTCACTAAAGACGTAAGTGGTTCGCAAGGAAATTCTGCACGGATAGACATTACTTTTCAATTCGCGCAGGCTAAATCTTTATCCCGAACACAGCATCGACAGCGCAACGGCAGGCATGGTCTGGGCGCCGTCGGCCGTCTTCAACACCGAGGACAGCCTCTTCTACGTCTTCTGGTCTGCACGCCACTACGCCGAGTCCGACACGGCCCACACGGGAACGGCTACCGTGGACCGTATCCGCTACGCGACGACCGCAGACTTCGAGACCTTCAGCGCGGCCCAGGACTACCTCGCGCTTCCGGACACACCGCTCATCGACCAGGAGTTCCAGTACCTGGGCACGAGCGGCGCGTACGCCCGGTTCCTCAAGAACGAGACCGTCAACCAGGTGTACCAGGAGACCACGACGGGCGGGCTGTTTGGGGAGTGGACGCGGATCCCTGGGTACGTCAGCAGCCTGAGCCCGGCCGAGGGACCCGCGGCGTACGCAGACAATGCGACGCCCGGGCTGTATCACTTGCTGCTGGATGACTACACACAGTACAGGCCATTTGAGACGTCGAACATCGAGGGAGGATCGTGGTCTACTTCTAGCACTAGTGGTTTCCCCACTGGTCTCAAGCATGGCTCTGTGACGCCGGTAACTCAGGCAGAGTATGATGCTATTTCGGCTAAATACTTGTAGTCACGTCTGTACTCTGTCTTTTGTATATATATCAATGAGGCATGAATGGCTCAAAGCTTGAGAAGATAGGTCTATAAATTGGATCTCACAACAGATCACATTATATATGTTGGCCCTGTCCATCTCTTATATCCCATTCACATGGACAATTCCCAGCGTGTGAATAACACAAGTACTCCCAAGACCACGCTCCTAGCGTGCTTGTTATATAAATTGCTACTGTGCCACTATGTTGCATTTTGTTCGTAACCAGCAGTCACTCATGGTGGACACGGTCCGTTCACATTGAGTGGGTGCCCAAAGTACGTCAAATGGGCTTCGTTGATCCCGGAGCCATTCCTCCCCTCTCCGCACTGCCTCTGCGTCTGGAAGTCGCTGGTGCTCGTACACACGAATGTGTTGTTGGCACCGACGGGGTCCCGCTGCCAGAACGAGTTACGCGTCGAGGACTGATACCCGTCGCTCACGCCCGGGAAATTGGGGACACCATCGTCTTCATCTGGATGTAGTAATGAGCGGTGGATTAGCCAGTTGTGACGGAGACCCAAGATCTCTCCTGATCTGCAAGCCTGTCCAAAGGGTATCATCTTGACAAGTTTGGCAGGTGTGAATATGCTTACGAGTGGAGCGGAAGTACCTCGTCGTACAAGGACTCGACGCGAGGAAGTTGGTCTCCACTGCCTGAACGTAGAGCGCATCGCCTGTTCGAGGCTCACCAAAGGTATACACCGTCAGGTTCGGGAACAACGGCTGAAACTGCGTGGCAGCAAGTGATGCCATGGACCCGCCGAGACTGTACACAGGCGTGTTTGTAAGTCATTGTCAACCAAAAAGACGACAGACCAACGAGGCAAACAACAATGTCTGCTCCCTCATCTCGCAAACAAAAGACACAAGCACAACCCCCGGAGAGGTAGATCCAACTGACCTATGCCCAGTAATTACAACCCCATACCCAGGAAACTCCCCAAGCACCCCCTGGACCAACCCAAGAACCTGCTCCCGCGCCGCAGTCCACGCGAGGTAGAACCCCCCATGCACGCGGCAGCCGGCGCAGTTCCCCGCCGCCGTCTCGAACGGCGCCAGCGTGATGTTGACGTCGACCTGGAAGTTCTTGTCGCTGGCGGTGCCGCGGAACACGACGACGGCCTCGCGCGCGGCGTCGTCGCGCAGCACCTGGCCCTGGATGTCGTAGGTCGTCTCGTTGATGAAGCCCGCGCGTGAGAACCCGGATGGGGCGCCGCACAGGGCCCCCGTGTAGACGTTCATGGAGAGGGAGGCCATGCGGTCCAGGCGGGCGAAGAGCGCTGGTGTTACTCCCTGTGTTATGTCACAGAGGGACGGGGCCCAGAGGAGCGGCGTGGCCGCCAGGGCGGCTGTGAGTGAAGAAATCGAGGCCTTCATCGTCTCTGGTCTGGGATCACAGTCGAGAGCTGGTTCGGGCTGGGTGCTGGATGTGCAGTGAGAAGGAAATTATTCACCCTTATATTCGAAAATGAGTTTGTTCACAGCCGAGAGGAAGCTCGGCGAGGGCCATGTACATAGACCGTAGTAGAGTGTCGTGCGTCATCTCCTCCCCTTCGCCTTCTATACCGTCATAAGAGATTCCCGTGTTAGTTGCTTTCCTACCCAATTCCTCTAGGCCCGCCCACATACTCTTCAGATCGTTTCTCTTTCTGATCCCTGCCCATATGCGAGACCTCCCATCTGCGTCGGCAAATATACCACCAATGACGTGGTCCGAGCCTGTCCGGGGAACCTGCAACGGGCGGGATTTTGGAGTCAATTAGCACGTGGAGAACGATTCAAAACATTTTTGGCCGAGGCTCGAATTCCACGAGCGAGTTGCTGGACCCAAAGGGGCTGCGTAAAAAGCATAAATCGGGTTGATAGGTGTCACGACCTGGGGGAAAGCTGATTCCCTGATGCATGACCATGCCATCCGATCTGGGTCGTTCGTGGAGGTCAAAATGCCAAGCTCCAATCGCATCCCACACAGTCAGAAGGGGATGTCAGTACAAGGAACAAGACATGCAAGGCTCTTATTAGAACCCAAACTCATCTAAACGTTCTGATCTATATGCTCGTAAGAAGAATGTAACAAGCGTACAATTGAAGCAAGTAGCCCGCCGCTCGCTATGCAGATAACCTCCTCCCAAGTTCCCACTTATTATGGCTGCGTATGGCCGGCCGAGGGAAAAAGCAAGAAAGCAAGTCCAGTATTGACGATGGTAATAATGCCATGCTCCACATCCGAATCAGATTTTCCGTCCCAAAAACGATTCTGGCCTTATTTGACGTCAACCTGGGGGCCCAAAACCCGCAGCGCCTTGCAAAGCGCCTTCCTATGTTGGATTGATAGAACGGAAAGAATGATGATCGTGTTCGATGTTGCTTGGTGGTGACGAAGGATTGGACTTCTGGGGTTCGGAACCCCCCCCCCCCCTTCTTCGGATTTGATGGCGCATGCAGCTGCACGAAGTCGTGTGTACGCCATGACATATTCACTCTCCATCCTCAATCCATGCTTAGATGTATCCGACATCCTCCTGGACCTCAGCAACCGCCTTATTCTCCTCCATCGCGACTCTGTTGGCGGATTCACTTTCGAGCATGTCAATTCCCTCAATGCCGGCACCAAAGTCCATGACCAAGATCTTGGGATCTTGTCCAGTAGACACGATCCTGCGGTAGTCGGATTTGGCGCTCAGCACCCAGCTGGCATGCCACCTAGGGAAGTCCAGCAGTTGACGGCCTGACTCCATATCAAACACCTTGATGTCGGTGTCATAGGAGCCCGAGATGAGTCGTCCCGAAACACTATCTATGTGCAGGGACCGCACCAAGCTCTCGTGCGCCTTCATTTCTCGGAGGCATTCGCCCGTGTTGGCGTCCCAGATACGAATCACCTTGTCGTTACCAGCGCTGGCCACGTATCTTCCATCCTCGCTGAACTGGCTGCACGCCAACCCCTTGGTGTGGCCCTGGAACTCGCGGATCTGCTTACCCGTGTCGATGTTCCACAGCTTGACTCGGAAGTCTCCACTGCACGAAACAACTGTATTGCCGCGCATCTGCACTGCATTGACCGGTCCGCTGTGACCTCTGAGTTGTTTCAGCAGTTGGCCCGTCTCCCGATCCCAGACGCAGATGCTGATGTCCTTTGAGCAGGTCACGATGTGCTTCTCATCGAAGCAAAGGTCAAGGACGGCAGCGGTGTGGTGGCGCAATCGTCGCACGGGACGGTAGCCGCCCTTGACGTCGTACACGATGCATGAGGCGTCGGAGCTCCCCGTCACGAGGATGTTGTCGTCGTACTGGAGGCAGAGAATAGACGCTTTATGGTGTGTCTGGAAGGAGACCGTTGTCGGCACCGAGGTCGTGCGATTTTGGTCGGCATGCGCTCCCGTATGAGGTTCATGGCTCGCTGAGTGCGTTGGGTTGCCGTCCTCGTCGTAGAGCAAGGCGTTGTCCTTAACAACCTCGGGCGGACCAATGACCAGCTTGCACGCCAGGGTATGCATGTCCCAAATGCGGATCGTCTTGTCGCGGGAACCGGTGATGATCTTCTGCCTGTGGGGAAATGGTCAGTATATAATACGATACTCCCAGACAATATATCGAAAGGAAAGAGGAGCAGCCATACTCATCGAATTGCAAGCAATAGATACTGTCCGAGTGCCCGTTGAGATAGATTGACGTGGCATGGCCCCGTTTCCATCTCTTGCCCAGCTCCTCAGTAACTCTGTACGCGTCTTTCCAGGTGATGTTCGGCTCGATGGCGGGCACACCTAGTCCTGTGCCAGGCTGGACAGGGCTGCTCGTAGCATACGTGCCGGTCTTCTCACGCAGGTAAGACTCCCTCCAGATGTGCTGAGAGGAGACCATGTCCCGCCACGACTGTGAGACTAGACTTGACCTCGCCAGATCTGCGGCATCGAGGTGGGCGAGCACCTGGATCGCCAATTCCGCGGGCAGCCTATCGATGAAGTCGATCCTACTGATCTCTGGGGCACATCCGTACAGAACCTCTGCACCGTCTGATGACACCATGTCCAGGTCCTGCATATCGCCAGCGTCAGATTCGGAGCTGGTGACCGCGATGCCAATGCCACTCTCCCGGTCGGTCTGGGTCGAATCGAGGGTCAACCGCTTGTTCTTCAAGACCGGCATCTCGGCTCGTCCCTGAGGGTGCACAGTGGGAAACATGTCGTGCTGCCAGGCGGCGGCGGCAGCCCGTGCGCCAGAACCCCCATTCCGCGGTATGACAGGCGGCTCGCCGCCCACTCCGGGTCTGGGGACCGAGTAGGGGAGGTCATCTTGTGGTTGGTAAGGGACCTCGTGGGCGTGCATTGTAAAGTCGCCGTACAGGACACGAGAGTGTCGGAAACTAGTAGCCTGTCGCAGGCGGTGCCACGTCGCATTGATGCCGTGGCTTGTCGTCGGACGAGACTGCTGTGTGCTGATTCGAGAGGGAGAGGAACCTCCCAGGGGCGAGGTTGGGGTGGTTTGGATGTGATGATGCGAGTACGAAGGGGCGTGGCCCGATCGCTGCTGCTGCTGGCGGGCCGTGTCGCGTGGCTCTTCGAACGTGTCGGTAGCGATGGATGTTCGACGGTGGACCAGGCCCTTGATGGAGACAGAGGCGCGTCTGAAGATGCCACTTATCCTTCCCTTGCCCTTTCCCTTGACAGTGCCTGTGAACTCCGACAACGTGGTCTCGTCATCGACGAACCCACCCAAGGCTGGAGGCGGGCCGGAGGCGGAGGCCGAGCTAGAGGGGGTGGCGGCCAGTTGAGCGGCCGTGTTGGCGCGTTCGAGGGAGAAGTCGCGGAACTTGGCCTCGATGGCGTCGGGCGAGATGATCTGGGACTTGGGCCGCCAGGGCAACGACATGCTTCGGTGTTGTTTTGTGGTGTGGCTGCGCCGGGGCAGGGGCGCGCAGCACGAGGAGGACGAGGGGGAGGGCGTGTAGGAGGACTGGCGCGGCTTGGTCGGGAAAGGGAGAGTGTCGATGGACGAGTCGTTGTCGGCTTCGGAGTACAGGGCCTCGTGGGCAGGAGCCCAGTCGGAGATTGGGAAGATTCGGCGAGCGGAGGGAGACGCCATGCCTGCTCGTGAGTCGGGGGCGAGGGAAGCAATGGCCCGAAGTGGGTATGTGCGAGTGCGATGCTGCGGTGTGGTGTGATGTGGTGCGAACTGAATGTTAAGGCTGTGGAGGAAGGAGCGGTTGTTCGAGTCCTTGCCTCTTCTCCTTCAATCTTCAGTCCTCAGTCTTCCGTCTTAGTCTTCAATTGCTGGCCACACTGATACTGGGGCTGGGGCGAGGATCGATGACAGTGTCGCTCAGTCGCGGATGCAAGTGCAGGGGCAGGCAGGCGAGACGACACAAGGCGGTAGTACAACAAGACGCAACACGATCCGGCACGGCACGACAACGACAACAGGGCGAGGCGAGGCGAGGCGAGGCGATGATATACAGGGCGGTGCGAGACGACTAGATGGTGGCACGGACAGTTGGGCGGACGTCTAGACGGCTAGGCTATCTCGGTTACGTGCGAGCCACTCGCTGCGGTTTGTGGATCGTGGATCGTGGCCGTGGTGGGGGAACGAGGGAGTGATTAATGTGATGATGGTAGTGGTTGTGGTGGTGATGATGGAGTCAGGACAGGGTAGAAACCGGACACAGCAAGATAAGGACAGGAACCGGGCCAGGAACAGAGGCGACAAAAGAAAGAAGAGAAAGGGGGGACCATTGGACGGTGACGAGATGTGACTCGATGCAATGCGATGCGATGCGATGCGCTGCGCGGCGTTGCGATGCGTTGTGACTGCGCACTGCTCTGAAAGAGAATGTGAAGATGCTGGGCTGAGACGAGACACAGCCGGCAACACAGACAGACAGGCGGGCAGGCAGGCGGATTCGGATTGGCAGTCAGACACACGTTGTTGACCCTTGAAAAACATACAAAAGATGCATGCAGTCTTGGTCCCGTCTCTCAAGCGACAGCCACCCAGTCACGGCTATGCTATGGCCACTGCAACCTGCTACATGCTATTATTCGCGCCTGCATCTGACGTGCCATTTGCCCTGCACTGACCGCCCCGGACAAGGGGTACAAGGGGGGTTGGGCAGGGGGCCAGGGCGGCAGGGGTTGGGCAGGACTGACTCCGGCTCCTGTCTCTGAGGGGACCTGAGCCGAGCCTGCCTGGACGTGTGCTCTTCCTCTGCCTCATAATCACATGTGCTGCCACTGCGCACTGAGCACTGCACTGGGCTGTGCGCTAAGGTATCCCGCCCGGGAAGGTTTAGGCAGGTCAGTCAGGCAGGGGCAAGGGGGCACCGATCGGGTCTGAGGGGTGTTCACTGTTCACTGTTCGGAAGGGGCACAAGGAGCAACGCAACGACACGCTAGCAGGAATCGCAGGGTCCTGCCGCTAGCAGCTCCGACGGAGATCCAGGACCCAAGGCCACCCAAGGGTTAGGCGAAACCTGAGGAAGGGAGGGGAGGGTGGTCTACTGAATCCAGCATTCCAAGTACCAGAAAACGGGACCTTGGGCCTGTCAGCCCTGGCCTATTTTTACTCGTCTGCGCCGTAGACTTGCTCTGCTTGGATTCTCACGAAACCCGTTCTGGACTGCATTCCCAATGTGACCGACAGACAACCACATGTACTGCACACGTCGGTGCCAGAGTCTTGTCCGTGTTTCGATTCTTGGAGATCGACAGACGACATCTCGGCAGGCAGGCTGGCAGGCTAACAGCTCGGAGAAAGAGAGGCGGAAAAAAAAATCATCAATAATTGAAAACGTTGCAGAGTCAGCAGAGTCATGTCATTGCGGGTATCAGACTGATTGTTCTCGCCCCAATCGGATCCGGGTCTGTGGGCGAAGGGGGCAAGAGAAACAAATTCAATGAGAAACAGGCCAGACCGCAATGCAATGCACTGGTCCACGTCTTCGATGGTCCCGGCTGGTCCAACCCAGCCCCTTTTTCCAACTGCCACCCGTCCTGCCGTTCCAGTCTGTCCCTGAACTGCTTTAGCTGGCGCGGCACAGATGGCTTGCAAGCTAATAATAATGAAGCAGACGAAGAGAGCCCAAGCCTTGTCGATCCCACCTGGATGCCATGCACGCTTATTACAAGGCTAGCGACCCAACATTGCGAGGCAACGTTAGCTGCTCCTGCCCTGGCCGAAAGCGGCAACTGGCAATTTTTTTCCAAAACAGAAACGGCCGGCAGTCGGGGGTGGGGGCAGACATCCACGCGTGCCAGGTGTTGACCGGACCCCAGGATCAGGATCAGGATCGTGAGGATCTGTACGTGCAGTTAACTTGCATGCGCTGCCAGGTGCATGCGACTCAATCCATCCGGGGATCTTCGACGGTGAAGCCCGGCGTGCTGCGATTGCATGCCCAGCCGGCCAGCCAAGCGCATCGCGCGGACACTGGCGATGGCGATGGCTGCAGCAGCGATGACGATGGCGATGGTGATGGTGATGGGCGGTGTCCTTGGGCCCATCCCGATTCAATGCGCGGCCACCAACCGTCGACAACCCGGCCAGACGAGGCGCGCTGCTGTGTGACCCGACTCGTGCATCTCGACCGCTTCCTGTTGGTCTGCTCTGGCTGCTCTGGTCATAATTCGCCGGGCCATCCCATCGTTGACGGAGGGATGATTTCGGGCCTAGCCGCGGGTCGTTCGAAACTAGACGGTCCGACCTTCGTCTTTGCGCCAGCTGTAATTATTGGCTGCCCCGCAAGTACGTTACGGTTCTCCTGCAGCGGTCGACCATTATCACCACAGCCCAAGTGCACGGGCAGAGGCCCGAGACGCATCCGCCAAAGGATATTCCTGCCGGTGCCGAGGCCTCGCAACGTGGTTGCGTCCCTCACCCCGTCCTGATTGCAGGGCCGAAAACAAGCGTTCCGGCCTCCCCGGGCGGTGCAGCTCATGATGCGCCAAGAGAGCGGCCCGTCCTGGCGGGTATGTACGTATCCCTCGGCGTACCGCATGCAACAAGCCGCGGCCAAGTCGGTCACTCTATCCTCGGATAATGGGGACGACCACTCAGAACTTTGGGTCGCAAGGGCGGCGTGTAATCATGTTGCGTGCTGTTGCTTTGCTTGAAAATTACTCGCCCGATCCGAGTTCACTACGAAAACATGCCTCGGCTAGGCGGCCAGCTCAGGGGCAGCATCGATGTTACCCCCTCTGGATGACAAGCTGAGTTATAATACCGCATGCTGTGCCGAACTTGAGCTTGTGGCCGCTCTGTCTGGGCTCGTCTCGAACTCCGAGTCGGTATCATGGCGCGGTCACTGCATATTGAGCAGCAGCGGATCCTAGGCATTCAGGTGCTCCCGGTTATATCGCAAGTCACTGTTGATGCCGGCTCGCTCATTGATTATGACCATTTGATAAGTACGGCGGCTTCCCGGAACAGACCACACTTTGCAAGTGGCACTAGACTATGTAAATAAAACAATGCCCCAGCGAGAGGTTCTCAAGGCCTCAGGATAAAGGTTGCAAACATTCTGCTCACAAAGCAACCTAGGCTTCTTTGACTCTTGGGTGCCACGGTCTCGGCGTGCCTGCTCCGCGATATGCATGAGCTGAGAAGACTGCGAAGCCCATGAAACTCCAGCCTCATGGAACCCCGTTCAGGCGAATGCCAGCAAGAGTATCCGAGAGGACACGGTCCACATACGCTTTCCTCTAGATAGAGCTTTTCTCCAGCTGTATCGATCGGAAAGCGGATGAATCTGGTCGGCGCAGGGCGATGTGTGATGGCTCCAACGGACTGCGGACCCCTCCTCCGTCCTATCCGTACGAATATAAAGTTCACGGCTACCCACTTCACCGGATCGGCCCTTGTTTACTTACCGTACCGTGGATTTGGTTCGGATATAAGACAAAAATCGTTGCTGTCTACAACTCACTGCCTAGTTATAGAGATTATAAGTATGTAAGAATCAACTGCCTTTCAAATGCACCCGGCTCAAGGCTTGTCAGCATATCAGCCCATCAAAAAATCAGTGAACTGCATCACGTTGAAAACGTCATCATCTATTCCAATCATGCCTCTTGGAAGTCTTTCTGTCAGCGCGGAGGGCGTGCCAATCTTCGCACCGCCTTATCCTAAGCATAAAGATCCATATACATTCATCATCGACAAAATCCTGAGCGTCTCGTACCGGGTGGCCGCATCACAGGTCCGGCACCTCGTGCCAGATATGTTAGAACTGGAAGACGAACCGCTCATGACGTCCTTCTTCATCGAGTATGGCATGACCCTCGTAGGGTCCTACAAGGAATACGTCCACAACGTCGAGGTGACATACAAGGGTGAGAAGTTCAACTACAATGTCATCCTGATCCTCGACAACGAGTCTGCCATCTTCGCCGGCCGCGAGCAGTACGGCTTCCCCAAGGTCTTCGGCAAGGCCGAGATCGAGCCCCAGACCGGCGGCCGGCTCGTTACGGCCAACGCCCAGAGGCCGGCCGGCCGGACCGTCGTCGATTGCGAGTTCATCCCCGAGGCCCTCGTCAACAACCCGCCTGCACCGGGAAAGTGGTCCCTCAACCTCCGCAGCATACAGCAGCCACACCCGGGAATGGCGGCCCCGATCCTGGAGCTCGTCCCCGTGTTCATGGATATGCACCTCACCGAGGTCTGGACCGGGAAGGGCCGGGTCGACTTCCCGCGTCGCTCGGCGCATAATCCTTGGTGTGAGCTGGATGTTCTGCGGTACGAGGGCAGCTTCCTGGCTAGGAATGTTACAGCCGCGCTCCAAGTCCGCGGGAGCCTTCCGTTTTAAAGGTGTGTTTTGATGGATGTTGATCTCTATGCCAAGAAGAAAGTTGGCACGGCTTCCATGTAGGATAATGGGTTCCGGGAACAACACGCAGTTGAAAGGAAGTGTGATGGAGGTGGTATAGTCATTTCAAGACGTAGTTGTATTGCTACAAGCTTGAATACTAATACTTGTGTTGTTTCCGTATATTTCTTGGCTAAAGAATGGCACATGTATCGGTATTGACAATGAGGATAATGCAAGACCGTGCTGGGGAAGTTTGAGCGGGACTCAGACGCACAAAAAGCTTCTCATTGACATCGGGCTGTATCTTGTATATCTCGGTAGAACTGCAGGCAGTAAACTGTCTCAGAGCTCGTCATTTTCTTTGCAGGTAATCCCAAAAGAGCAACAAGGTGTTGATGATAGCATTTGTTTTAACCGTTAATTTGGCATTTCAACCCATGATGACTCTTATTTAGCTATAAAGCAGGGCCTCTGCAGAGATGACAACTCCAATAAGGAACACTGATTTACAAAAGAGTCTCTGATCTTATTTGTTGATCTGTTCCTAAGGTGGATGTAGCCTACGAGAAATCTCATGCACTGTTGACTTATCACTGAGCTTCTCAATCCCTCCTCACTTCGTTCACGCCTTGATAGGCCTTCCTGCAACAGCATCTTGACACTCGAGGATACAGAACTTGGTACTTAGAGTCTTTCCAGTAAGTGATACCATACAGTGAGGGTAAGCTGAACATCGGTATTGTGGTTCAAGTCAGAATCAGAAGTAGACCTCCCACAGTGCTCAAAATGACAGAGGAGGGGAAGTCAAGTTGACGAGGAACGCTGGGTGTCCAAATTAACCGATTAGTATTTCGGTGTAGGGAAGAATTGGGAACATACAATGGCCTTGCAAGTATCCCGCCAATACTCCTGAGAGCAAAGTTGACCAGATGCTAGGCTGGCCTTTGACAAACCGATGGACGAGGTTTGGGAAGACAGGTTGTTGGAGTCTCTGGGGATGGTTCACCGTCCGACAAAAGAATGATGGGCCGGAACAAGCGATGGTAGAAAGGATCGTCTGGAGTAGAGGGACGGTATCATACCCGTTATCTACCAAACGACGGTATGTGCTTGGAGAGACAGCCTCTGCTCTTGGTTCCCCGGAACACTTTGAGGATTTTCATGTGGAAGGGTAGATGTTTAGTCTAAGACTGGGGAGAACACATTACGGGAAAACATGATGGTGGTCGGAGTATCCTCCGCATGAAAGCCTCCGGAACATCTACACTGTCTCCAGTGATCTGAGATTTGCCAGTGAGGCCTGGAGATGGACGACAAGGACTTGTTATTATTGACCTGAGGAGCCTTGCTGGCATCCCACCCAGAACCTCCAGTCACTGGAGTCTTCCCCTCTTATCAGTGCACTTGCATGATAGATACGTATCTTACGCTACACAGTTTCTGCCAGTGAATGTTGATTTGGCCATAGGCTGCCACTGCAAGCTGAAGCCCCGCGACTGCTCGCCACTTGGCAACCGCACAACTTCGCCGGACTCAAAGTTGACCTCCATCTGATACCCCCACCACGAGTCCACTCCCCCCTTGCGTGCCGCGAGTTTAAGAGTGTCGCGTATATAGCGACCTCTTCTCGACCTCCGGTACGATTTATATATACATTCTCCCTCAAAGCAACACGAGCAGCAGCCATGGCCGACCAGAGAAACCAAGGAAACGATGGTCCCCCACAGCAAGGAGGCCAGAACGGTCGCCAACAGCAAGGACAGAATGGTCCTCGACAGTAAGGAGCACAGGATGGTCCCCCACAGCGAGAAGGACAGAGACCTAACCTTGGCAGAGTCACCCCTGAGCGCAGATATCGCAGAGTCCAGGAGTGGTTGCATCACCTGGATAGAAGTCCTCCTGTCAATAGAGCCGGCCGGGGGATTGACAATCCGGTAAGACTCAACTGATTTTGATCCATGATTCTAGCCAAGGCTTCTACTTTACCTGGTTCTCCCTCCCATAGTCGGATGTCCGTAGCGGCAACCTGCCCGGCTTCCAAGCCTACGTGTCACAGATATCAACCACTCCCTACATACCTTGTTATATTTTGTCTAACTTCGATACCCCTAGGGACGAGGCATGGGCCGGGGACGAGGTATTATGCAGGCGCGTGGTATGGGCCAGGCACGAGGTATGGTCCCGGGACGAGGTACGGTCTACGGACGAGGTATGGGCCAGGGACGAGGTTTGGAGCCGGGATCTTATCCCTATGCCACTGGAGTCACAGGTAAGCGGGCATTTACTCAGCCTGAGAAGACCTGAATTGTTGGCCGGACACAAGAGACTGACAATACTGAAGGAAACGGCCAGCCGGCGAACTTCCCACCGACGATGCTCCATGGTAATCCGCCGCTGAACTACGGAAGTACGTAGAGGACCGAGCCCTGCTTCCTTTTAAAAGCTACGCGAATGATGATGCTAATGGAAGAGCAGCCGTAGGCTTTTCTTCTCTGGCCTTTGCCTCAGCTCCTCGATCTTTCGGCCCCTTCTACCAGCCTCCTTCACTGCAAGGGATGAACAATGGCCCAGGTGTCCCAAACTTCACGCAGCCGGGCCAACAAGGGGTCCAACAACCAATGCCTACTATGCCAATGGGAAGCCAAGGCAACTGGCAAGGCGCTGGAGCTGCCTGGAACCCAGGACAGGTCGTCCAAGCGGCAAGCAACCTACAGCCACGCAACCCAGCCACAGGTAATTCGGCTTCCAACGCTCCAGCAAACATCCAGCAGCCTTCTGGCGGAGAGCCTTCTCAGAAGAGACCTGCTAGCGGAGCACCCGCCGGCACCCAGCCGGCTCCAAAGAGACCTGCTGGAGAAGAGGCTTCTAGCCAGAAGTCTCCTCCGAAGAAACATGTTGGCGGAGGAGCTGGTGGGGAGGGACCAACCAGCGAGGGACCTCCTGGCGACCAGCCTGCCAACAGCAACACCACCCGCACTGCACTGTCAACCAATGCTGCTACGATGAGCATCTCAGAGCGCTTGGATAGAGGCCTGATCACAGACGTCGCCGGTCTTACCCGTCAAGAGCAGGACGAGCTTCTCATTTGGGCGCGTGAGAAGGGAATGAAGTGGAAGGACATACATCGAAAATTCAAGTTCAAGGTCAAAGAGACCACTCTTCGAGGGCGATACCGCTTCCTAATGCAGGGCCGGCCCCCACGCAAGCCCCAGTTCACAGAGCGAGACGTAAGCTACCTCCTCGTATTCCGCTTTCCTTCGTTTCGATCCCCTATAACACTGCACGGATATCTCCCTCCTATGCAAAGATCACGAACTGATGTGTTTCCAGATCGAGCTCCTCCTTGAGGCGGTGGAGCACATAGCCAAGGGCCATCTTGACGACGTCGAAAACACCAAGATCAGGCGGCTGTGGGTTCGGGCGCAGGAGTACATCAAGAATCACGGAGGCGAGACCAAAGCCGGACCCTGGACGCTCAAGAAGAAGTACAAAGAGGTTACCGAGAACATGGCTGGAATCCGCAAGGATCTGAAGCCGAGCAATGCCAAGTGGGACCACAAGGCGTACAATAAATACAAGGTCCAGGGCCAGGAGGAGGCTTCTTTCGACGATGATCCGGAGGAGGAGCCTGCTGGAAAGCACAGTGCCCACAACGGTGGCGCCGGCAGAATGGCGCCAAACAAGTTCGAGTGGAACCACGCCGAGTACGAAAAATACAACGTCGAGATGGAGGAGGGCGCTGATTTTACAGAGACCGAGGACGAGAATGAGAAGCCCGACGACAGGGAGGATAAGGAGGACGACCCTGACGCGTGATCACGGAGATTTTCGGCCGGATGGACTCATCTGTTTGGGCTTTGGCCTGGCCGGTGAGCCACGGCACACATTTTGGACCATTATTATGCAGCATACTCTGCTCCAGCGCCACTCCTCGACCGCAGACACCGTATAATCATTAATGTTCTATAGAAAAAAAAAAGAAAAAAAAATTAAATAGACAAAACCCCAGGTCAGAAGAAGCTGTCAATATTGCGCAACACGTGATGGCTTCTTCCAAGGTTGTCAAGCACCATCTGTATAGACTGTCATGGCTGGGCCTGCATTTATCCACGACAACTTGACTGACGGACCATCACGCCCAGCGTTTTCGCCCGTTTGTTCGGGCTGGATAGGGCTATATTTGTGAGTGTGTGCTGCAGACCTTGCCCTACCCTCGTGACCCCCTATTTTAGTTTGTGCGGATCAAGAAACCAGGCGCACACCACACATAATTTGATTTAGGCCGATAATCAAGGTCGTTTCTGAGACGACGCCCCGCAACTCGAGCTGAGCCTCTGCGTGCCACAAACATGGAGCTATCGCAAGCCGCCCCTGTAGAGCGGTTCGAGTGTCACGTGCAAAGTCATAGCGGCCTTCCTTGACGAACGATGGGGATGGTTAGCAGGTCCTGACAAGTGACACGGTGAAAACGCTGCAAGAAAAAGCCTCACACTTCAGGGTCTCGGCAGAGCATCTTCTTTCCAGCTGGCGGCAGCTTTTACCGCAAGGCGAACCGAACCATTCATTCCTCAAGACCCTCCTAAGACACCTACGTTGAGATACAACTACAGAATGCCAACCCGATGACTATGGGTGTGGCCATGTACCTCCTCGATGCCTACTTGGGACAGCAACGGCGGCAAGTCCAAATTTGAATACTGCATCGCACAAGCAAAAGTACTACGATCAGTGCGTGTGCGATGTACCTTAGGCTTCAACGAATTGCCAATTTCTGATAGTCATCGAATCTATGGAATCCCAGAAGAGCTGGAGCACTGAAACAGGTGCCGACTTGAGAAGGCACCACTCAAGGATAGCTACCACAGCTTAGGAGCCAGAGTCGTTCCCCCGGACAACGCATGCGCTCACATTGTGTCTGAATAGATGATCGTACAATGGCAGGCAGCGTAGGTGTAGGAGTCATCATAGACGTTTGAGACGCTCTCCTTCGTCCGACTATTGTGCTTGTCAGCAGGCCGGCTTCCGTGGTCCTCTTCGTCCAGTAGTTTCCCAAGTCTATACAATATGAGCTTGGCGAGCGGACAATGGCTAATTGACCTCTCCTCATAATCACAACAAACATTTATGCGATCAGGTATTCTGGGTGATGTCAGCCACCAGCTACCAAGCTGATACGTCATCACGAATGGGAAGCTCTCTGTTCTCCTATCCAATATCGGATGGCCTGCTCGATTCTTCAATTCCCTCTTATTATTGTACATTCCATTGTACCTCTAGGCAGTGCTCTCAAGCTTAGCTCCACTCATACTCGTAAGCAGTATACTGACCGGCATACATGGCCCTGCCTTCCGGCATCGTCCCTCAGTTGGCAGGTGACTCTAGCACTGGTCAAATTCCAGTTATTTTCTACAAGCACACAATCTTGATATCATAGGTCCTTCGGCATTGGCATTCTGTGTCAGCTTCTTGATACTGTATATTCTATGATGTGACAGTCTGAATATTAGACAGATTCTGATGCTTGACATAAGCACCCGAGTCCTTTGGTTGAGAAGTAGAATGTAGCGTCCTTGGAGGCGTTGATGCCTTTCCGGCCGAGTCTCCGTTCACTTTCATATCATAAGAGTTTTTGCGAAGCTCCGAATTTCGCTCTTTCTCCATGTGTTAAATCTCGATGTGACAGTGCCCATTCGTAAGTATGAATCTATGCAGACATGACCCATGAACGATAGAGGAATACCAGTTGCTCTCGCAAAGTACCTTCTGCGCTTGTATTCTTGGCACTAACATGGGTAGATGAAGTAAACTCCACGGAGAGTCCTTGAAGCCAGCAAGAGTATCAGGAATGGCTTAAGCAAATTGCCCAATGAAATGCTGTAAAGCTGCATGGAGCTGAAGCAAGGAAGAAACCCTCGTACTGGTTGTCTGATGCTTTGAAGGCAATATCTTCGGAGCCCATGGGGCACCTGGGAATGTGTTCAAAATGGTACAGCAAAGAAAGGGTGAACGCGTAAAAGAGACCGTGGCATGACCAATGTCGTCTTTGTCAATCACTTGAGAGTACATCATTGGCACATCACCAGGCTCCCACAGGTTCCTGATGTCGACTTTTCTGGCACAGGACTCTTGATACTAAGCGAGAGCAGCTGTCTGTTTCCCCATTTCTTGCCCAATACAGGACCCTCTGTGTACCTAGATTGCCATGAGCTGAACCAGTAGATTGAATGCTGTATCCTCCTTATGAATTGCTACAAACTCTTCATCGCGGTTTGCACTACGAAGGGCTCCAATTGGTCCGTCTATCACGGGTCTGAACGCCGTGACTCCAGATCGCGGACTTTGACCAACTCTGCGCCGGATTGGTCCATATCCAGTGACAATACCAGGCCAAAGGGACCTTGCTGGCTCCACCGGTCACCTGATCAATCTTTCAAGACATCTCTTACTTCCTCTGGAGTACTTAAACCCTCCACTACTTCCCTTCTGCCATCCTCCTCAACCACAAGTTTGAACCACCCCTCCGAGGCGTCTACGCCTTTCTTGGTTTCTCCCCTCCCTTGTCCTATCAACCACAGGGTTGGACACACCTCTAAAACGCCTCACGACACCCTCAATGCCTCTCTCTCATCAACCACAGGGTTGAGACAGACCTCTCTACCTCTCTCTCTCTCGTCAACCACAGGGTTGAAGCAAACCTCCGGTGCCCCTCACCACATCCTCTCTGCCTGTCTCTCGTCAACCACAGGGTTGAAAAAGATCTCCGGAAGTCTCACCGCCTCTACTCTGCCACCCCTCGTCAACCACAGGGTTGAATCAATACTTGGCGCCTCCCAAATACCCCTACAGATTCCAACAGCCCCGGAAAGGCCCCGGAAAGGCAGTCAGACCTGCTAGCGGAGTACCCACTGGCAGCCAGCCGGCTCCAAAGAGACGTGCTGGTGAAGAGCCTTCTGGCCAGAAGTCTCCGAAGAAACATGCTAGCTGTCCTTGGCTCTAGAGGGAGCCCTCCAAACAGCGTTGGTAAGTCCCCATCTACTGTCTCAAGGCGGTGAATGCCTCGGAGATGTTGACATTGTGGGTGTAGTCTTCGCGTGCTGAAGAACTCCCGCTCAGCGAATAAAGATTTGATGAGGAATGGCCAGTCACGAGTTTCCATCGCATCTTGGCCAGCCATGCGTGATGGATCAGACGGTACCACCCGGAGTCACTGGGATGCCAGTGAAGCTGGGATGCACAATCGCCAGTCACCGAGTGAAGATATCACGTGCATACCTGGGAGGATTGGACTCGGACCTGCAATTATAAAAAGGCACACCTCCCAAGGCAATCTTCCACTGGATTCTTCCTGCAAGGCACAGGTACTCAACCCAGGAGCTCCAGCAAGATCCAAGAGCTTCACCAGATACTGCGGTGACGTCCCTTGGCAATCCACAGGTACGATGGACTGACTTCCTTTTCTTGATGGCTTCTATCCCTCTCCTTCACCGTCACATACCAAATGGCCCTTCGTTTCTCCCATCACACAAACTCTACACATTCACTTGGACGTGGATTGATGACCGATTCTTGGGAACTGCTATATCAATCCAAACACTCTCCCTTCCGCTTTATGCTTCACTCTACAAAGCCCCCTCCCGTACCTTGACCCTGGCTCAAGTAACAACAGTACCAACACCAATTCCAAACATACAGTCAGACCAGGATCGACTGACAATAACAGGCCCAGCATCCCTAGTCAAAGACTTCAACTCCGAGAGCAGCCAAGACAATACAATCAAGATGGCTCCCCGTACGATCGCCGAGCGTGCTGCTGCCGGCGAGATCCGGAGCGTCCAGGGCCTGTCCCGCCAGGAGCAAGGCGAGCTGCTCCTCTGGGCGAGGAGCCGGCAGCCGCAGATGACGTATGGAGAGATCATTCGCCGGTACGGCTTCACTCAAAGTGAGGGCGGCCTCCGCACCTGGTACCATGTGCTCGACAAAAACAACCCCCCACGCGAGGCGACTTTCACCGCCGACGACGTAAGTCCTTCCTACTTTTGCCCTCAAAATATTCACTACAATAAGTACCAATTGTCTCTACCAGACCCGTTCACACTCCCATTCAACATATAAGCAAGGAGCTAATACGAAGTCCTATGGTATAGGACGAGCTTCTCCGACGAGCGGTCGCGCTCTTCGCAACCGGCCCTCTCGATGAGGAGAACAGCTTCAGGGGCATTTGGACCTCGGTCCGCGACTACATCCGCAAGAATGGAGCCACGACCACCGCCGGGGTCCAAAAGCTGAAGGAGCGCTGGGAGCAGATTCGCAACCAGGAGGGCGCCGCCAAGGCTGGCCCGGCCAAGGCCCGTCTTGCCAGGTCGTTCAAGGTTCCAAACGTGGCTGGGCAGAGCCAGGAATCTACTTCTGCCGAGACTTCCACCAGCCAGGCCGGACCGTCCGATGGCGACAGCTCGGCCGGCGCGGAGGCCGACGCCGACCTCGCCTGGGGAGAGTACGATCCCTTGTCCGAGAGCGAGATGAGGGAGGTGATGCTGGGAGGGGGCTCATCCGACGAGGGCTCTTCTGACGAGGGCTCATCTGACGAGGGCGTGGAGGATGGATCCGAGTGGGACGAGGGCGAGTATGAGCCTCTCTCGGAGCGGGAGATGAGGGAGGTTCTGCGCGAGGCCTCTCCTTCTACTTCTTCTGATGAGGATTGAATCGAGGACCACAACCAAGACCAGAGCAAGGAGACACACTGCTCTCGTTCCCGCAAGGGATAGGTGGCCCGTTGGTTCCGGCACGACAGGGAAGAGGGACAAAAGGCGGATGGGAGGTAATACTATAGCATTACTATATAGAGACCCTCGGAGACTCCCTCTACTCTGATAAAAATGGCACAAGCCGTCCAAACCCATCATTCTATTCTCTACCAAGTTAGACTGACTCATCGTGAGGAACACCCAATCTTACCCAAGATATCCCGCAACTGGTCTGGGTCAGACCGTAGAGCATCCCACTCGGCCTCGCTCTTGACCAGCGCAGTGCCCGCCAACACTGTCCCATTCAGCGCCAGCTGTCCAACCTCCTTCCCGTCCCTAGAGCGCACGACATCCCCTTCAGCCACGCGCGGGCAAACCACCAAGGAAGTCCGCGTCATCCCGAGGTTGTAGCTTATCTTCGCCGGCGTGTCGTCAGCCGCGAGGTTCCCCAGCTCCTTCTCGTCCAGCCCCGCCGCGGCACACGCCCTGCGGTACATCCTCACGTACGCTGACCGCAGAGCCTCTGGTTCGATGTCGTCGGCTATCCGCTCGGCGAACGTGGCGATCGGAAGCCCTGCGTGTAAGTTGCTCTCCTCGTTGTCCCCGGCGAGCTGGTCAGCCAGAACATCCCAGCCCACCTCTCCAGCGTCCTCGCTGGCGTCCGGCAGACCCTCACGCATCTTCTCTACGGGGAGGAGCTGCAGGTGCCTGTGCGGCTGGCTGGCGCCGCTGTGCTCGCCCGAGTTGAAGAACACAAAGAGCTCCCTGCCCCCGCCGTCGTGATCATGGTAAGCCCGTATGCACGCGTGCGCCGCGGCCAGGTCGTCCGCCGCCAGGAGGTGGGTCTGCTGCTTGAAGGCGCGGGTGACGAGGATGAAGTGCTCCGGCACGACGGCGAACTTGTTGAGCACGAGTCGGTGGCCCGGCTGCAGCTCCGAGATGAGGGCCGTGGGCGGGGGGTCCTCGAACGGGTTGAAGGGCTTCGCCTTCTTGTCTTGGCCGTTGCTGGCCGGCGGAGGGCCTTTGGGCTTGTTGGCCAGAGACGGGGAGAAGCGGAGTTGGAACTGAGCGAGGCGTTAGCAGGTCAGATAGTCCTTCTGGGGATTGTGGTGGTGTGACTACCCTGAGGAGGGCGTCTGAGACGTACTGGGACTGATCCTAGCTTCAGGACAGCGACCTGTGTTGGATAGAAGTTGACATCGCCATTGGCCTTGGCAGTGTTGAATTTGGCCCTCACCAGCTCTGGGAGATTGGCGGGAACCTTTACTGCTGACATCCTGGCACGTAGCATCCGTCTACGAGTTTGGGATGATGATGCACTAGAAGTAGTCCAGGCTACTCGTCGCCGGAGCAGGCGCGTGGGCATGATGGTGAAGTTGAAGTTCAATTCAGTGGATTCCGGAGTATGACGTAATCAGGGGCAGGGACTCGGTACGCTCTGGACGGCATGGAGCTTGAACAGGACGAGGGAACGATAGAGACAGAAGAGGGCAGCATTAATTGAGCAGTATTGTCTGATATTATGGGCACTTGGGTATCTCCCGCATGCGTATTCTTTTCTCAAGTATTCTCTATCCATAACATTAACCACATTCCAGCCTGTCTATATCCCAGGCAGGCCAACTATTGCTCTCAGGGGCGGCGCGATTCTTGGTAAGATGTAGATGGCGTACAGACCCGCAGAGGCGACCAGAAGACCGGTAAGCTGTGAGAAATGGGTTAGCATGATCGGCGCAGAGGGGAACAGGGCGAAGGGCATACCTTCTCGATCCACGTGTGGAAGAAAATGGCCGTCATGAGGATCATCCACAAGCTCAGCAAAAATACACCGCCCGCGAGTTTCCCTCCCAGCGCGAGCGCTTCCCAGGCACTCCGCGGACGAGCCGCCTCTCCCCCCTCCGAGTGGTCGCGCTCGCCCTCGACGGTGGCGCTCTTGACGGCCCCGTCGTGCATGATGATGCTCCTCTCGTCCCTCAGCTCGACGACGCCGGCGGCGGCCCCTCGCTTCCAGTGGTTCAGGTACACCCAGCCGACCTCCTGCAGCAGGAAGTAGCTTCCCAGGACCAGCAGGAACACGTGGCCGCTGATGTCGTGGCCGCCGCGCCACTTCCCGCCGGCCGTCTTGCACGCCACGGCGGTGAAGATGTCCCTGCCGGTGACGCCCGCGCCGGCCTCCAGCTTCGCCTCGGCGAGCTCGCACTTCCCGCCCGTGAAGAGGAACGAGCGGTCGATCAGCGCGGGGCCGAAGCACCACTGCGTGACGAGCACCCACCACGTGGTCACCAGGCCCCAGCGAACCAGGGCGCGGGTCTTTTGCTGGCCGCTGCGGACGGCCGGGTGCGTGAAGAGGAAGACGAAGAAGGCGAGCGAAACCCAGGCCCAGCCGCGCTTGACGAAGTAGACGTTGAACACGTTGGACTTGCGCGCAAAGTACGACGGCGACAGGCCCGGGTCCTGGCTGTGCGCCTGCATGGCGGGGAAGTAGGGCGCGTTGCGGACCTGCGGCGAGAGGAGCGAGAAGAGCGTGCCGAAGGTCAGGATTATCGGGTACAGCAGCAGGGCGGCGGCCTCGAGCGGCGTGGGCAGGAAGGGCGGGTTGCGCGACATGGTCGGGCGGCGGCGAGAGGAAGAGGACGAGAAGCTGCCGTCGTCGGACTGGGGTGATGCGTCGGGGACGGAGAAGGTCATGCCCGTGCGTTGTCTAGTATCTCGGGCTTGTGAGCCTTCCATAGCAGAGGCAGAGGTATGGGAGCCGGTCGGGAGGGAGGTTGGAGGTTTCGAGGTCGGACGCAAGACAAGATCGGCAGAGGCCCCAAGCCGTGGGCTCGAGGTCGCAATGCACACGCAGCTCCGGAGTCTTCGCTCAAGTCTGTAGAAGGCAGCAAGCGTTGCGCGTCGTAGTTGGTCACCGGACTCGCTCTATGGCTGGGTGAGGTTGGGGAGGCGGCGAGGGTGAGTACCAGAGGACATGCAAGATTTGGCCCTCGCCTATAAAACGACAGTCGCCTTTGTCGCCAGTCCCATTCGAGCGATGACGTTGCCGAAATTTTGGGGCGCTGCCACGGAGCTCGCTGGCCTCACAGAAACTGGTGGGGCCTGAGAGAATCGAAGCTGCACTAACATTGCCTGGGTCAGCGTCTATGCAGCACTGTTAGTAAGTGCTGGGTAAGGCAGGCTGCCTCAACAGAGCACCAGCAAGATCCTGGCCACAACTCCTCGTCTTTGTCACTGACCGTTGCAGCATGTTCTACATCTAGAAGCATACCGTGACACATCAGATTTCAGGTTGAACATTTCAATTTGGACAAGAGGCAAGGCAGTCAATATTTGTTTGAGAGTAATCCATTGATCATCCTATGTACTGGCCCTCCCATCAACCGACGAGATCGGGCACACTGTGACCCTGGCCTTTTTCTATGTACTGGTCCTCCCAATTTGAATTTTTGAAAACAATCGATGGATTCAAATCCAGATGGTATCTCCAGTTTCCCTGTACGAACCGAAACGCCTTCCATGCTACCCAAGAAGGGCCTTCATGGAGAAAGAAGAAGAGAATCGTGAAAAATGCCACTGTGGGCCGATCATAAAGAAGTGAAGTCGTCATCACACAAGTGCGAGAAGAAGGTCTTGTGCTGCGCCTGTGCCATCCTAGGCAGTGCTGAAGTAGCTGAGTGTCGCGCAGAAAGTGCTGCGGTTGTCGGCGTCAAGCGCCTTGGACTCGCCATCGACAGTCACCATGTTGGTGGCGGCCTTGGTGGACAGGCCGAAAAGGTGCACCGCCGAGCTCTCGATCGAGACCATGTTGTTTTGGCAGTCCGCGGTAACGAGACACTCCTGGTTGTAGTCGTCGAAGAACGAGTACAGACCGGCACCGTACACAAAGACATCCTTGGAGTCCACAATACGGAGACCCCACGTGCGAGCGTCCTTGGATGCGGCGCCGTCGAAGTTAGGATCAGTGTAGGTCGCGTTGATGGTGAAGGGTGTGGGTGCAACTGGGTTGCCCTGGAAGTAGGCGGTCTCGGTCTGGATGAGTGCCATGTAGACGGCCGAGGCGTTGACGAGCTGGTAGTTGTAGAGGACGGAGTGCTCAGATGAGGTGCCGTACAACCAGACAGGGCCTTGGGACTCGATCAGAACGCCGCGGCCGTTGTAGATGTCGATCTGGGCCGAGTTGGCAGTGGGCTCAAGGTCGTGGTCGGCAACCCAGAACCAGGTGTTCTCGAGGTAGACGTCAGAGGCGGAGCTGGTGACGTGCATCATCATGAAGGCACCCTCGCAAGCCTCGTTGGCACCGTGGGTAGTGCCGTTGTTCTTGGCGCATTGCCCGACGAGCAGCTCGGTGCCAGCGGAACCACCGATACGGTTGTGGACGTCCCACATGCCTGCCGCACCTTGAGAAGAGGCCTTGAGGTTCCACTCGATCATGATGGCGCCCGGGGCCGGACCGGCCGTCTCAAACATGAGGTCGGTCATCTCGACGGCACCAGTGTCACCAGGCTGGCCGACCTGGAAGACAGGGCGAGGGGCTTCCATGTTGGCGAAGTTGGCTCCCTTGGCCATGATCAAGGGCCAGATCTCTCCGGTGATCTTGATGTCCTTGGGAACCTTGACAGTGTCGGTGATAATGTATGCGCCGTGGTCGAAGTAGAGGATCTGGTCAGCGGTCAGGCTGTCCATGGCCTTCTGGATGGCTGCCGTGTCGTCGGTCTGGCCGTCACCCTTCGCGCCCGCGGACTTGACCGAAACGAAGTTGGCAGCAGGAACGGTCTCGTACTGAGGCTTGCTGCGGGTGAAGACTGCGCCAGCTGAGTTGAGCAGAGACTCGGGCTTGGCCGCGGTCGACTGGGAAGCCTGGACAGCCTTGACCGCGGTTCCTCCAGAGACGGTGTTGCCCTGAACGAAGTTTGCCACCTTCTGGTTGCCTGGCAGGATGGTTGCGCCGCTGGTGGAGTCCTTGACGGCAATGTCCACGCCAGAGCTCATGTCCACGTTCTCAATGATCAGGGTTCCGTTCGTACCAGTCTGCGTGGTGGCGTACGAAGAGTTGACGCCGATCGGAGTGTTGGTGATGGTGCTGTCAAGGAACAGAGCAGATCCGACTGTCTGCGCACCGGGGCCGCCCGTGCTAAGGTCGAGGCCGAGTCCGCAGCTGTCGATCTTGACGTCCTTGAGAGTCCAGACCCAGTTCCAGTTCATGTAGATTGCGGTGTTGCACTTGCTGAAGGTCAGGTTGCGCGTGGTGAACTGCTGGTTACCGATGAACATGCCAATACCGCCACCGGTGAACGACAGGTCGCTCATGAAACCGCCGGAGCCGTTGTCCATAAAGATGCCCTTCTGCTGGTTAGCAGCGTCGCCGCCCTGAACCATGTTGAAGTGGATGTTCTGCAGCGAGGTTGCCTGAGCCACCTGCCAGTGAATGCCCGCACCCTTGGACTGGTCGAGCCCGGTGAGATCGATGTTGAAGTTTCGGATTTGACGGAAGAAGTTGTTCTGGTTGGTGTACCAGTTGCTGCCATCCGCGTAGTTGTAGGGGTCAGCATCGATCACGGCCATTCCCTCGAAAGCAGGCAGCGCCTTCAGGGTGGGAAGCTGGACGGCGTCACCGACGAGCTGGGTGTAGTAGAATTGCACGATCGGCTCGCTGACCATGTAGGTACCGGGAGGGAAGTAGACGATGGCAGGTGTGGTCGTGGACGATCCACAACCCTGACCACAGCGATTACCGTCCGAGATGGCCTTGTTGATGGCCGCAGTGTCGTCGGCAGCACCGTCACCAACGGCACCGTAGTCCTTGACGTTCCGGAAGACCTTGTAGCCTGCCTCGCCGAACGCCGGGGCGCCGTTCCTGGCGATGTCGGCGAGCCAGTAGCTGCTGCTACCCGAAGCAGCAGCATCAGAGGCCTGAGGAGCTGGAGCCGCCAAGGCGGGGAGCGCCAGCAGGACGCTCGTGATGAGCTTGGAGAAGATCATCTTGACGTAGCACAGCTATTTGTCGATGTCTTGTGTGGAAGAAATGACTTGGAAGGAAAGTAAAGGTGATGTCTGAGGTGTCCGATGTCAGTAAGTTGCAAAATGCGTGTTACCAATTGCGCAATGTAGCTGTAATGAACAGTTGTAGAATGTTTCTGGCTGGCAGAATCGATCTTTTTGTAAATGGACACAACGATTTGTGGAGGGAAATGGGACAGTTGTGCAGGGATAGAAAAAGTGAGATGTTTTTGTATGGCAGAAGATTCCAAATGGTGAGGACTCGACTGGTGGTGAGTGAAGGGGAGGTAGAAGTAGCAAGCAGGCACAATAAATGGCAGACACGGCCCCCATTGAATCACAATGCCATGGATGATTGTGACAATGCTGTTGCTTTGTGCCAGGTCTGCCAAACAAAGCTGCCTCGATGACATTGTGGAAAATGCCTTGCCAGTGGCCCCAATGTCTGGTAACAATTCACTCGAGGTCGAGTCACCGCCACCCCCACATGATCAGATATGAGACAATGGAACTCAACAGGACAAGCTGCTTGCTTGGCCCCGTGGTTTCCCTTGCTCCAAGGTATTGTTGACTTGGGGGGCGCAGTGGCAGATGATGGGGGTCTTGATACAGGGCAGGGACGAGTGATGAGTTGGATGTCTTGGTGGTTTGCAGCGGGTCATGACGAGGACGTCACAGAAGAAGCAAGAATGACTGTGATTGACGGTATGAATACTCACATGTAGAGGGCTTTTGAGACAGAAGGCTGCGATACGGCTTACTGCTCTGCAGGGTGGCGGATCGAGGTGGGAGGAAAGGAAAGAATGACTCCACAGGAGCGTGTAGCTGTCAAGAATGAATGAAGAAGATGTGATGAAAGTGACAGAAGGGAAAGGACCGAAGAGTTGTGGTTGGGATGCGTCGTGTTAAAAGCAGGGTGACAGAGGCGGGAGATCCAAGGTGGCGGGCATGGTGTTGAAGGGGGCTGCAGGGATGTGGTGATGGGAGGGAGGGTCCCATCAAGAAAAGGCGCCCACCCTGACTGTTGCGGCGCCAGAGCTCGAGCTCCCCTGAACCAGTCAACCCATCCCAGCTTTTTCGTGTTTCCACCTGTTCACCCCCTCGGTGCTATGGCAGACCCCACCCGCGTGTCCAGTCGCCATTGAAAATATCCCGGAACCCTGCCCTATATTGTTCTATTATTCTGCCTGTTTGGTCCTCCGGTGTTCCTCGTCTGATGGTAGCGAGAGCAGTGTCCCTCATGCCCCCTACACTTTTGATCTGGACCTGTCCTTGATGCCTGTCACGAGCCGTGGAGATACACACCGTTCCGCCGGACTTTCTGGCCCGAAATCAAGATCCAGGCATTCTCCGTGCCTAATCGGAGCGATTCTGGAGCAGCATGGGTATTCTGGGAGACGCCCGCGGGCGGCAATCCACGAGCATCCAGGTCCGGGCGGCAGATGTCAGGTACCACGTCAACGAACGACAAATCTAGCACATCGGAACACGTATCTACTGACTAGTAGCTGCTAATCTACTTCTTAGCTGGCTGTACGGACGTACGGCGGGCGTATTGTGGCGATGCGGGCATCGAGAACTCATCTGGGACCTGCCACCTGCCATCCCAACGCATGTTCTCGCACGCACACATGCAGACAGGCTACATGCACGAACACGCACACGCACACCGTAAACGTCTCGCAAGCAGGTGCCCAGCGTGGACAAGCTGCCCCTACTGCGTGTCAGACGAAGCTTGACATGGGACCAAGCTTCAATAGGTGACGCTGTATCGTGGTAGAGAAAAAGCCATCCCGGGGCCAATCAGCAGCGCACAGATCCAAATTCTGCCCAACCTTGTTCGGTGAGCCAAGTCTCTCTCTTCATGGTTCTGCCGGCACGGGGCCACGGGGATGGGTGGACATGGAATGTCGAAAGTAAAGTGAGGTTAAAGATGGGATGATGCAGGGTGCTTGATTGAGTTGCCGTCGGCCCACCGAGGACGAGTTCCTGGCCTGTCGTTGCGTGGTTCTGCAGCTGTTCTCATGCACCCGTCCCTCCCTTCCAAAAAGGGCAACCCTGCCCGTGTGCCGTGATTCGCCACGGCTCAGTGCCCCTGGATCTGGACTGCATCTGGACTCTACTGTAATCGTACACACGTAGCGAGGCATCTTCTGCGTATCCCTGATCATAGCACTGATATTTTCCTTCATACCGCCCCCATCTGGTCTTCGCCTCGCTCGACTGCCAGTCAGCCAGTTCTGCACTTCACCGCCTGCAGCTTGTTGACGCCCCGTCGCCAGGCTCCGTTGGATGACATAAGCACCGTCCTGGCGCTTGCCCTCCCAAAATGGAACTGGTGGTCAACCTTCCGTTTCAGAAACATCCCGCGACAGGGGTGGTCCATCACCCCTGTCGACTTAGCGCCGTTTGACAGTTTTAGTTGCCGTGCCTTGCAGCGAGCGTTGTTTGGCTAGCTTGGACCTCGCGGCTCGGTGGGGAGATTGAGCCTGTCAATGTGTCAATGCAGACCATGTTTGTACACAAGTCGTGGGCCCCTTTTCGCCTCCTCCTCACCTCGCCTCTCGCCGTGCTGCTCGACTGGGCCACAAACAGCACTTTGCCGAGTGTGACTGGCCCCAGCTGTATGCGCGTCAGGGCAGCAATTCGGACAAAGGCACGCGGCCGGGTGCCCAACCAAACAAATTCATTCTCCTACCCGGGCTACCTGGACGAAGAGAGAGACGGCCACGTCAATTGATCCCGCTGGCCCAATCTGCTGGCCTCTATTCGGTTTTATGCCTCCCTTTTTCTTTGCGCCTACCCGTCGACGAGTAAGGTTACCGGGCAATTAAGCCGTCTAGCCGTGGAATGGACGAACTTGTTTCGAGTTGGGCTTGTTTCGCCAGCTTTGACTGGCTCGCACTGCTGTTTCTCACTCTAAGGTTAAAAAATTCCATTCGACAGCATCTTCGGATGAACGCTCGACCACTCTCTTCCCCCGAAACGCTGTCACTCCTCGCTACGGGGAACAAGGGAGTGTTTTGAAACATCCCCACATCTGGCCTATCGTAACCTGCCGTCAATGCATGAGGGACCCGCACGGCCGCTCTCCCACTTGGGCATCCGAACCTGCAGAGGTTGGTGGCACTGCACAGAGCCCATCTGCCAGACCAGGAGAACAAGTCATGTTTCGAAACACAAATATACACAAACAATGCCGCATGACCGTCTGCTTGTCTGTCCCTTGATGCATCGTCCGCCGGCCAGCCTTGCCCAGTGTCAGGGATTGACTGCTGCAGGCCCTCTGACTCGACCAGCACCACCTGCTTGACGCCTTTCGCATGCCTTGTATCCGTCGTGGCTGATCGAGGCGCCTGCTGATCCTTTGTGATTGTGCCCCAGACGACGACGCAATCCTGATTTGGATCACCGAGCCTGGAAACCCACAAGGCGACTGATCGCCCTGTCTGCGTGTCTCTCTCAACAGGCGCGCTGCAATTGCCGCGCGCAATCGCCACAAGGGTCCATCAAGATCGGCATACGCCCGCCCCCGAATGCGACGGGAGGCTCCAGATCTTGGCAGATCTCCCTCTCCGGCTAGCACGACGTCGCAGGCACTTCCCTGGCATTCTCCAGAGCATAAATTATTTTCTCCGCACAATCTTGTCTAATATGCGACCAACGACGCCTATAGCCCCCAGATGCAAGGTGATGCTTCGACTCACGCATGTTTGCCACTGCCAACATCCGTGAGAGACATTTACCAGATGTGGTAGTCGATATTGCGGGGGATCTCGGTCACCCGCATAGACTATAACACGGTTGCCCATAGCTGGCACAGACAGCCTGCCCATTAACCAATGCCTTGGCGCCAGCACTATGCGTTGGTGGATGTGATGGCCCGAGTGGCGACCCTGCGTGTGCGACGTGGCACAAATCGGTAGACAATATGTATCAACAAAAAAGCACAAATTGATTGCAGCGGCGCCGGGAACGGGCCGTTGCTCTCAGATCTGCCATCACATGCATCTAGTTGACGTGACACAGCTGCGTCACATGTTCCGGGCTTCTGCATGGCCACCGAGGGGAACGCTGTCGGGAGCTTACTCAGATTCCGGTTGTGAATAGTGTCAGTCGTCGGAGCCATGCAGTACGATTGAAGCCGCACCGCGAGACTAAAATTCAGTTTCTGCAACAGCCGACACTGCTCCAAGGTAAAGTTATAATTTCAATTGCACCTGCGGCCTGTCTGGCCGGTCTTGTGTCTCGGAAATCAAGATGTCACACTCCGTGGCTGCCTGACCGCCACATGTGTGGCTCCAGGGGGTCTTGTCTCCAGAGCGTCGCTTCCATGGTCTGACCGGGTTGGATCTAGTCGTCTGCACTCCCTCTATAACCCTGCCATCTTCCGGACTCAAGCTAATGCCACGAAGCATCGTGAACACTTGGTTATAGAGCGTACGCAGATCGCCAAGTCATGTACGCGGGCGAGTACGCAAGTACCAAGGAGAAGTAATCTGTTTGTAGAAGATCGAGATTGCCGGTATTGTTAAACTACATCGTGAACACATACCAGAACTCAAGTCTAACTTCCTATGTCCGAGCAAAGAATATACAGACCGCATTTAGATATTTACATGACATCCGAGTCCGGGCGTTCAATTGAGTCCTCGTGTCTCTGGGCCTTGAGAAACCTGGTTTAGCCTGCAGTTTATGGAAGCAGGAGGGCAAGTCTTGCGAATCTGTTCAAGCAGAATTGGTCGAGTAGATGGTTCGAGAGACATCACGAAGACCAAAGTTCCCACTTTTACACAATATCAAAGAACACGGAGATTCGCACCTGTCAGGGAGGGTACATCAGTACATCAACCCATACTATAGCTACAGCTAAAGCACATCACCCAGACCTAATTCACACACCCACACCCAACACCTATACACCTGACACCCACACAACCACACACCCAATACCTATACACCCAATACCTATACACCCAATACCTATACACCCAATACCTATACACCCAATACCTATACACCCAACACTTATACACTTATATACTTAATACCTGTATACCTAATAGGTGTTGGGTATGGGTATTGGGTGTGGGTGTTGAGTGTGTAAATTCTTATATGGTTTAGTGTTGGTTGATGTATCGGTGTGCCCTCGATTTTGGGGGGTGCAAATCTCTGTAATCATATGAAAATGCCGGGCTTTTGAACTCATAAATGAGAGTAGGGTCAAGGACAAGACATAGCCTAGAAGAAGATCTTCTCGATCAATATAGTACGCAACGCTCTATAGTTCTATTCGTTATCACTCTAATTCTCCTGTGATGCATTTGCCAGCCCTTTCTGTATGTCGTCGTCGCTTCGAGTCCACACACCTCTGAAACCAACTGTGCAATATCTCGGTAGACTGACTCACTAGTTGTCTCTCAGACTACCTGCCAGGCTTCGTACTCGCCCATTTCCCACCTCCGCATCCGGTAGTAGGAGGTTCAGAAATACCCCGATTACAGCGGCAATGATGAAAGGTGTTTCCACAATCAGATTGACGCCCTGTAAGAAGCCAGACAACCGCACATTTGAGCCGCTGTAATCGAGCACCTGGCTGAACCAAGTCGGCTGTACAATGTCCATGAAGCCGATGGCCAGAGACGTCGACAATATGAACCGATTCCGCCTCGTCCAGGGTATCAACGCCAGCACCCGCACGCCAGCCACGGCAATGGTGCTGTACAGGAAGACTTGCATTCCACCCAAGACGGAGGGCGGCATCGAAGCGAAGATGGCACCAAACTTGCCAAATATCCCCATCAGCACGAGAAAACCGGAGGCGCACCACCCTGCTCTCCGGCTCGCGCAGCCCGTCAACACGATGACACCGTTGTTTCCAGCTTGGCCAACCATCGGTCCGGCCGTGCCGAGCGCACTAAACAGACTACCCAGGCCGTCGCAGAGGATGCCTCCTTGTATGCGACTGTTGAAGCGGGTCCCCTCGATCTCGACGCCGGAGATCTCGGCCGTGGCCAGGATATCCGGCATGGTGCTGACGCCTTGGCAGATGAACATGATAAGTAAAGGTAAAATTAAAGCCCCATCTACCGAGAGCTTAAACGTCCTCACCCAGAGGAACGTCACCACAGGCGCCTGCTCGATCTGGCTGGGGCTCCAGTACCCCGTCGCGCCAGAGATGGCACACCCCACCGCCAGCCCGCAGATGACGCTCGAGGACTTCATCAGGGGCGACCCGAAGAACTCGACCAGCACGATCGTCGCGAAGACGCTGAACCCGAGGCCGATGAGCTTCGGGTCGCCCCAGGGCAGGGGCCGCGGCGCGTCGACGCTGGGGCAGAGCGCGTAGAAGCCCGTCCCGTCGTGGCAGCTGCTGCTCCCGCCCCAGTTCTGCATGCCGTTGCCGATGAGGTAGACGCCCACGAGGAGCAGGAGCGTGCCCGTGACGAGCTTGGGGAAGACCCTGTTTAGCAGCCTGGGGGGGACGAGCGACATTGCGATCTGGATCCAGACGGTGCACAGCAGCGAGCCGAGGAGGGCGCCATAGGCGTCAGGGCAGGGGAGCTGCGTCCCATCCGGGCCTGTGGGACAGGAGCCGCTGGCGTATAGCTTGGCCGTGTAGGCGATGGCGATGGCGATGATGTCGAAAGTCGGGCCAACCACAGACAAGAGGCCGGTCCCAATGAAGAGCGGCGTCTTGGCTATGTGGATGCGAGTCACCTGGAGGGCAGTGGCGATACCGGTGGTTATGAAGGAGGCGGAGACGAGGTACTCGGTTGTCGCGGTGTCTAGGTAAAAGGCACCGCCGGCGAGGGCAAGGATGGGAGAGACGACCGAGCCGATCATTGTCAAAGCGTGTTGTAAGCCGAGGATTATGGTTAGCAAGATAGGAACCTCGTCGTTGAGACCATAGAATGGAGGCTCATGATCCTTGTAAATCTTGTTCATGGGCCATATGTTTGGTGTGACGAGGTAGAGATAGTCCTAGGGAAAGCATTGTCAGTGATGTCTGTGCGTGCGCAACTTCAGGTTGGGACCGAGCAGACTACAACGTACATAATTCCCAACCCATCCCTCCTTGCTGGTAACGTATTCCTTGACATCTCGCCATCGAGAAGACTTCTCCGTCATACCGCTGCCGCGCTTAGACGTTGCGTACGACTCGTCAGTGTGGTCGTCTTCCTCGCGCTTCAGGGGTAACTCGGACACAGCCATATCATCACCACTTTTCCTTCAACCTTCTCGAAGACTTTTTGTCGCAGCTGAAAGTTTGAAGAAAGCCGGCGGTGATTTTGATTTTGAATGATACGCTGCCTTTGGCAATTTTCTTATCACCCCCCTCTCCAAGTTGAAAGCCCTCAACCAACCGGAGTACTCCGAGGGACACGAATCCCCCGCCTGCCGGACGACTGATTGCTTAGAAATGCCGGAGAAGGACCGCATGAATGCAACTACCGACATGATTTTTTAAGGTTTTAACTCAACACTGTGTTACACTGAAGACGATTACGACCACCGAGACTCGCCTCGTTTTAGAAGCCATGATGTCTACACTTTTCCAGCATGCCACAATCATCACGGTCAACAAGAAGCGCGAGATCATTCTTGATGGTGCGATTCTGGTTGTTGGCAATCGCATAGCCTTGATAGACAAACACTCAGCCGTTACTGCGCATCCTGAATTCGCAACAGCTCAAGAAGTCCGAATAGTCGACTTGGCTGGCAAGATCATCATACCTGGTCTGATCAATACTCACTGCCATACTGTTCAGTCCCTCCTCAGAGGTTTGGCCGAGGACTTATGGCTTCATCCATGGATGTGCGATGCCATCTGGCCTCTAGAGGCAGCTTATGACACAGACGATGGATATCACGCAGCTCGGTTGACGATCGCTGAGTTGCTGAAAGGAGGCACGACAACGTTCCTCGAGGCGATGCTCACGCATAGCGCCGGCTTCGACAATGTTGTACGAGCTGTCGGCGAGTCGGGAATCAGGGCCTGTCTGGTAAGCTTCTATAATTTGCAAGAGATTTGAAACGTGCCGGAATACAAGGATACTGACATATTCCCTCGCCAGGGCAAGTTGGTCAAACCACAGGGCACCGCCACCGACACTCAGATTTCCGACGTCCGCGACAGGGATTTGGCGCAGATGTCCATCAAAGCCGCCCTCGCAGCCCACCAAGCCCACAACGGCTCCTTCTCGGACCGACTCCACGTCTGGATGGCAGCCAGCACGCCCAGAGGGTCCCCGCTCTCCGAGCACCTCGCCATCGGGAGCGCCTGCCACGAACACGGGGTGAACCTGACCATGCACTGCGCCGAGGCGTCGCGGGACCGGGAGATCTACCGGGACTGCTACGAGGGCAGGACGCCCGTCCAGTTCTGCGAGGACGCGCGCCTGGTCGATGCAGGCTCAAGCTCAAGCTCAGGCTCCTCCTTCAAGACCGTCCTCGCACACATGGTGCACCTGGACGCGGCGGCCGACCTGCCCCTCCTCGCGCGGAGCTCCCGGGGCGCGAGCGTGGCGCACAATCCCACGAGCAACTGCAAGCTCGCGTCGGGCGTCGCTGCTGTCCCGGACATGCTGGCTGCGGGCGTCAATGTGAGCCTGGGGACGGACGGCGCGCCGTGCAACAACACGTATGACATGTTCCGCGAGATGCACATGGCGAGCGTGCTGCAGGCGGGCACGAGGATGAAGGCCGATGCTCTGCCTGCTACGACCGTGCTGGAGATGGCGACCATAAATGGAGCGAAAGCGTTGGGTCTGGATGAGGACGTGGGCAGTTTGGAAGCGGGAAAGAAGGCGGATTTTGTGGTGGTGGGTGTTCCGCTTAGTGCGGCGCCTTTTGAAGAGGCGCAGATCGTCGAGGGCGGCATCGATCCGGTGACCGTGGTGGTGCATAGCTGTACCGCGGCGGACGTCGAGTCCGTGGTCGTGGACGGGAAGTTAGTCGTTGAGAAGGGGCAGCTGGTGAACATGGACGAGGACGAGATCAAACGCAACGCAACAACAGCTATCAGAGGCATAAGAGACAGGTCAGGTGTGAAGGCTCGACCATTGGCAGGTTGGGTAATCAGATAACAGGGGCTGTGGGTATATAAAGACTAATCGAGAAGAAGAAAAATCGTTTCTTCCGTGGAAGCCATGAGCCATTCGTAACCAAAACCGCACACGACGAGCACTTCAAGGTGCCTTTCTTCGTGATCAAGAGCCACTCAATTGCTCTTGGACGAGCCACGCGTGAGCATCGACCTCGTGTCAGAGCCATAGCTTGGACTGTCCCTCCTCCTTTCGAACTCCTTCAGCATAGTATACACCTGAGCCCAAGGTATTAGTTATTTTGGTCCAGTTGAGGGGAGACGAGTGGAGGGAATGGGTGCAACCAGGTAGGATTAAGTTTCACTTACTGTGCCCAGTGGGATAAATGTTTCGATCACCTTCCTGTATTCCTCGGGAAAGTGGGCAGTGGCCACGTCAATCAACTCTTCGTTGCACCGGTTCCACCGCAGCACCTCGGACCAGCTCACGATCTCGTCACCGACCAGGAACGTCGGGAAAGTTGCCAGCGCCAGCTCGTTCAGAATCCAGTCTCGCTGGAAGTATGGTCTCTGGAGGAATTTCGCGAGGGCGATGACGTTGGGCAGTTCGCGGAAATCCGTCACGCCCTCGGGCATTTCCCACAGGGGTTTGATCTCCTCCAACCAGACGTGGTGTGGTGGGTAGTTTTCCGGGTGAAGCTCCTTGTCCTCGGGGGTACCAAAGTGGTGCGGGAGGGCCCTGTCGCAGGTTCGGATGACGTTGACGGCTATGTCGCTCATCTCGTCCTTGGTGCCCAGCCATCCCACGACGGCCTTGGCGTTCCGGTATGCGTTCGACATCATCCTGTGCTGTTCCTTCTGCTCCCGTGCGTCTCGCCGGTTGACGCAGACCGCGTCCAGCCAGACGAGCAGTGTTGTGCTTTGGTTCTTTGCGCGGTCAACCTCGGGTCGTTGGAAGCCAAGGCCGCGGAGGATGTTGCCGAGCCAGCGAGGTGGTCTCTTGTCGGGCTTTGGCTCCTTTGACCTCCTCGCCTCCATCGAGGACCCCTCTCCTTCGGAGGCATTCGAGCTCACGTCGGACTGCGAGAAGACTGCCCTCGCATGTCGTAGGGCTGACCCGAGGTTGGCGGGCAGCGCGATGCGCTTGTTGTCTATCTGGACTTTCTCCGAGACATCAGTGTCCCCGTACAGAGCCGACACTCCGATGTATTCCAGGTCGGGAGTCAGCTGTCGGTTGACGAGGCGGGCGACGATTATGTCACTGATGTCACTGGCGGGTTGGACTTCCAGGAGGCGGATATCGTGGCGGTCGCGGGAGAGGTTCTTGTAGTTCAGCTGCCGAGTGGAGTTGCTGAGACCCTGCGCCGTCGCCATCGTGTCGTAGAGTCGTTCTGACGGTTCAGAATTAGTAAAAGGTCGGACGAGTATGAGATGTAATTTTATGCATATTGCTAGCGTACGCCTGTGTTTTGCTTTGTTTTGCGGCAACTCCTCTGGCCGTCGACGGATCGCCCCTGGTTTCCTCGACCTGGCTTCTCCATTTTGATCGTGTTACGACCCCCGGGCAAAGGCCCTGTACTTCAAATACCATCAAGCCACGTGCCAGTCATGCCAGAAATGATGTCAAGCTCTATCCCTGCTGCCAGAGCCTGATCTGCGATATATTGGCCCCAGGTTGGGGCGCTTTGGAGCGTGGTGTCACCCACAGTGGATCTAAATTCCCAGGGGCCCACCACCATCTTCTGGATTTTCAAGCGAGGAGCTCCTCTCATTGTGGACAATCTGCTATGGACTGACCGCCCTTATCCACTCTGGTGCGTCCAAGTCCCGAGGTCGCCTGCAGCACGTCCTCGACCACGAAGCAGAATATTACTAGAGTGATTGTTTTTGAAACTGCCACTCGGTAAGACCGGGCGAATAAGCAGGCGAGACGTGTGAGCCATGGTCCTCGACAGGAGGCGGAGATGCTCTGACTTGGCCGGCCGCTAGCACTCATTAGTTGGCCTTTGCCAATGCAAACTGGGTCGTTTGGCCTATCGTAAGATCTTCGTAACGCTGACCTCGAATGCAACGTCAAGCAATTTATGCAGAAGATGGTGCAGCGAACCGCTGGTGGCTTGCAGGGTTTCTGACTAGATACTAGCCAGCTGCTTGGGTCCACTCCGTACTGTCACTCTCGGGACAACGCCTGTCAGTGGGCGGGAGCAAAACCCACATCCCCCTTGAGCTGATGAACGGCTTGCCGCTGCAGCCAAAAGGATCAAGATAAGAGTCTGGCCCTGCTGCATTTGTTCAGCTGCTCCCTTGGAACGGCGATTGATGCGGCATCGTGACCACGACGTTCCACCAGACACATGCCTCTGTGACAATCAGCAGCTCAACGTCGACAATCGCACCGGGATTTCGTCATCAGGTATCAAGTCTTGTCAGGCCCGAGGACGTTGAGACCCAAGCGAACAGGTTTTCGTTTTCGGGACTTTTTTTGCGAGGCACTGGGGGGTACGTCTTGTGCGAATCAAGTGGGGACTCCCATATCAGCAACTCAGGCTTTGTCGCGACTCAGTGTGCAGGTCACCATTGGACGCCCGCTTTTTCCCTGTTGAGGAAAAAAAGGAAAATTCGGAACAACCACCGAGGAACGACAGGGACAGCCGCAGACGAACACCCTCTCGAAGACTGCGAACTTTAGAACCGATTCCAGAAAGCTGCAAAACATGGCAACAGGGAATGGTCAACTGGTGAGCCCGAAACGGGCTACAAGGTGAAGTCATACCCACCCGGCACCCCTCGGAATTCAAATAGCTGCATCGATGCCATTGACAGAAACGCAGAAGCACAGCTCGATTGTGTTCCCATAATTGCACCAGGTCTACTAGGTTGACGAAAACGAAAACGACGAGCTGATCTGAATTTGGAGGCGACGCCGTCGACGATACCCCGGCAGGAGTGGCCCGTGTCTCCAGCGGTCTTTGATCATCTGGACTACAAATTGCAGAATCGATGGACGATATCGTGGGATTCAGCCTATCACCGGGAGGAGTACAAATGAAAGCGCTTGAGACAGGGAAAGGCAAGGGCCAGGGTTCAACAGACTGGCCGGCTAGTGCTATTTTAGTCATGAAGGGTCCTGGTGCCGCCTTCGACTGATGAACAAGTCAGCTGATTGTGGAAGTTGAGGTGGGTGAGCGTACTCACCGCTCCTGACGAAGCACGCTTTCTTCCGTCTCGGTTGGACCGATAGCCTCTTTGCAGTCGATGACTCCAAAATGCTCAGCCAGGCCCCTTGGCGTGGCCTTCTGCTCGCTACCTGGACGGGTTTGATCGCGCGCCACGAAGCGAGTGCGATGGCTTAATGCAGCTCGAGATTGATCCTCATACACGCCCTCGGCAGCGCTCAAGGTTTGCAAGGCTGGTAAGATTGGGGTGCAGTGCAAATGGGGCAAGACTGTGCTCGGGGAGAAGATCTGCCGTGTATTTCAAGATTTCGGAAGATCAACGAAGCTCGATCGTAAAAATGACGCGGTGAATCTCGAATGGCGTGAGCAGCATCGTGGGTATTGACTGCCGAGCCTTCCCATTTCACGCGGGCATAATCCGCTCCCATGTCTTTTAGCTCGACGGCAAGCACGATCACGCCTAACCCCAAGGCCCCCATCTTTTAACCTTAGTTGCGTCAGCTATATTCGGTAATCTCCGCCTGCCTCACACCACTGGGGGACCCCTAACCCACACAAGATATATGATATTGAATGTGACAGACTTTGACTGCCACATAGAAATTCACATAAAGATAGTTGGGGTCTATCTTGGCAGCGGGTACTGTAAATCCTGGGGATTCATATGTGTATCCCATAGGCTGTCAGCCGATGTTACTTACGCATCCACAATGCCTGGAGATGTGCTCAACGAGAGATGCAAGCCGGCATTATGAACCTTATAACCTAGCCACAGCTTAGCTGTGTGGGAAAATGTAAGCGTCCTCGATAACTGGGGCGTTGCGAACGGAAATTTGTTGAGAGCGAGAATGTGACTGGAGAAGAGCTAATTATCTGAAATGAACCCAAATGTTTGAACAAAGAGGACTGTCTTGCCAAACTCGGGTTGCCGCGCAACACTTGCGAGGATGTTGAGGCATCCAATCGCCAATCGAATTATGTCGGTTGATGTTGAAGGTTGAAAGGCAAGAAAGGATGTATGAATTTGTGGTAGACCTCGGAAAAGAAAGAGTAGTGAGCCAACAGGTCGTGATATCTGCTCGACAGTGTGCTTTGGACACCATGCTTCTTAGGTCAGATTACCTATGTATGTCTATGGTCATGCATGTAGATGTGTCTTCTTTTACGTGAACGAATGTTGGCAGTACGCTTGAAACGTGCTCGATCTGGCGTAAATGGTATCATAGCCCGGTACTGGATTTGCTTCTTGTATGTCCTTGTCAACCTTGTCTCCTAAATTAGTTATTAGATGGTATATTGTAAGCCAGACAGACCAGTGAAGACGAGCATGCCTAGCCTCTGGTGCAATGTCCTGAGAACCACTCATATGATCCGCCACGTGCATCATCTCATCTTCGGCCTTGTTTCTCAATCATTCACGTGGTCAGGTTGTCCAGACCTCCTTGGTCGCCCTAGGCAGGCATCACGAATCATCGACCTGGATCGCCTCGAGCTACTGCCCGTGTCTCCTTAAGCATTAGCAGCATCGGATTTCAACAACCCGATATATGGGATTTCCATCAAGCATTTGCGCTGGATCGACGTTGCATGACGCGCTAGGTTCCGCTATGCCGGTATGGCCTACTAGTAGAAGCGATCTTTCAGCTAAAAACATTCTGGCCCTCGTTAGTTGTCAGTGGCGTGCGCCATTCGTCATTGACGCACGAGTGCCGTTGGTTAGTGTCTCAGACAGCGCACACCTAACCCATTACAACGCTGGCCGACAGCTCTAAGCGGAATGGCTCTAAAGAAGCGGCACAGCTGAGGGGAATCCAGACGGACGATCGTGGAAACGACATCATCCGTGGCTGGTCAAGCTGATTTTGTGATGTCACGGACACAGCATGTCAATGAGCTTGGCTAGCATGCTAAGACAAGCTTGCCATAATTTGAGGAACGAGGTGGTTGGTGACAGACCAGGCTTAAAGGTACAACTTCCCGTCATCCGCCTGTACGAGTTAATGGGCATTCTCAGTCGTTCCAAATCAACCGTTCCACCCCTTATAACATAATATTTACCATCATTTGAGCATCTCGATCCATCATGAGCAACCTCGGCCAGAAGATCAAGGAGGTTTTCACCGGTCATCACGACCAAGACAAGAGCGATGTCAAAACTCCTGACGTGAACGCTCCTGGAGCTTTCCCTTCCGACGAGCCTTCCACACAGCATCATAGCGATCATACCAAGTTGACCAAAGAGCCCCCACATGCTGGGCACACCCATCAAGACAAGTCGGACGATGTTGAACGAGGAGCGCTGCATCATACTGGACACTCTCACCATGATCCCGAGCCAGAAACAAAGCAAGCAACTAGCGAAGCTGGCAATTACCCTTACTGGGGAAATCTTCCCCGCGAGGGTGGCGAACACGTCCATCGTTCCGAAGGGCCGGACAGCGATGTCACGAATCAGCAACACGGGCTTAGCAAAGACCCAGGCCTTGCTACTGGTGCCCTGGCAACAGGCGCCAGTACAGCTGGTGCGGGATACCTGGGCTCTGAGGGCTCGAAGTATCAGGACACCAATAGGGCGGACGAGATAACTCGAGCTGATGCAACCAAGGACTCAAAGTATGACCACTCCAAGAGAGACGCAGGAGTTGTTGGAGCCGGGCTTGCTGGTGCAACTTATCTCGCGACCAGAGACAAGGATGATGCCGACAAAAGCGAGAAGAAACCGACTCACGAGGTCTCAAAGACCCCAGCATATCCGGACACGAGCAAAACAGCTCAACACACGACTACCACGACTACAACGACTACCACGCAAAAGCCTATTGAGACTGCTACTCCCACCAAGACGACTTCAACGGGTGATAATGACAGTCACAGAAAGGAAGAAGCTGTTGCTGCAGGAGCTGGGGCCGCAGGTCTCGCTGGAGCAGGCTACTACGCCTCCCAAAAGGGAGACAAAACGCACGATGCTACGCGGGACACTGGTTCTTATGGTGCCCAGGGAAGCACCATCCACCCTCCCAGCAACACTGCTTCTTCCAAACATGACCCGGTGACCGAGGCGGAAAAGGCTACCAGTGCTGCGGGAAATTACCCGTACCTGGACAACGACGACAATGCAAACAGAGCCACGAAGAGCACTGGGATTGCTGAGGCTGCCACGCCGACCAAGACGACCTCGAGTGGCGACAACGAAAGCCACAGAAAAGAGCAAGCTCTTGCAGCAGGTGCTGGAGCTTCGGGTCTCGCCGGCGCAGGCTACTTGGCAAGCAAGAAGCTGGACGATCGTAATGAAGAAATCAAATCGTCCCCCACGCTTGGCCAGACGACGTCCGGGGTCCAGGGAAGTGGCATTGAGCACCGAACTCACGCTCCTACTGGTCATCACGATCCCGAGTATGACGCCCAGCGAGCTACTAGTGGCGCTGGTAACTATCCTCATTTTGACAATGACAAGAAGGATAACGACCACAACAGAGGACTTGCTGCGGCAGGAGTTGGCGGCGCAGGTCTAGCCGGAGCAGGATTGTTGGCATCGAACAGGTCAGAGGAGCGCCGAGACGAGCTACCTAGCAGCACACGCGAGACTACCTCAGGCATAGCAGCTCCAGGCAGTCTAGCTCAACGTGACACTACGAGCCGTCAAGTCGACCCTACGACCAGCGGGGGCATCCACAACACCGTCGTAGGCGCAGGAAGCTCCGAGTACTCGCCCCCGGTGGGCTCCTCCAACACTGCTGGTGCCGGTTATCAGACGCAGGCGTCCAGTCAACCGAGCCAGCCTGTGGCTCAAGCCGCCGCCCAACAAGCGTGGAACAAGCAACAGCCCGCTTCTTCCAACACCGTTGGAGACGCAGGCAAGGACAACAAGCACTCGGATCTTGGTTACGCAGCTGCTGGGACAGCTTTCGGCGCAGGGGCTACAGGTCTCGCCGCGAATTACGGCCAAGGCAAAGAGCACGAGACGAACCCCCGGACTGACACGTCCGAGAAGGTCGCAGATCGGGCTCTGGGCTCAGATGGCAAGCCACATGCGCCGTCCTCGACTGAGGGTGTCAGCGGTGGAAACGACAGGAGTGCGTCTTCTGGTTTGACTTCAGGTGTTGCTGGCTTAGCTGGGCAGTCTGGATCCACCGGAACTGGGTCCAAGGTCCTTCACAAGTGTGATAACTGTGGCCATGATAACGACATCAGCAGTTACTTCAACAAGGATGCTATCTTCCGGTCGCAGTAATAAGGAGGCTTTGCAATTATGTTGGAATTAATTCAAGCTTGATTTATGATCGATAACATCTGGAGGGAGCGACAGTAACGTTAATAAGCGCGTGCTTGTCTCTTTGTGCTGCTGTGGTTTCAATGAATTTAATGTTATCGCTTGTCAAGCCTCTCATCGCTCGTTGCACATTATACATAGCGAATCAAATGCAAGGTTCATCCCATTGGGATGTTTCTTTACCTTTTCCTCATTGGATATGATAAGAAACCGAATACATCAAGCTGGAATGCTACAAATATCATGTTTTTCAGGTTTCCTTCCAAACGAACCGATCCATCCAACAACACGATCCACTCTCAAACCACCGACTTGTCGAACTTCTCAGCACTATCGTGGCTAGTATGCACGCCCACGTGTCTCTGCCTCAGATTTCCAGCTTCGTCGTGATTCGCGTCCCATTCTGCGACCTGGTCTCGTGGAACCCGCACAAGACGATGCGTTGTAGCGCCCCTGTTGTCCACATCCACGAGAATCTCAGGCCGTACTTCGTACTTGCCCAACCGGGGCAGGACATACATCCAAGCAATGTAGTAGAGACCACATACGATAAGGATGCCAATGCCCACAACACAGTATGTAGCGTACCAGAAACTAACGTCGCCAGCATATGGGCCCCCCTCTGGAGGGAACCACGGCATCACCAACAGGTAGATATTGGTCAGAAGGTAGAAGATCACAGCCACGTCCCAGGCTTTGAACTCAGCGCGCTCGCGACCGACACGTTTGTAACGGTGTCGGAAGATGTAGATACCTAGTGTCATGGCGACGAGGAACATACTGTCCGGGTATGTCTTCAAACTCACGACTACAAAGCAGGTCAGTATCTTAGTCTTGCATGGCTGAGAAAACATGTGGGGCTCCTCCAGACTTACCGAATTGGAAGGCATCTCCAGCAGGAGGACCGACAATCATGATAAATGTGACAGCCCATTTCAACAGGTAGGGCCCAATAGGGGTGCCGAAAGGCCTGGTTGAAACCCAGAACTGAGTCCAAGGCAATACACCTTGTCTTCCAATTTCTCGAATGAGGCGGGACTGTCCAATCAAAACCGCAAGCAAGTTGCCGAACGCGCTTAAGAGCACAAGCACGTTGAGCGCCTTCGAGCCCCGTGAGCCAAAGACGGCAGTAAAGAACACGCCGGCTGCGATTTCCTTGGATGCTGCGAACTCTTCTTTCGGGACGGCCGCGAAGTACGCGACATTGCACAGCATGTAGAGCACAGCGACCAGCAGGACAGAGATGGTGGCGTATTTCTTCAGGGTCGGGATCGGGCGCTTGATCTCCGCGACGACATTGAAAGCGTTCTGGTAGCCCGAGTACGCGAATGCGATATTGACCATGGCGCTGGAGAGGTCGTTCCCGTTGGTCGTGGTCCCCTCGAACGCGTTGTTGAAGTTCGCACCCGGATTGGGCACGCTCGTGTGGCCGCCGAGGACCACGAAGCCGGTGATCGAGATGACGACGAGGAGCGCGATCTTGAAGACGCCTAGGACGTTGGTGGCATATAGTGAGAACTTGTTGTTCGCGATCACGCAGATGACGGCCAACGTATAGGCAGCTACTGCCACGCCCTTGGATTCCCAGTCCGTGGGGGTCTTCTCGGCGATTCGCCAAATATAACGGGACAAGACTGGTTGGCGGTCTGTTAGTCCCGTCCACGCGCTTCAGACTCCATCTTCCCCTCCCAAGGTGCAAACTTACCAATAGCATTGCTGGCGCTGAAAGAGAGAATCACAGACTGGACCGCGAAGGCAATGGGGAAGAAGTGCTTTGGGCGTGGGTAGGCCTGCTCGAGATAAACGGTTTCGGAGCCGCTGCGGTTGGGAAAATAGGCGGCCAACTCCAGGTAAACAGCCAATCCGGCTGCTGCCATAATGAATCCAATGACCCAGTAGAAGAGGGCCAGGCCAATGGATCCGGTGGCACCTAAGATAGTTCCCGCTATAGGCCACCGACGAGTTTAGCCACTGCAGTGTACCCATGAACGGTCAGATGGGATTGGAGCACTCACGCGTCGAGAAGATCCCGGTACCAACCATCTGATTGACATTGAGAAATATTATAGTCACCCAGCCCACATTATATCCCAACGGCGAGCGCACCTCAACAGGGGCGCCCACAGCCTCTTGGTATGTTGCCCCGGAGTCGTTGCCAGCTTTGGCGCGGGTGTAGGCGAAGTCTCCATCGTGAAGAATTGACGGCTCCGAGTCGGACGTGTAGTTATCGACGGGGACCTCGGTTGTGCCCGCCGTGGGCCGGTTCCAGAACTTGTACGACATTGTCGTCGTACAAGAGAGGCGGCGCTCTGTAATACCACGATCTTTAATTGAAGGCTCCAGTCACACTGCTCAAGCAGGACCCAGCAGTGCCACTGTCCCCTAGTTCGGCTAGAACAGGTGGGTCGCACGGGAGTCGGTAGTCAAATTGAGGCTGGCCTGTGTGAGTTTCACGAACTATGCGGGCACGCGCGTGACAAGCGCACTCACGGACACGTCCTGGAGCCTACTTATCAATGGCTCCCGACTCGCCTCCCACCCTCTGATAAATGTCTGGGCTGGATTGCATAATCCTTAGCGCCTAGACCAAGGTTACCTTATCAAGCGCTCGCTTGAGCATGTGCTGTGCTTGACCTTCCGAAGTGAGGTGCAGCCAAGAAAGCACGTCATGAGCGCAGGGCATGATGAATGTAACGGGTCGTGGTTTTGATAGTGTCTGAGTGGACAAGCTCACAGCTAGCGTGCCTAGGATTTGGAAAACAGTCCTCTTCATCCCACAATCCCCCCACGAGCTGGATGTTGGCACGCCACTCATGCAAATTTGCAATATTGTTTGGGATCCTTCATACCATATCAGCCGACACGAGGCTCGGCGAGCTCAGTGGAATGGTATCCACCATTCGTGGTATCTATCGCTGTTTGAGTACATAGGAGCCAAGTCTTCTATTCAACAGCTCGAGTCGAGACTCAGCGGCCTGGTCAGGTCCTGAAGTCCGAGGTGTGAACCTGGCTAACTTGGCGCATCCCCTTGAACCGTTTGGATGGACTGCCAAGCTGATATGCACACGCAGTGGCAATGGCACACAACCTTGGAAGACCGCTACCGAAGAAAGGCTGATCGCGCTCGAATACCTCGTATTCTCCATAGATCATACTCAAATCTTGCCCATTTCTGTCCATGTAACTCTCTTTCACATGGCTCACAACTTGACTTCTATCGTAGGCCACAAAAAACCTGTAGACACAGCTCTAACCTGGTGCCGGCGCATCCTTCAACGACGCATCTCACGTCAACTGCAAAGATAATGCAGAAGCGGCGTCTATAGTGCTGTCATCTTGAAAATCTGGTGCAAGGAGCCTGAAACTGATTATAACAATAAGCGCCTGACGTTCTGGACGCAACTGCACTCTGCGAGTGACAATCACTAGTAGACCTCTGCCAACACTATTTGAGAACAACCTGAAGTGATCAAAAATCCTTATCAGCACTGAGCGACAATGATTCTTGAACCTTATATAGATCAAGAAGACTATTGGTCCTTTCGAGATCCAAAGGAATGGGAGGCTTGGATCCGGATTTGATTCGTTTTGAAATGTCTACGACAGGAAGTGTATACCCAAAGTGTCTCCCTGGGTCCATATGAGTGACATAGTGTGTTGATTGAATGTTCCCGAGATTCAATAACTTATTGTATGATGCAAAGCTACATCACCGGGACTGAGTCTCTGCGTTATCTGAATCTTGTCGGTCTTGTCAGGCTCCACTAGTAAGCGTTCACATCCCGTCTATTTCACGCCCTGGTAGTCAAGGCGTAGTAATTTCCCGCTTCTTTACAACTTCTGGACCAATGAAGACGCCTATTTGTATATGTCGTTGGCGTCATGTAGAGCCGTCAATTTGAGGCAGCTCTCCTCAAATCCGGGCTTGCCTTTACCCACAAGACACTCTTCTGCCCCGCATGCTCCCACCTCGCGAGCTGGTAGACTAATTTCCATCCGGCTTCCCCCACAACGCTGCAAATCAATTCTAGGCCCCGCTCACCATGGAACTTCGGCGTTACGACGCCACGCGCCGAGAAGAGCATGCGGATTTCCCACGCACGACGACTTTTCACCTCCATGCCCATGACGCGTCCACCCCGGCGATGCGCCAATCTGCACAGTATCTGGCAACTCCGGGCTCGGATCTCGGACCTGCGTGGTAGAAACAAACATCATGGGATCTTTGACCGAATCTGGTCAGAAAATGGAGTATATTAGGTGGAGTTTCGCTTTAAGGTTATTCTTCTAGCAGCCACTGACAAGCATCAGCCTCTCCCCTTCTATCAGCCCAATTGGAGCCACTATCAAACCCTATTCTGTCGTTACCGGTGAACAAAATGAGGTCTTTGTCTTCACACACGGCATTTCTCGCTACGATTCTCCCAGTAGCCCTGGCAATCACCCTGGACGATGTGTGCACATCATCCTATGTGGCAGCGCACCTACCGGCCAGCGGCTACTACGGCGATTATGCGATCAGCGTGAACACAGATTCCGTCACGGCAAACCCAGTCACCAATTACACTGTTGGCCCTGTGGACTCGCCCATGTTCCCAGCCGCTAACTTCGACTATTGTAATGTGACCTTCACCTACAGCCACGACGGCCGCGGAGACGCTGTGCTCTTGACTTTCTGGTTGCCCACGCCCGATGCCTTCCAGAATCGCTATCTGGCCACTGGCGGAGGGGGCTACGCGATCAATTCGCGGCTCGGGTCTCTTCCTGGTGGTGTGATGTACGGTGCGGTGGCCAGCCAAACGGACGGTGGTTTTGGCCAATATCAGACAGATGCGTTATCTACCTTTCTGGTCCAGAATGGCACCATAGACTGGCAGAATGTGTACATGTTTGGATATCAGGCCATCCGGGAGCAAAGCCTGCTCGGAAGAGAATTCTCGAGACTCTTCTTTAACTTGACTGAGACAGACAAGCTCTACAAGTACTACCAAGTAAGTCAACTCAAGGCCTTGAGCTGCGAGTGAATCTGCCTTCTCAGTGTACACGTATCTGACTGAACGAATCTGCAGGGCTGTTCCGAGGGTGGCCGTGAAGGCTGGAGCCAAGCGCAACGCTTTGAAGATGCGTACGACGGTGCTGTCATCGGCGCTCCCGCCTTTCGATTTGCCTTCCAACAGGTCCAACATCTATATTCCAACGTGGTCGAACAGACAATGGGATACTACCCGCCCCCTTGCGAGCTGCAGAAGATCATGAATGAGACCATCGTGGCCTGTGACTCTCTCGATGGGAAGGCTGACGGTGTAGTCTCACGCACGGATTTGTGTACCGCGAACTACAATATCAACGCGACGCTAGGCCTGCCTTACTCATGTGCTGCAGCGCCAGCGGGACCATTCACGCCTGCCACTCCCGCACAGAACGGTACCGTCTCAGCCCAGGGGATCGCTCTGGCACAGAAGATTCTGGAAGGCCTGCATGACGACGAGGGCAAACGGGCATACTTCAGCTACACGCCATCCTCCAGCTTTACTGACGCCCAGACGGAGTACAACAGCGAGACGGGCGAGTGGGAGGGGACTGTCACGTCTCTTGGCGGCTCGTTTGTGCAGGTTCTCCTTAATCTCGAGGAGGGCGAGAATTTGGCAAATCTCGACAATGTTACGTACAACACGCTCCGCGACTGGATCTGGAAAGGATGGAATCGCTACAACGACGTCCTCATGACCAACTGGCCCGATCTTTCCCCACTCAAGGACTCGGGCGCCAAGATCCTGCACTACCACGGCGAGTCTGACTTTTCAATTCCCACCGCGTCTTCGGTCCGGTACTACGAGTCTGTTCGCTCGATCTTGAACCCGGGCGCAACATACAACGAGAGCATTGAGGCAATGAACGACTTCTACAAGCTGTTCCTCGTGCCGGGCGGCGCTCACTGCAACTACAACCCTTATGAGCCGAACGGGCCCTGGCCACAAACCAACCTAGCGGTGCTGATCGACTGGGTGGAGAACGGCAAAGAGCCTCTCACCTTAAACGCGACGATCCTGCAGGGTGAGAACCTGGGACAGAGTCAGCAGATATGCGCGTGGCCTCTCAGGCCGCTCTGGGCGAACAATGGCACGTCGCTGGAGTGTGTGTACGACCAGAGCAGCATTGACAGCTGGCAGTATGATCTGGATGCATTCCCTATGCCTGTGTACTGAGTGTGGATAGTGTTGAGTGGATGGAAAATGTTGCATGCACTGTAATTGTAGGACCGTCGACCCAATTGAACTGAATCATGGGGAGTTGAAGTGCCCTACAAACGGATATTGGCAGGGCGCCAGCTTCCCGCCGAATTTCTCCACCTAGCGGTCTCACATTAACGCTCTCATTTCTCCGTGGCGCGCTTCGGGGATAAAGCGCCCGAAATACCACCTACCAAGAAAGGGGATGAGTGACTACTATCAGTGGACGCCCAGGAGCTGCACTTGGACAATGTTACGTAGGATGGTCTTCTTCCATTCCGAAAGCAGAATGAGTTCATAGACATTTACTTCCAGGCTTCATCCACGAGCAAATCCTACTTCTAGGCGCGCTGGACGTTGTTTTGCTTCACCCTTCAGGTTGTTTTGCCTGACGTCGCTCTTTTGTCGCTTGATCCAGAACTCCCGAGGTTGTTATGGCGCGACTTCTATCTCACCTTCGAGCGTGGCTCATCACGGCTTCAGTAGCCCGTGCAGCCCTCCTCCCGCTCGAGCCTCGCCAGAGCAGCACCACTATTACCTCAACCGGGAATCCCATCCTGGCCGATGGCACAATCTACTCGGCGGATCCAGCACCACTTGTGGTCAATGACACGGTTTATATCCTGGCCGGTCGCGATGAGGCCGGGCCGGCTGAGAACTCGTTCATAATGAACCAGTGGCAGATATTTGAGTCCAAAACCGCAACACCCTCAGGTGGAGAGTGGACATTGCACCAGAATGTTGCAGTGCCTCAGACAGTGTTCAAGTGGGCGAGCCAGGGCACTGCATATGCCAGCCAAATCGTCCGTGGTCCGGATGGCCGGTATTATCTCTATGCGCCTGTCACCCAGGCCAACTCACCCAACTCGGACCCATTCGCCATCGGTGTTGCCGTGTCGAGCAGCCCTCTTGGGCCTTTCACGGATGCCCATCCATCAGGACCTATCATCTCCCAGGTCAGCTATTTCCCCACCCAAATTCCCATTCTCAAAAGTATTGGGAGGTGTTTTAAGAGATGTCTTAGGAGGGCATATGTCTTAACTCATAAAACAACCCTCCCAAAACACTCAAGAAAGAAATTTGGCTGACAAAGAGGTCTAATAGAGCGTGCCGGTGCAAAACAACATCCAGAACATCGATCCCACCGTGTTGGTGGATACGACCGGCAAAGTGTACCTCTACTGGGGCACGTTCGGCCAGCTGAAGGGTGTCGAGTTGGGTACGGATATGATCACGGTCAAGAGCAGCACTATCGTGACCGTCAACTCTCTGAACGGGTTCTTTGAAGCACCTTGGCTCATGAAGCGCAAAGACACGTACTACATGCTTTATGCTGGGAACAACGCCGGTCCAAACTCGCCGTGCACTCCTACCAGCTACCACGCATGCATCGCCTATGGAACTGCTTCCAACCCTCTCGGCCCATGGACCTACCGCGGAATCGCCCTGGACATCGTCTCCTCGACGACCTCGCACCCAGGCGTCTTCGAGCAGCCAGCAGGCTCAGGAAAGTACTTCCTCGTCTACCACACCCGCGACGCCGCCAACGGGACCCACTTCCGCCGGAGCGTCGCCTTCGACCAGCTGAACTGGGACGACACCACGACGCCCCCGTCCATCAAGAAGGTCACCCCGACCAAGAGGCCCGGCCCGCCGCGCACGCCGACCCGCAACATCGCACCAGCAGCGACCCCATCGTCAGCTAACGGCACGCCCATCCAGTACTGGATCGCGGCGATCAACGACGGCCGCGTGGAGGCCGCTCCGCTCCCGCCAGACTACTGGAGCTCGTGGTCCGAGCAGTCACCCTCCAGCAACACCCTGACGTACACGTGGAACGCGACGGTGCAGCTCAACGGCGCGGCCATCGCCTTCTTCGCCGACTCGCCCGCGGGGGCCACCGCCGGCGTCGCGCCACCTGCGTCGTGGTATATCGAGTATCTCAACGGCAGCGGTCAGTGGGCCCGCGTCGCGAACAGCACTGCATTCTCGACCGCGGTCACCAACTCCCCTGCCGAGACCAAGTTCACAACTGTCTCCACCAAGTCTATCAGGGCTATTCTGAACCCCTCGGGTAGGAGTGGTGCCTATGCTGCTGTCGGTGTCAAGGAGTGGTTTGCCTACCAGCCTACTGCTTCATGAGTAAGGCACGTGGGATAAGACGAGGCGGTCTGAAGCTTTCTGTAGCGTTTCGAAGGGTTGTCACATTCAAGACATGGGTTTTATGCCTTCCGCGGTCTAGACCATCGACGTCCTCAAAGTCTGCATTCTTTCGTGCGGTACATATTTAGTTGAGAGCCGTGAGGCAATGTACATATTGGCAAGCGAGCAGTAAATAGTCTTCTCTTTTCAAGAATATATTGTTCCGTGAATTTGAGTCGAAGTGTATTCTCGGGCAGGAATTGTGAATTGTATATTCAAGGTCAGCACAGCCTCGGCCCTCTGATTGTGAATCGGCCACTGAGAAAGGTGCCGCTCATGCATGGTATAACTAAACAGGCTATGCCGGGACACTTTTAGTACATTTTTTTTCTTAATTTTATGCCCGTAATACCGGCACACTTTGAAAAATTCGAAAGAATTATAGCCGAGCCACGTGTGGCTTGCTTACCTAGGTACCTTCTGCACAGCAAGAACAAGATGGAAACCCCATCGTGTGGCTTGACACAGCTGACTACACTAAAGAACCTCAATTCAAGCTTCCCAGAAAAGGCAGAAAAAAAGAGAAAGAAGGGGCGGGGGATATGACATCTCGAAGCTGCCGTGGGGCCGCATGGCCACACGGCTATGTCCGTTCATCACATGGATCCCGTGGCCGCGTAGCGGACACCCGAGCAAGGCTTGTTACACACAAGCTATAAAAGTCTCCGGAAAAAAGAGAGTGCTGCATACCACCGTCCCACCAGTTCCACGGCGTGGGGTAGCAGAGACCTACAAATCCAACAAAAAATACCAACAGCTGACAGAGTCGCTCGATGGCTCTAAGCCAAGCTTCGGACAAGGCGACGCGGGATGCACACAGTTAGGAGAGTCGACAGCCAACCAGCGGCGAGGTTTCTTTCGGGAGCTTCCAAAGCCTGTCCATTCGGTGGGCTGCAAAAAAAAGACTTTCTTCGAAGGAAGACACCGATGCCGAGCGCCGTCCCACTGCCCATCTAAACCTAATCGACCGGGCTAAAACGGCACGCAAGAAGCATTTAGTTTGCACCAGAGACCGATGCAAGTGGAGACACATGGCCCCAGAACCTGATGACAGTATCCACTCCGTCGTCGCCTCTGCCAGTCAGGACGACATCGGCGGAAAAGAGCCGCGGATCATTTAAAATTATCGGAAGGCGGCACGACGAAAAGCACTCTCCCTTGCAAGACAAATACTACGTGTTTTACGAAGAGAAAACATCTCAACGTTCTACATCTGAAAGCAACTTGGTCAAAACCAAACAGAAGCACTTGTTCCCCAACTGACAATTGCATTAATGAGAGAGCCGGCTGGGGCGAAGGGTTGAGCTTCAGCGAGTTGCCCATAGGCCTGGCCTGAGCACCACTTAAGGACTAATCCGGGACGCTTTTATGTTCCTTAAAATAAGCGAGGTGCATTTTCTCGCAAGATGGAAGTGTCTTTGAAGTCAGCAAGTGCCAAACTTTCTAGTAGGGCCTTTCCTTCTTATTCGGGAAGGACGTCGAGTTTTCCTGACAAGGTAAAGTACTCTAGTATTTTTCATCAGTCCGATCTGAAGGCAAAATCATCCCTCTGGATCCCCACCGTGTCCACAGGGACAATGAGCTAGCAAGATTGAAGATGGCTGTGTAGATACTTGGTGGGCACCGCAGGGTAGACTGATACGCCAGGTCGCCGGTGCCTGGGCTCCGAGTGCCGTGGGCCGTTGTCGAGCTGGGGCGCCGTCCCGACTTACACGCGAGAATAAAAATCTGATAACATCCATCTAATCTGATCTGCTGATCTTATCTGATCTCTGCTTCACACACTGCACCAGTCTCCCATATCACAAAGTACTAGCCAACAGTCCCAGCACCAGGACGGAGGGCTAGAGACTATAATCGCTTGTTGTGTATACTTCTCTGCTTGTCTTCTGTCAAAAGACAATGGCAAGCCACGGGGAGAAGATCGGGGATCAGCACATGACGGTGGACGAACAGGAGCCCGTCAGTCATACAAACACCATCGAAGAAGCCAAGCGCTCTTCGGGTATGGCCGAATCTCTCCCACGCCGACGCTCCATGCTGACACTCGTCTAGATGAGTCGAGCGCCCCAAGTCAGGATATCCTCTATGCGGCCGGTATTGGCCTGAGAGCCGATGAACCTACCCTGCCAGGCCTGACCATCCGCATGTGGGTGCTTGGTGTCGGCTTCTGCCTGCTGGGCAGCGGCGTCAACACTCTCTACACCTTCCGGTTGCCGTCCATCACCCTATCGCAGTCGGCGATCCAGTTCCTGGCATATCCCGTTGGAAAGGCATGGGAGTATGTGGTACCCGACTGGGGGTTCACCATCAATGGCCACCGCTACAGCCTGATCCCGGGACCATTCAACTACAAGGTGAGTCTCGACCGCTGCCAGCAACATCCACGGACCGGAGCCAGCCAGCTAACTGCTGCCCTAGGAGAACATACTCATCTACATCATGGCAAACCTCAGCTTCCTCACCCGACTCAGCGCCGATGTCTTGACAGAGCAGCGAGTCTTCTATGGGTATGAGGCAGGCTGGGGATTCGAGCTCTCCATGACGTTATCTACCATCCTGTACGGGTTTGCCTTGGCCGGTCTTTGTCGCTCTCTGGTTGTCGAACCAGTCGGGCTGTTGTGGCCCGGCGTGCTTGGGAACACGGCCCTGAACGCGGCATTGCATACGAACAGAAAGGAGGGAGAAAGCGAGTGCGTGGCCTTCTCTCGTGTCTTTTTCCCCCCCGCGCCGAATTCCTTTCAAAGAGAAATCCAGCTGACTCCCAACCGCCCTCTGACAGGACCAAGTGGACAGCGTCTCGATACAAGTTCTTCATGCTGGCATTTGCAGCATCTTTCGTTTGGTACTGGTTCCCCGACTTCATCTTCCCGGCTCTCGGCTACTTCACCTGGGTTTGCTGGATTGCTCCCAGGAACGCCGTCGTCATTCAGGTCTTTGGGATGAAGAGTGGCATCGGCCTGCTGCCATTCACGTTTGACTGTGAGCTGGCCCTGGAGAGTCAATACCGTGCTTGTCCTTACTGAACGGGGCACGATAGGGAGTCAAATCGCCTATATCGGATCCCCCCTTGTGGTTCCTACCTGGGCCATCCTGAACATCACGGCCTCGCTTGTTTTCTGGATCTACATCGTCTCCCCAGCGCTGTACTACTCCAACACGTGGCAATCCGCGTATCTGCCCATCCAGAGTAACTCCATCTTCGATAACATGGGAAAGACCTACAATGTCTCGAAAGTCATCGAGAAGACAGAAGACTTCACCTTCAACGAGACCAAATATGCGGCATACTCTGATGTGAGCGGATCCCAGCCCTACCACCCCCGTCTCATGACCCGTCTAACGGTATGATCCCAGATCTACCTCCCTGTGACGTACGCCCTCAATACCTTTGGCCTTTCTTTCGCGACCATCTCCTCGCTCTTCGTCTGGCTCTTCCTCGAGAAGCGACACAGCATCATGAACGCATACTACACTTCTCAGATACCCAAGATGTTCGGGCAAAAGTCCACTGAGCGGGAGAACCTCCAGCCTGCGTACAAGACGGTGCCTCTTTGGTGGTACTGCGTCGCCGCGGCCATGGCCCTCGGCCTCGGCATCTTTGCGTGCGAGTTCTACCCCGTCCAGCTGCGCTGGTATGGAGTGCTCCTCTCGTTTGTCGTCTCGGCCGTCTTCTTCCTCCCGGTAAGTCATGCCTCGTCCCCTGCCCGGATTTACCGAGGCATACAAGTGCTCATGGGATTTTCGGTCTCGCAGCTTGCCTGGGTCTATGCCACTACAAACATGAAAATCCAGATCGACATCTTCTGCCGCATCATCGCCGGCTACATCTGGGAGGGCAAGGTGCTGGCCAACATCTGGTTCTTCAACCTCGGTTACATCTCGGGCATCAAGGGGCTTGCGTTCGCCCAGGACCTCAAGCTCGGCATCTACTGCAACGTGAGACCGCCCTCCCCCCAAAACCCATCTTCCATCGGTTTGTGCTTGCAAGCTCAACCGGCTGACAACGAAAATCTCCCCAGATTCCCCCCCGGCACCTCTTCCTCGTCCAATCAGTGGGTCTAGCCATCGGCAGCCTTGGCCAGGTCTCGGTCCTCAACTGGGCCCTCAACCACGTGCCCGGCATCTGCACCACCAAGGCCCCCAACGGCTTCACCTGCCCCTTCTCCCGCACCCACTTCAACACCAGCGTTGTGTGGGGCGCCCTGGGCCCGCGCCGCTTCTTCGCCGAGGGCGCGATGTACCGCAACCTGCTGTGGCTCTTCCTCGTCGGCGCCGCGCTGCCGGTCGTCGTCCACGTGCTCCGCAGGCGCGTCTTCCCCCGCGCCGCGTGGCTGAGGAAGGTCCACGTGCCGCTGTTCATGGGCGGCCTCAACTACATCCCGCCCGCGTCCGGCACCAACTACGGCAGCTGGGCCATCGTGGGCCTGCTGTTCGGGCTCGTCGTCAAGAGGAGGCAGCGGGGCTGGTGGAGGCGCTACAACTTCGTGCTCAGCTCCGCGCTGGACTGCTCCGTCGCCATCGCCGGCATCGTCATCTTCTTTGCGCTGTTCTACACCGGCGCATCGAAACACTTCAAGTGGTGGGGTACGGAAGTCCACCAGGTACGTTCTTCCTTCCCCTTGCTACTGAGGAGAGATGGAGCTGCAATACTGACGATCATACTCGGCAGAACACATGTGATTGGGACAGCTGCAGCTACTTGACTCGAACAAAGCACGGCGCTTAGGTTGGGTTGGTAAGTAACTAGGTAGCTTGCGTCAAAGCCGTCGAAGTTATATGCTCAATTTTGGGCCAGTGCCTGCGTTTTTCAGATCACATCTGAGCAGTGTTGGACATATGAACTATTCCTTACACATGTATATAAAAGTATAATTTGTCTTGAGCATCCGAACTATTTTTGGAGCTATTTGTCAGAACTAGCATGCCCTATAATAGTGTTGTATCTATTATGATAAAGTTCATTTCCTACAGCTACGGTTTAGCTCCAGCAGAGAGATTCACTCCAACAGAGCGTGCAGCCCCACAGAGTGACCATCCATTGTCAAGGGGTTCCTTTATGACGAAGATAATCACGAAAGTATCACTAGAATCGTCTCGGAAATTGGAACCTGGCATAAGTACAAACAATTGCAGACGCCGTGTCGCTTAACCCCCAAACCCGCTATGCTATGTCTAACAAACACTATAGTACAGATTTACAGAATACCCAAGGGGGCTTTACAACGCTTGAAGCACAATCTACACCGCATACTTGCGCTTGCATAACACTAATAGATAATCAGTCCTGCTGTAAATCAAAATATCTAGGCATGTCTATACGACCGTGCCTTGAAAACGGAACGATTCCGGGGCCGCATTGGACCACCCATCTGCGGCCATGTTAATTGCCTGTTTCAGGAATCTGGAGCAGTTATTCTCTAGGCGATACCACACCGAGAGGGCCGGGCCAGGGGGAGGCAAGACTCACACTCAAGTATTCGCGTCCCATCGCTCGTGAGCACATACAGGCCGAAGTTGTGGCTCAATGCGACCGCTGACGCACGGGGGCTTCGCCCCCCAGTGTTGACACTATCGCTGTTGGCGAACCGCGCCGAGAGGTCGCAGCTGTTGTCCTCGAAGCGGCCCGTCTTGCCCCTCACGTAGCTCACCACAGCGCGGCCGGATCTCTTCAGGGCCGTCACCTGAACGACGCTGTTGGGCCCTGAGGGCGCTGCCGCCAGTCCGGGCGACGCCCCCGACGCCTCGAGGCCTGTTACCACGCCCGCAAACGCTGCCGCCGTGCATGCCTGTCAGCAATCTGTGCCGGATTGTACATAGTAATGCTATAGGATAAAATGAAAGGGAGGGGGGGTGAGAGGGGTGCTTGAAGGGGGTTCTCGTTGTTGCTCACCTGCGTTCCACACCAGCGGCGTCTCGTCGTTGAAGAAGAACTCGTCTATGTTGGTATCACGGTGGTAGTATAGCCGCAGCTGCGTCTGCTCAGCCGTCCAGTCAACGACACCACTGGTGGTGTTGACGTACGGGGCCGTCGTCAGGGCAAGGGGTGTGCCGATGTTGGCAGCCACGATGCGCGTCGGGGCAACAGACCAGTTCGGGCCGTGGACCGAGTATAGGTCGCCACCGCTTGCCTGGAAGACAACGATACGGTCGCCGAGGCACCCGTCGTTGCACACGTGCGCTGCTGCCGCCAGCCCGGACATGGCGCTGGCGGCCACTGAGACGTTCCACAGCGGGCCCTTGGCCCACGTTGATAGGTCATCCACGGTGCTCACGAGGTCGCGGATGTGGTTGCTTGCGTCAATAAAGTATAGTGCAATGCTGAAAGATACATCGGCGTCGGCGTTCCCACCGCCCAGAACGCTGGCCGCCAGCGGAGTCGCATTCTTGGCCGCAACCGCACCCGCGGGGAACAGACCCTCGATGTCCAGTTCCGCCCACGCCGTCATGCCGTCTTTGCCGCCGTCGCGGCTCACATGCAGGGTCCCGTTGAGCTGGTAGAAGACCGCCTTGCGCTGTGCCCGGGTGCTGTCAGTCCAGTTGACCGCGCTCAGCTGGGACTCTAACAGCTCGGCGGGCGGCGACGAGGATGATTCCGAGGCCGGCGAGGTTGTCTGCTTCTGGCGGCGTATCATTCCACCTGCGACGCCACCGGCAGCGGCACCGATCAACAGCAGCACAATCAAGACAGCGACAGTCCAGAACCATACAGGTCGGAGTCCACATATCCTTCTGCTACCCGTTGGTGCTTGTGATGCGGGCTGTTGTTCTGCTCGGTTGTAGTCTGCATATAGCTGGTTGCGATCAAACGCCTCCGTATCCCAATTTGACACTTGCTTCTCTTCCGAGTAATCAAGTGGAATCTTGTGATTATCGCGATCAGGACTCGGAACCAACACCTCGGGGGCGTCGGAGCCTTGGTCGAGGCTACTAGAACCATTGGACATCGCGAGAATGGATTTGATTAATAGTATTATTAAGGTCAATGTGGCCGGCGCATGTTTCCTCCGGACAATTGGAATATGAAAAGAAAAAGAAGAATTAAGAATTATGGAACACAGAGAGACAGGAAGGGCAAGACGCAGCTACGATGATGCCGCCTTTTCCTTTATCTACCTTCATTCAATCGAATACTGTTATTTCCTCACAGCATAACCAGGCATCTAGCCTGCCCTGGCCTACTGTTGTCTCTGGCATCTGAAACTGGCCACTTCACAACGTGGTGGTTGGGAATCCTCCCTGTCACGGGTCATGCAACGGGCCAAGCGGCCAACCCCAGACCATCTTGTCGCCCCCACGGCCAGGCAGTGAGGTGGTCTAACCATTCATGTCCTATACCAAGCCGCACGTCCTGCACACAATAAAGCTGCCAAGAATGCTCGAGTGTGGGAGCATTGTTGCACAAAGTTCACAACGTGCACAACCAGGCCTGGGCCTGCTGGCCTCGGATCATAGTCCGACTGAGTGGACGCGAAATTTAGGCGAGGCTGCGACGTGGACTGACTGCTTTCTAACTGCCATCTAAAACGCCGAAGGGTCTCTCTACTCCAACCCCGTCTATTCGGGACCGGTGCATTCGGGACCGCTTTATTCGGGACCGTATTATTCGGGACCGAACACGCGCCTGCCTGATATGAGGAGCCAACCTTAGGTGAATTGAATATGGCTAGAAAGCATAAGGATATTACGGTTGATCCTTCATCGAGATAACTCGATGGAGAGGTCAAAGGCGGCACTGACGGCGAACCATGTCTTCTGCATATAATCCAGGAGAATCGGGTCCGCCGCAGCCTCTGCTGGATAAATGACGCCGGCCCGGGAAATATCCCGGCTTTTGTCATTGAACGCGGGCTCGAGCTCGCCGATGCTCCCTCCAATGGTAGGCCCGGCGTGCACGGATAGTCGCCGGCTGAGGCGCTCCGGTGTCGTTCGGCACGGGATTGGAAGATGAACGACATTGAGAATGACAACCGTCACATCTTTAGCGAATTCCACAGCGGTGATGACCGCGGAGATTCAGATGGCATCCCATACACCGCTCTAGTATCAAGCAACCATCAGAGGTCAACCCCACTCACGTCCCGCACACCCCATCTTATATCCATCGGGTATAATCAGGGAGCGGGAAGACATAGCGGGACATGTGCTCCTGACACCTGCTGTAGTACACATGCCGACTGGGAAGTGCTCTTTGCGTGGGCTTGGCGCAGGGTTAACGGAGATGGGCCTGGCGTGCTGAACGGAGACTCGTCACCACACCCGATCAGACGTCATATTGCGACTGTGACACATAAATCCATTTGCAGAGTGTTATATCCGCAATTCAGAGCCGACGCAGCGAAATATCGGAGTGAAATATCTGATTTGAGCTGACGACAAACTTCTCAAGGGCAAACTAGTGCTATTGCGCCATCGACCCACACCCTTCCATCATTGCAAATACCCCCCTTGAATGCCTTGGAACCACCAGAACTCAAAAGTGGAATACCGGCTATCTTACTCAATCGAGAGAGTCAGCGATATCCGGGCTGCAGGGGGGGCCAGTCGGACCGTCAGGAGAAGACGGCTTATATATGCGCCATGTGCCGCCAGCACTGCAACCACTTACAATGCCCAGATGACCAGGCGTTGCTGTCCCGACATTCAAGATGTATCGGTCCCTGATCTCGCTTGGTGCTTTCGCCGTGTCACTCGTTCAGGCGGCGCAGCCTAACATCCTCTTTGTCCTGACCGACGACCAGGACATCGAGCTGGGATCCCTGGACTACCTGCCCGCCGTGTCGAGTCGCATCCAGCAGGAGGGTAAGTGACATCTCAATTAGTACAACCTCAAGCCTGGAGGCCATGAATTTAATATCGTGCCTCAGGATTCACCTTCAACAACCACTATGCGACTGTTGCGCTGTGCTGCCCCTCCCGTGTTGCCATGCTCCGCGGGCAGCAGGCACACAACACCAACAACACAAACGTAGCGCTTCCGGGAGGTAGCTTCCAGAAGTTCCAGGCCTCGGGGGAGAACGACAACAACCTCCCCCATTACCTCAAGAAGGCTGGGTACAGGACCGAGTTCATCGGCAAGATCATGAACGGGTATGCCATCTACAACTACGAGACGCCACCGGCCGGGTGGGACCGCTTCGACGGCATGCTCGACCCGTGGATGTACACCTACAACACCCCCGTCTTCTCCATCGACGGCGCCACGCCGCGGTACTACGACGGCTCCTACCTCCAGGATGTCGTCCGTGCCAAGGCCGTCGACCGGGTGGAGAAGCTCACCGCCAACGGGACCGGCGAGCCCTGGTTCCTCGTCGTCGCTCCCACGGCGCCGCACCAGACCTTCAACGACACCGGCAAGTGGCCGCCAGTGCCGGCTGCACGCCACGCGCACCTGTTCCAGAATGTTTCCGCGCCTCGCACACCCAACTTCAACCCGGCTACCAACGACAAGCCGTCGTGGGTGGGTAGACTCCCGCTGATGAACAGCAGCGTCATCGAGCGTGTCGATGAGGTCGCGCGTGCGCGTGCCCAGACCCTCCAGTCCGTGGACGAGATGGTCGCCCACCTGATCGACGTGCTTGAGGAGAAGGGAGAGCTCGACAACACCGTGATCGTCTACAGTGCTGACCACGGCTATCACCTGGGTCAGCACCGCGTGCCCTGCGGCAAGACCCTTCCTTACAAGGAGGACACGCATGTGCCCTTCTTCCTGCGTGGCCCCGGCGTCCCCGCCGGCCTGTCCACCGACATCCCCTCGAACCACATCGACATCGCCCCGACCCTGCTCGATTTCGCCGGCGTCGACGAGTCCGAGTGGCCGAGCTGGCTGGACGGCCGCAGTCTTGTCCCCTACTTCGCCGCCGGCACATCGAACGGCACCTCTGACAGCTTGGATGCCTCCCTCGTCGAGACCGTCAACGTCGAGTACTGGGGAAACGGCATCATCGAGATCTCCGACATGGGCTACTCCACGTCCGTGGCCAACAACTCGTACAAGACGGCCCGGATCATCTCCAAGGACTACAGCTACATGTACGCCGTGTGGTGCACGGGCGAGAGCGAGCTGTACGACACCGTGGCCGACCCGTACGAGCTGAGACCCATCAAGGCCGACAGCTCCGAGGAGGCGGGCCGCCTGACGTCGCGGCTCAACGGCCTCATGCTCCTGCTCAAGACCTGCATCGGCGACTCGTGCCGCGCCCCGTGGTCCGTCCTACACCCAGACGGCTCCGTCAGGTCACTCTCCGAGGCCTTGGACCCGCGCTACGACCTGTACTACTCCTCGCTGCCCAGCGTCCGCTTCGAGATCTGCAACGCCCAGTACAACCTGGCCAACGAGGCCCCCTTCTTCAGCTCCAACTACTCCACCTCCCTCGGCGAGCTGACTACCCCTCACCAGGACCCGGAGGACTACGGCGTCGGCTCCACACCCAACCCCGGTGACAGCATTGGCTGGAACGGGACGCTGTTCGGCGCTGTGTATGAGCCGCTGGATGTCTTGGAGGCTAGGGCGAGGGATCTCACGGCCGACGAGCTGAATTGGCAGAAGACGAAGACCAGGTTCAGGTACATGTCTTGAGGTTAACAGGATGTGATAGTAATCTCTGCAGTGCCTCCTGACAAGGGGACTGCTTAATGTTACATTGCTTCAAATCACCCTTCTGCTTCACCACTTTCACAGCTATGCACTGTGCTGGGGTGTGTCACGTAGTAACACGCCATGGAGTGAATTGTAAAATACTAGGTTTAGGAGCCGAGATTGACTCGAGTCAAGATCGCCGCGTCCCCGAATCAATGATCGGACGAGAATTTCAGATGCTTGCGCCAGTCTCGTCCTTTCGTGGCAGGGGTCTCCCAGCATGCAGTCGATCTGGAGGTTCCTCGGCAGATGCTCACACATGCTCCCGCCTGGCGGTGGAGAAAGGGAACTGCCCGGCAGAAGTGATGACACTATCCAAAGCCACGGAATAAGGCAACTCGTGGATATACTGACAACGTGGGTCCTCCAAATCATCTCCTATTATCAAAATTGCTGGTCGTTATTGAGATAACGAACTAAGTAGTAATAGAGTCCGCATCGTGCAAGACCGATCAGGATGTGATGTCCTCGACCACTTTTTTGAGTGCAATAATCACCATGTCGTGACTATCAGCGAATGGCTGCGTAACAGAATGTCTTCCTGACCTGGCCCGGGGCCCAGGCCTTCACATGAAAGTCCAATCATGCCAAGTACAACTCTCCCAGCCACAATGCTCCGTCCTCGTTTTCACACATCAGTGCCTTGGATATAGGCCTAAGCTTGAATGTCTTCTTGCTCCAGAGAAGATCCCCCGTCGTTCACCAGACAGAGCTGAAACTGCACACCATTCAGAGCGAGCTCTTGCTTCACCTCATTCGCCAACTCTGAAGAATCCCAGCTGTCTGCGTCACGTTTCGCTCCAGCCAGCGGGGGCATGTGGAGGAATTCAACTCTTTTCAATTTTGAAAAATTCTCTGGTCGGAGATGAGTACGCGTGATGACCTGGACCCAGTTGAGAGTGGTGTTGAAGTGCTGCCTCGGTTCACTGTCGATGAGGCGCAATGTATGGATGTTGGGAGGCAGAGCACTCAGACCCACCCCTGGAGCTCGCCACATAGACGTTTCCCAGTCTCCATCAGAAATGAAATAAGTGTCAACCGAAAAGGACTGGAGTCGACTTAAGCCACGTAGCCCGAATCGCGGCCGGTCCGGGATCAAGTCTGCGCGTGTCCCTGGCGACAGTGACACCTCAAGGTGCTCCAATGCCGGTGCTTCACCGCTGAGAAAGTCGCAGCACTCATCCAACTCGAAATCGAGCCACTGCGAGGACGAGGACGAATATAGATGGAGTATCACACTTCTTAAATTTGGCCATGGACCAAAGATGAAAGGAGCGTATGATAAAGGCCCCCGGCTTTCGAATGATGCCAGTGTATCTGGAAAATCACTCCAAGTCCGAGCACAGCCGAAGCCTCGGAAATGCGTCAGTCTCGGAGCATTCGAAACATTCTCCAGGATAGGTATCATCTCCTCAAGACTGATGAATCCGTATTCGCGGCCATAAACATGGCTCTTTGTTTCGCATTGCACCTGTAGCGTTCTGAGGTTTTGCAAAAGATTGTGCTGGTTCGTACTCGAATCAGATCGTCCCATTATGCCAATTGACTTCCACTGGCGATAGTTACAAAAGTATGCGTAACGAGGACCGCGAGATCCAGTTGTCAGAGATATCGAATGAAGATTAGGCAGGAGGCAGATGATCAAGGCAAAAGCTTGGTGGCTCATGGAAATGATCGGCCGGCGGGAATTCGTTCCAAAAGCAGCATCGAAACCAAGCATGCCAGAACTGAGTTCTACCCAGGACTCAGCCACGTCGAGGAGGTTTTTGGTCTCGATGTCTCCACAGTTCCGAATTGCTGATAGGATGCCGTAGTCTTTGTTCGGCGTATTCATTTCCTCCTCGAAATAGCAAGCGTCTCTGAGGTCAATCAGGCAGGCGAGGTCTCTGACGCATTGACGCAGCCTCGAATTCTCCAAGATTGTTCGAAGAAAATAGACGAGGTTTTCGGCGCCCGGATTTTGGCGGTCTGTCGGTACGGGAAGATCAGGATCGGTCCTGGGGCCTGTGAAATAGATGGAGCTGTACAGTGCCGGGGTTACGACATCATGAACGGCTCGGCAGGTCAGGGCGAGCTGGCGGAGCGTGTGGCTGTTGTCTCTGGCGGAGACGCTGATATGGAATCCCTTTGCTGGGTTGTGTCGGTCGACCATGAAGCAACGGCAGATGGCAAGGATGATCTCCGCCGGAAGAAGTGGCATCTTGTTGCGAGCCTGAGGCTCGGTCGGCGGCTGCATCGCGACTGAGGAGGAAGTTGTGACTTTGGTGCAATGATGGTCATGAGGGTCCACTACATGAGGTCGGCGACCAGGCATTAATGATCGAATGCACGATTGTATTTTCAAACGCAGAAAAGTGGACTGTGTGTTGACTTACCGGCAGTACAATGTTGTTGTGATCGGCGGCGAGTCGGGGGGGGATTTCGAGAAGCGGGCTCGGCCAGTTGACAGACAGCCTTGTGGCTTGGGGGACAGCTTGACAACGCGACCATGAATTGAGGACCAATCTGTCCAGAAGCCCAACATCAGCGACAGCGGGAAATGGGGAAGGACGGGTCACGAACCTGTGCACGTTGGATGACCCTGAACCCGCAAAAGGCTCAGGGGCCCAAGGTGGAGGACACTCTGCCAGGGAGCTTCGAGTTGGAGGAGGGATTTCGTCGTTCAGGAAGCCCGTGTGGCACTTTTGCAAAGTGTAGGCCGATCTATGGTCTGCAACAGTCGAGAATGTGAGAGAGTCTTGAGAAGGCAGGACCAGTTAAGATCCAGTCGACAATCCACAGGCAGCAACGGAAAACCACCAACTTTAAAGGCAGGTACGCTGCGAGGAGGGCAAGGGCACCGCTGAGCTTGTGAACATACGTCACCAACGCGGTGCAGCCGTGTTTGGAAGCATTCAGAGAAGAGGATTTTGACTTCCGAGTCGAGAATGCTTGCTGATTCCGTACATCAATACATCAAACAACTTCTGGTTGAGCGCCACGTCTCGAGCTCTGCACCAACGCGGCAGCTTCGATGCCAGCCCTCCTTCCAAATGTTGCCCCAGAAGTCAACCCACTGCCTCCAGGGTAGTTCTCGTAGAACAGCCCGCCCAGCATCTCGCCACAGCAGTAGACGCCGGGTATCGCCCTGCCTGTGGACTCGGAGATGACTCCTGAGGTCTTGGGGAACACGGCAAGACCACCAAAAGTGAACGTGACACCACAGCATACCTTGATGGCCATGAAAGGCCCCTTGGTCAACGGCAGGGCCCAATTCGACTTTGGAATCCGCAGTGTCTTGCCCGATGACTGTGTCGATAGCCCGTCCTTGACTGCCGGGTCCCATGTCATGTCGGGGCGCTCCTCCCTGTGCCTCGACACTGCTTCGTTGTATTCCCTAACGGCATCGACCAGCCTCGCCGCACTCTCAAGGCCTTCATTCTTCTCCAGCTTCGAGGCTAGCTCCTCAATGGTGTCCCCAAATGTCTTCCTCACAACCTCATCGCGGTACTCCTCGCTCCTCAACCATGGGATACCCTGACCGTCCCAAAGTTGGAACGCCACGCCGCCTGGTTGGGCCAAGATTGCCTTTCCGAACTTTGCGTAGGTGTAGTTCCTGATGTCGCTGCCCTCGTCAAAGAACCTCTCCCCAGTCCTGTTCACCGTGATGCCCAAGGGGTAGCCACTCTTGGTGAACTCGTTGGATGTCTCCCTGTCGCCTGTGTTTGCAGGGCTGTCGGCGTCCCAAGCGACGCTGTGACACCCACTCCAGTGACCGGCCTGTCTGGCTCCCAGGTCGCGCATCGAAATCTCAAGAACTTCTCCGGTGTTGTGTGGTGTGCCTCTCACGTGTCCCAAGTCCCATCCAGGCCCGAGATATTGCGCCCTCATCCGCGGGTTCGCCTCAAAACCGCCGGCAGCCAATATAATAGCCTTGGCACGGATCACAGACGCCAGCCCGTGCTTCCCTACAACTTCGAGAGAGTCAAAGGCCCCTGTGGCTGGGTCTGTCACGATCTTCCTCGCGGCCGTTTCGTACATGACGGTCACACCAACCTTCTCTGCCGCGCTCCGGTGGTCCTCCATGAGTCCCTTCCCACCATCCTGCGTCTTTAGACACAGTCCCCCCCAGAACTTGTGTCTATCCCCTATCTTGTAAGCCTGTCGATTGAAGCTCAGCTGGAACCGGACGCCGTGACCCGCAAGCCACTTGACCGTGTCGTTGCTGTCGTCCACCAGCCTGCGGCTCAGCTCCCTGTCATACCTCCCATCCGTCACGCGGTGCATGTCATTCAGAAAGTCATCCGCAGTGTAGGGGTCCAGGTCGATCTTGTCCGCCGTCTCGGCGTCAACGTTACTAACAAGGGGCAAGACGTCCGACAGGCCGCCGTGCACGCAACGCATGGCGCCCGCGGTGAAGTAGCTGTTCCCGCCTGCCCACGACTCTGGGCACTTGTCGATTATGAGCACCCGAGGAGGCTCTGAGCTGGATTTGGAAAGTTGTTCTGCCGCAGATATGGCGGCGCTGAAGCCGGCATTGCCGCCTCCGACAACCAGAACGTCCCAGTCCTGGCTTGGCTGTGGCATTTTGAGCTTGTGATGGCAACGAGTTGATGTTTTTGAAGGGCTGCACAGGCAGAAGAAGTCTTGGTGAAGAAATACAGTTGACAGTGTATCGCTTGTTCTTGGAAAAGTGTGAGTCGAGTAGCTGCCACATCCTAGAGTGGAGTGCCGATCTGAAGCCGTCAATGACGGAGGCAATCCTGCACTTGGGCTCCGGTGCGGCTCCGGTGCGGGGAGCAAATCCCCGTCCAACCGACTCGCGATGGCAGTAGACTTGTAGCCATCGGTAAATCTTGTGCTTGATGTAGGTTTGATCAAGCTGTGCCGACAAGGCTTGTTTGATCCCTTTTTTTCTTTTCTTCTTTTTTTCTAATCTTTTTTCTTTGGTTTGGGGGGGGGGGAGTTGGTCTCATCGAAGGTAGGCCGAAGCGGCTTAGAACGGGCCATCTGGGCCAGCATTGTTCAGAAGCATATTGTTGTCTCGCCAGGTTTCTCACTCAAGTATGTTCTAGGTTGACTTGACAAACTGGCTATTGCCATCGATTCTGTGCTTGATTCTCTTGGGAATCAAGTACCGTTGAATGAATTCTTCGTTATCAACAGCACACCTACATGTAGGTGCATCCTGGTGAGGCTGCTGCTGATTGCATTCGCCCATGCCACGTGCCCATAATCCGAAGCCGTGGTATGTCGAGATCAACTCCAGTTACTGCGTTATCGAGCTACTGGTTGCCGTTCTAAAACCTCCATCTCAGCCGAAATCATCAGGCTGCTGCAGGGGCAAAGAAAGGTAACATTGGATGATGTTTCGGACGGGGCCCGGGCGGCGAAAGCCAGCACCAAAGATGAACTGCCGGGAGAATTGGCTTAGCATCTCCAGCAACGGGCTTACCGATAGCCATGAGCGCATAAACCTATGCGTGTCAAAAATTGCGAGGCGCCTTTCGTGACAGGGCCCAGAGTAGCGCCTTCGCATGTCAAGCAATCGAGCGCTTGTGGGAGCAAGGTATTTCATGGCATGCAGCATGTCATGAAGAATGGTTATGTTAAGGGAACATCACATCTTCGACGACGTAGAATAGGAGGTGTATGCCGAATATCAGAAATAAAACCCCATGCTAGATATACTATTAATAAAGCACAGGGCTGGTGAAAGCCACACGGAAGGCCGCCGCCCGGGCGGATAAAGCTTCATCCCCGTTTAAAGTTTTTAGGACATACCTAGCGACTTCCCCACGGAGACGCCACGATCAGTCTTGCGCCTGACCCCTGAACCACCCTTGCACATCCAGGCGCGCCGCCTAGCATCGCGCGGTCACACCGGTGAGGAATGCCTCTTCCGTCAGTTTCCATGGGGAAGCGCAAATTCTGAAGGGACGAGCGGCTTTGCTTAGCCAGCGCGAGTCAGCCTGCGCAATTTGAGCCAACCACTGCCATGAATAACAGCGGGCGGGACATTGCAGCAGTGACATTCGTAGCTGAATATGAAATGAAGGGTCTGTGATGGGGTGGTCTATGGATAGGACTGCCAAGCCACAGTCCGGGACAGGCATCCCTGGAAGAAAGCATCTTTATTTTTGGCTCGGCGAGGACTAACATGTCTTGAACGATAAAAAGCACGGCAACTACCCAAGAGCTTTCTCATGAACGAGAATCGTGCTCTTCAGTCATCCCAACTCCAGTCACTCATTACAACTGCAAGCTAAGATCAATAATTCTGCCGTGTCATTCTTTAGCACTACCATCATCAACATTGCCAAAACTCCCATTCGGCCCTCACCGTCAGCATCTCGCAATGCCGGCCATCCACCAATTGGCTCAAGCAGCCCAAGCAGCCCAGAGCATTCCAGTCCGCTTCCTCAAACGACAGAATGGTGATGATGACGACGACGACGGAGGAGACGGAATGGACGACATCCTGTCGGGAGGCGCCATAGCCGCGATAGTGGTGGTCGTGCTCGCGGTGCTAGCCCTGGGCGCATGTTGGTGCCTCTGCTGCCGCGGGCGTAAGCGTAAGGGGAGGAACGATGACGGCAAGCAGGACAGCCAGAGCCAGGAAAAGGCCATTAAAAAGGTTCTGAAGAAGATCAAGAAGAAGGTCAAGAAGATGCTCTCCAAGGACAAGAAGAAGGATAAAAAGGACAACAAGGATGAGGAACACGCCAACCTCGACGCCCCGCCAGCCTACGGCCAGGGCACCCACCCGGGCTACATGGAGCGCGAGAGGGCTCTGGGATATAATGGGGGATACAACAGGCTTGACGAGCATGAAGAGCGGGTGGAACTGTCTTCAAGTTCTGTGCCCAAGTACACTTAGATTTGGCAGCGATCAAAGCAAATTGGACGCTTCCGATGTAACAGTCGCAACAAACTTTCCTGACTTCCAAGGGAACTGTGAAAACATATTGTCGTATATGCTAAAAAAGAAAACAGTGGTCTGTCGGCCAAAGCCATTCCTTTCGATGCTTCGCCGCTACCTAGTACTTTCGGTAAGTAAGGGAAGCTGGAAGCAAGTCCACGTGGCCTTCGACTTTGTCGCCTTCTGGAGATGTACACATCGTAGACAAGCTCAACGAGGGCCAAATGCAAGACAATGCCTGTGAGCGGAAGCTTGCTATGACATGTCAACTTCGAAGGCATTTCCCTGCAGTGACGAAGCGAATCCTGTTCACATCCCTGAATCAGTGATCGAAAGCTCAAAGGCCAACCAAACCGACAATACATATGTGCTATGCCGTACATATTGCAGGTGGGCTTTGTTGTGCTCGGAGTGAGTGCCAGGATCGTCTGCCTCAATGCGTACGGACTGCACCTGCAGCCAACACTGTGCTGGGAATGCTCCTTCTTTCACGGCAGAGCGTGGTGTTGTTCAGGAAGCGACGTCCGCCTGCGATCAACAACTGGCCTACCCACTCTCGCAGAGACGCTCAATTTATCCTCTCGCAATTCTGGACATTCCCTGTTTTCCTTACACCAGACGATCAATTCTACTCGCGCTTTTTTGCACTTGACGCTACATAAATTCGGTCACCGTCTTCATCCTCAGTCTTACTGTTGCTTTGAACGCCAGTATTCGTCAAATATCCCTTTGTCACCGCCAACAGCCCGCGCGTCGGTCCTCAGAGGTCACCCTGATTGAACCTTTCCAAGTTTGAGCACAACAACATGGCAGAAAATGCCACGGCGAGCGGCCCACATGGAGCCGGCAACGGAAGCAACCCTTCTGAGCCCATGGGTATCTCAGAGAAGTCGTCGCCATCGGACTCGAAATCGGGTGTCGGCATGAGGCCCGCCGCCTTGCCCATGTACGACGGTGGAAAAGACGACCTTGGTCGATATCTGTGGCAGACTGAGTATCCTCAGGATGTTCGTGACCCTGAGGAAAATCCCAAGACTGGTGAATGGGCTCTCATTGTCCGCCGTATCCGCGTCTTGGGCGATCCTGGAAGAAAGCTCGCGCTCCACTCCATCCTCGTGCAAAGTCCCCTTATCAGCTCGTTACTGGACGAGGTATTCAAAAACTACCCAGGCTTCGCGGTATCTCCGAAGCCCTTGATAATCCAAAGCCCGTAGGTCAACTTCAATGTCGAATCATGCAAGGCTGGAGAGACACGCTGACTGCCCCAAGATTTCGACCACTCATCCACCGTTGGCCGGCTTTGCGGAAGGCAATCGAGTCGATGGAAGAGGAACGCGGGGACAGAGATGACGATTCCGAGTTGAATGATCGCATCCAGCATGCCAGGCTGCTCGACGACCTGCTCCAAGAAGAGCTCGCGGACGCTACGAAGGCGATGGAGGATTGTTCGTACCTCACCATCTTGAACTTGACAAACAAGTGTGGTGTTCGCTAACAAACTTGCCAAAGACACAACCAACGGTGTCATCACTTTTCAGCATCTCTGGATGGCATTCGAGCCGGGAAGCGTTGTCCTCACCACGGAAGACGGTGAAGACAGGGCGATGCATCTCAATGATTGGAAATATGAGACACGGAACGACGAGCAGGCATTTGAATTAAGATGCGCATTCGTCGACTTCGATGGGCATCGCTTCGGTAAGCAGAAAAAAGTCATCTACGTGAAAGGGTTCACAGGCACCAAGTCAATCAACGCCTTGGAAGCATTTCCTATGACAAGGCACGCCCAATCGGGGGAGATGTTGGCGAAACTTATTGAGCGCGGTGGGAAGTTCGCGTCACTGGCTGGAAGTCACTTCCGTCACCACAACGGTCTGGGAGTTCGCCGCAACAGGAACGGCAGCATAGAACAGTTCAACGTGAATGGACGTGTGGTCATCGATACATTAGGCTTCAATCGGTGCAACCCCACCCAGTCTAACTGTTTCCCTCCGTCCAGGACGCCGGCTATGTCTGGTGACGAATACAATCCTCCGCAATGGAGAGAGGAGCTCGAGGATCAGCTCGAGCGTCGCAGAAAAGATGCTTCAGGCGTTGCAACGGAGGGTTTCGGAGAAGGGGGCGTACCACAAGATGCCTTCAGCGAGCAGGACAGCCCAAAGCTCAGCGACTATTGGAAACTCACCTGCTCTCCCTACGTCAAAGGGTACGCACTGAACGAGAAGAAATGGCTGAATCTGGCCGTCAGCGGCATCTCGGACATTGCCTTCAATGAGCTGGCATTTTCCGACCTCAGGCTCGCAGACGAGCAGAAGAACCTCATAACCAGCATCGCTTCATCCCACCAGTCTTACCGGAATGAAACGGACGATCTAATCGAGGGAAAGAGGCGTGGTTTCCTTTTCCTGCTACATGGTCCTCCTGGTGTTGGAAAGACTTTCACTGTAGAGTCAGTCGCCGAGAAGATGAAAGTGCCTCTTTTCACCCTGACTCCTGGTGATCTGGGACTGGATCCAACAACCATGGAGGACAGACTGCGCGGACTCATTTCTATGTGTTCCCAGTGGGGGGCAATCATTCTCCTCGACGAAGCCGATGTGTTGCTAGCAGAAAGAAGCCACCACGAGTTGGAACGCAACAAGATCGTGTCTGTCTTCTTACGCGTAGTGGAGTACTACGAGGGAATCATTTTCCTGACAACCAATCGAGTATCAACAATCGACCCAGCGTTCCATTCCCGTATTAATGTCTCCTTGTTGTACCCCGAGCTTGACAGGAACTGTCGCAAGGCCATCTGGGAGACGTTCCTCAAGCGACACGATGCCGCTCAGGCTAATGCACGAGAGAAGCCAGCTCCGCCTCTTGATGCAGTGGCCAAATCCTCGACAAAAAGAGCCCTAAGCCCTCAGCCTTTCTCCTCAAATTCAAATGGAGCCCAGGCTGCAGAGGAGTTGCACCGCAAGCTGACGCAACCCCACCGGGTTTCTGACGAAGAAATCGACAAGCTGGCTGAGCTGAAGCTGAATGGCCATCAGATCAAGAACTCTCTGAAGACGGCGCAGCTATTGGCAATTAACAAGGAGGACGCCTTGACCTACCGTCCAATCGCCACTGCTATCTCCGTAACGCATCATTTTGACAAAGCAAAGGAGGCCAATGATGAGGCGTGCAAGAAGATTTATGGCTAGCCTTGGGCCTTTTGCAGTGTCGAAAGTGGTTGACTTGCAGGAAACAGGAACGGACTTAGCATTGTTATCAAGAGAAAACGGCAGGACGGAATTGTGTATGCAGTGAGTTGGCCAAGTGATTTGAAACGAAGGCACCTGGCTTGTGGGTTTTGTGTTTACGCAGTTGATTGCAAGGTGTGAGCCAACAAACAAGACGCTCAAGAACGAGTATCCATATGTTTTTCCTTGTTTCGAAGATCACAGTTTCGCTCCAGTTTCTCATGGTGAATGCTACCACCATTGACGCTTTGCAGGCTAGACAAGAATAGATTCATGGTCCTTTTCATACGCATCTTGTCGTATCCGTGATCAATAAAAACATCATCACAAATCAAAAGTTGCTATATTGTCTGCGGAACAGTACATAATGTTTTTGAACTCGAAAAAAGCTTCATACCTGCCCCCCGTCCTCTCAGGGATGACGACTTCAACCAAGTGATGCCCTGCCTGTGCAAATAGACACGGCCGTTCATTCCTAGCCTCCTTGAGGAGTGAAGTCGGAAACAACAGTGAAAGGCTTGCCCGTAACCTCAACATCGTAGGTCTTGACCCCGGCACCGTAGATAGGGCCGGTACGGATGTCAATCCCCTCGCCGGTCACGGTGTAGTCCCAGGCAGGAGGTCCAGAGCTGGGTCCATTTAGGTTACCGAATCGGAAGTTTGCGTGGGTGGAGTTCCAGGGCGTGATCTGGAAATCGCTGTAGCTGACAGTCTGCAGAAGCTGGCTGGTGGGCCAGCTCTCGAAGGTATTGTTGTAGACAATCTCCCGCTGCTGGAGCTGATGGGCGACTTATCCGTCGGCGGCTACTGGGGAGGGTAGGGCAGCAGACAGAGAGACGAGGCTGGCGAAGAAGGGAGTGGCACGCATTTTGGAATATCTTCAAAAAGCAAAGTTGTTGGAAGTGCTTTGGCTTTGTGAAGTATACTTACAAGGAGAGCGGGATGCCGAGGGGAGATCTTGTCGGGTTGTATACACGGTTCGCAGCTACCAAACATGAGCGAAGGAGACTAATCTCTGGCATTTGACAAGCGTTATACACAAGATAAGCTTCCAAATTAATCACCCGCGCGGTTGTCGTACTGAAGGCTCCTTGGATCGACCCGGTCGAGGCTCCACTTCAGAAGGTCAAGGGAAGTCAATACCCCGACTCTGGCGGATGAACTTTCCGGGCTGGATCGGGTTTGCTTCCCAGCTGCTCCTTGAGGCAAGAAATGCCGACCACAGTGGTGTCGCGCTACTGCAGATGTTTGGATGCACTCGTTGAATTTATGCTTGATTACTTTGTCTGTGTCTCGGGGGTACCTGCCGGACGTCTTACACCTGGATATGGAGCCAGTATGTCGCAGTGGCGACAGGTGGAACTGATGGCACTGATGGCCTGCAGGTGACGGTTGCTTTGGTATCCCTTAGGATGTACAAAGGTGTTTGAAGCCATCCAAGACAGTCTATATTGTGGTTCTTGTGAGACAATAATTGCGGCATCTGCATGGAAATTGCATTAGATGCCGACGGTTGTAACCTCGTAATGCTGCAGAACATTAATAATAATTAAATAAGGGGCAACACTCAAGTTGTGGATCATGCATGGAAGGAGAGGGTGGTGCCATGTAGCCTGAACAGGACGGATGGTGATAAATTCCTATTTTGCCAGCAGAGGCATCTTGTTCCGGCCATTACGTTTCAGAACCATTCCTGATTCTGATATCCTCTGGCATCCACTGTTCAACATGTATTTGAGAAAACCGAGCAGACAAAGCTGCACACTCACCTATCTACATAGCATCTGTAGTATCATCTTGTCGCCAGTCTATGCATACAGTAATTTGCAGCGTAAATCATAGCCGATTGGTAGCCATGAAAGTACAAAAAGAGAGCTGTTCAGTGCAGATATGTTGGTACACAACACAAGTTGAGACTGAGAAGACTTATAATGGCACAACGTAATTACCATGATTTGCTTCATCTATGTAGCTAAATATACAACTACAGCCTTTGTTGTACATTTTGGAACGTGACATCGAGAGTGCCCGCGCTGCTGACGGAAGGCTGAGTATCCACACATAGGAAAAGCCCTTAGAAATCACAGCACTCGCCCTTCTCTCCGTTGTTGTTCAGGCCCTTGTTGATGTTGACGTGGAGAGCGAACTTCCAGCTGCCGCGGTTGTCGAGGGGCACGCACTTGAAGCGGTTGCTCTCAGTGGCGCGGTTGATGTGCCACTTGACCATGCTGCTGACGCAGCCCTGGGTCGCGAGGGTGGTGGCGGACGACAGCGCCGTGGCCTGGATGACGATGCTGTACGAGTGGGTCTGGCGCTTCTCGGGCGAGACGCCGCGGAGAGCCGAAGGCGCCTGCTCTTCCGCGGCCAGGGCCGCCCTGGTGCCCTGGTAGTGCACGATGCCCGTCTCCTCCTCGAAGATGTAGTGGTTGACGAAGGACATCTCGCTGCCGTCCTCGTCGGTGGAGCGGGCGGCGACGGCGCTATCGGATGAGTTGGCGGGCACGGAGAACTTGTACTGCTTGGCCACTCCGCCCCGCCGTCCCAGCTCATTGCCAGTCTTCATCTGCCGGAGGCTTCGCGCAGTGACGATGACGTGGGCGATGGCATCGGTCCACCGGACCAAGACCTCCGGACCGTACCAGATGGCCATTGCGCCGCCGGTTGCCCACCAGGCCGCACGGGTTGGCATGTTCTCACAGAGTATTTGAGTGAATCCAGTCGTATCCGAGCACTTCGCCTCCTGGCGAGTGGCAAGACCGATATTCTCGGGCGTTGGCGCATCGGTCGTGGTGGCGGCAACCCTCGCGGCGTCCTCGGCCGCAATCGCGGCCCAGTCGTGCGTCTCAGGCTCCTCGATGGTCTCCCAGGTGGTATTTCCGTCGAAGCCTAGGATATCGAAGAAGCTGTTCATATCTTGGAGCGTTCCAAGGTCGACGGCAGACTCAGACCGCTTCTCAACGGGGAGCATTGCCATGGCAGGCAGGGCCGTAGCAGCCGCGAGGCCGAAGGTGATAAGTTTGGGGTTGTACATGGTGCAGACCGTCGTGGGAGTTGTGGAACAGCTTTGGTTGATCAAGAAGCCGGAAGCCGCTGAGGTGTTTCCAGATACGGTGGATCGAAGATATAGCTTGAGAGGCGCGATGATGAGGCAGGAATACCAGAAATCGAAGGGGACTTTGCTTCCTCTTTATACATCGATGTCTGCTGGACAACGGCACCAGTGTCTAGACTTCATATTGCCTTTCCGTGTTGAACCAAGTTGTCATTACTGCTCGCGGTATAGCTTCTCGCCGTGCTAAAAGTCCGTGGTGTTCTTCTCCGTCCGAGGCATCCAAGTAGCATCAAAGGAGGAGAGCCTCATCCTCCGACCGGACGTCCTCCGCAAATTTCGTTTCTTCTAGTTAGCCTACATCGTATCCTTTCTACTGTCACTACCCATCCCCACCTCCATGGACGCTACTTTCAAATCCTTTGGGAAATTTTTGACTGATTGAAGGATTTCCAACGTTGGTGACAGTTTTAGGCAGGTCTGCCACGGTGACGAAGGCGAGGGGTGAATAGACGGACGGATGTATCGCAGACCCACGTGAGAACGTGAGGCCCGTACCATAAGAACAAACCGGCCCCCACGGCCCAGTAAAATTCCCGAGTTGGCAGGTTGAGACACACGATAATCCAATATCCGTGCGGGTTATCGCATATACCAGCTTCCCTCCAAGCCGTCCATTTTGCCCAGAGCGGGTACATTTCTCTGGCACTGGAGAGGTACAAGATGTGGAGCAGTGATGCTGCTAGACCTAAAACTCAGTGTCAGCTGCTGAAACCATGAAGTAGCTTTGGGTAAGGAGGCAGTACCGATGTCAGGCTCCAGTTTGCTCAAGACAAGGTCTTTCTGAGTTGTGGCAGTGTTGTAGAGCTTTTCAACGGCCTGTCATGAAGGGTAAGCGTGTAATGGAAAAGGAACACCAGTATTGCCATGTTCAGCGGGATTGATTATACGCGATTGGAGGGCCTTGGAAGTGTCCGCGGATGTTCGGCTCAACCTATGCCTAGACCATGTGGCTGTGTGGTTGGATTGCGCCCTTGTGGACCCTCCTACTATGACCGGTCAGTTCGTCGATGGAGAAAGCCGGACAACCTTAAAAACCAACCTAAAAGTCCAGCCCCATGTAAGAATGCTTATACATTGAAATCAGATAGCCAAAAGCTATCACGTTGAGATGCACTTAATCTTGAATGCAGCTTTACTTGGAGATACCTGTACAGGTCTTGAAGGCTTTAATGCTAAAAGCTGAAGGGTTTGCTGGAAGAAAGGAGGTTGGCCGGCTCTCTCCATCTCACGGCTGAGCGGCACCTGGGCAGTCCCGAGGGACACGGAAGCGGCCCGGAGGATTCTATGGGTCACGGTTCTTGGCGGCCCACCTTCGGAGTCGGTTCCGAGATATTTAGCAAAAGAACACTGCTGCCTATTGTATTTGGTACTAGTTACAATCCTTTACTCCATCATTTGCTCAATGGCATGTTGGTGGTCAGTGAATCGTGTTTATGAACAAGTACGCAATGACTCCGGAAATGCAAGCACAATTTTCTGAATTCCCGCCTGAGTCTGGCTCAAGCGACGAATACTCCTCCAAACATCGATATGATCACAATCCAGAACCCAGAGCATCTCTCTTCGTAACCCACTCGGAGACCGCGTCTCTGTAATCAGCTGGCCCGTATGGGTCTGTAATCTCAGCAAACCACCCCTTTTTGCGATGATTCTCTAGGCCCAGGTCGCCCAGGAGCAGATCAAAGTATGGCACGGCGTCGAAGACAAAGTCTGGATAGTGGCTTCCACGGCCAGCCGGATAACGCCACCTTCCGAACCTACTGTGAAGAAGCGTATCATATTTAAGCTTCTCTGCGGCCTCGTGATGCGTATCGTTATCCGGTCCTTGCACTGCGACATGTCCATCGAAAAAAGCCGAGATCCATAGCGCCTGCAAGTGTGCCGATGTCGCAGTGGAGAAGTTGGTTGCAAACGCCGCGAAGGCGATGTCCCTGGTTGCGAAGAATCTCGGGGATGGCGGGACTATGAATCGGTACAGTGTAAAAGGCGTAAGCTTTGTGTGGTTTGAAGGGTCAACCTCGTCTTGAATACGAGTAGACAGCCCCTTGGCTTCAGCCAAAGGGACGAGTTTCTGGAATTTTGGCTGTTCAAGCAGGCGAGGAAAACGCTTGAGTATTTCCTCGTCAGCCTTGTGGACGAGGTCCGGCTTCCAGATAGGCTCGTCATCCGATGGCACATGAGGCAGCCCAAGCTCTTTCTCAATTCCCTCGGGCAGGAACTTCAGGGGTGGTACATGCTTCCAACCAGTCGCACACAAAAGTAATTCTGTTTGGAATGAAGTCCCGTCAGAGAGATGCACAGTCGATGGGGAAAGCTCAATCAGATCTGCGATATGAATCTTGACAGTGCCGTTCATGACGTGGTCGAAGAAATTCGTATCGTAGTTCAAGATCGAGAAGGCCGTGCCACTGAAAAAAGGATCGGTCCATGGTTTCAACTTCTTCGTCTCCGGGTGCTTGTCGTATTGGTTCAGCGTAACGATGTCGTTGCCCAACACCCACCAGAATGCCCGGGTGACGGCACGACCAATTCTCGTTTCGTGCCAAAATCGCCTGATGCCGGTGAAACCATCTGCATATCCCCATATACACGGGCTGAACCAGGTCAACAGCCGAGTATTCACAAGCTTCTCTAGCCACTTCTTGAACGGGGTAACGTATGGCGGTGCTTGCCAGATTGGGCCATGACCACTTTCTATGGAGACGTCAAGTTCGTGGAGATGCCGGGCAGATTGTGGTCTGAACATACCTCGTATCACCCAATCGACGTGCACTCCCTTCAATGCATAGGCGTAGACGACGTCCCAGGCTGATTTTGGTCCACCGAGAACTGTCACAGACTTCGCTGTGTCCAGAGTATCCGCGTATTTCGGAAAATGTTTCGTGTGTGCTATGGGTGAACTGAAAGTTTCCTCGCCGTCGAACCTTGGCAGGAACTCTTCCGATGACAGCCCTGTGGCAACAACGATCTTGGCTGCCCCAAGTTTGATGATGTTGTCTCCGGCTTTGGCCGTTACAATCCACCCGCCTTCGTCTTTATGCTCAACACTCACCACTGCGTGCTTGAGCCAGATCTTATCTGCGATCTCAAACTTCTCGGCATAGCGAGACAGATACTCGTGGATAATAGGCCCAGGGATATGTTGACCTCTTTCTATCCCAAATTCCTCGGGAACCAGAGGAAAGTCTGGGTACTCTAGAGTGCCAACCAGGTTATTGGTCTTCAAGCCAGGATACAGCCTTTCCTTGGCCCACTATATTTTGTGAAGTCAGCTGCCGAAAGAAGATCAATGCCTACTCGGGGAAATGTAATCAATGAAAGAGTCCCTGACCGCGCCGTTGGGTACCGGCCACGACCAAAGAAAGGCCGTGTATGTGTAAGGGGCAATTCCAAGACGCAAACTGTGTGAAAGATAATTGATGACCCGGAGAGAAGGAAACACCATGAGAATTCTCTTACTGTGCCACCAAGGCTCTCGTTCTGGTCCAATATCACTATAGAATGACGAGGATGCAGAAGCTGGTACGTCTTTGCATTTACTAGCCCTGCCCAACCTGTTTGCCGCCCGAGTTTAGCTGAGTGACGACCAAAACCCGAGTTCCATTTTTGCAGCGTAACATACCAGCACCAATAACAACAAGATCAACTTTATGCTCAATGGGGCCCATTTTGCATGGTCTGCATGCGTAGGCAGTTGTGTTTTGGTATAACAACGAAGCGTGTATCCAAGGAGCGGAAAGCGTAATCAACAGTGGAAACATCAGGAGAGCTTAACTAAAGGCACGGAAGAAATGCTGCCAACCCTTATATGAAAAAAAGTGGCTAGGAGGTGCATATGCAGTGCTACCATCCTTGACCAATCTGATCTAGCTGCTTACTGGGTGGGAACTGTCCACCACTCCAGCCCCAGCAAGTGCTTACAGCACATGCTTGAACAGCGGATTCTTATCCCCCAAAGCGAGCAAATTTGCGTCGTCTTGTGGTGTGCTACCGACCATCTTTCCCTTCCTTGCGTTGGAAATCATATAACTCCACTCCAAAAGTAAGGCTACTAGCATTGCGTAAGCCCCGAAAGCCAAGCTGAGCCCAAACCCGGTCTCGTAACGCGGCGCCTGGCTCTCAAGGTACATGAAGCTTCCAACAATGCCGCCCAGACTTCCAACAGAGGAAGTCAAAGCCACAGCAACTGCGCGCCGGCTGGATGGCGCGATATTGTTTGCATTCCATGCCTGCGTTGCTGGCTGGATCGGATAGATGCCTACCACAGCGATAACAATGGCGGGCCAAACCGAGCTGGCGTTGGTAGAGATGGCCCCGTTCAGGGAAAGCATTATCGAGTAGCCAACCAGGATTAAAGCGCTTGGGATTGCGATGAAAGGCATTCTCCAATTGAATTGGTCGGACAGCTTGCCACAGACGAGAGCAGACAAAGCCCCGGCGACATAAGGGGGTGCAGATAGAAACTGAGCGTTCATATTGCTGTAGCCCATGGCCTTCGTAATGGTTGGGAGTGTAAATTTGACTCCTGGAGCTCCAGTCAATTAAGTCGTCGGAGGTGGAGTCAACGGCGCGGGATTATGCCGCTCGGGTTTTGATTGTATGGTGTGCTGCTTACCGTACGAACATGCAGAATTTACGATCAGGAACGACCCATGGACGTATACCCTCCAGTTCTTCAGAACATTTTCCACTTCTACCCAAGTTGAGGTCTCTTGTTCCTGCATCCCCTGTGATTTGCCGCCTTGTTTGATGAAGGAATTGAAGCTCAAGAAATCGTATCTCCTCCTGATCCAGCCATCGGCGAGATAGACTGGGAGAGTCGATCAAGAGGGTGAAACAGGCCAGTCCTAGAACGACAGTGACCGAACCTTCAACTAGAAAGATCCATTGCCAGCCATTGTAACCAGCATAACCATCCAGTTGAGCAATGACACCAGCCAGGAGACCCGAGATTGCCCATGACAAAGCAGCCGCGCAATAGAAATATGAGACACGGCTTGCTAGGTCTGTTGGCATGTACCACCGGCTGCAGATATAGACCGCTCCGGGAAAGAAGCCAGCTCTAGCGTATAGAGGTCAGTGGCGTCGCAATGGTACTCCTAGGTTGTTGGATTCTGTGCCAGGGGGGGGGGGGAGAGGAAGGAGTTCTCACTCTAAGATCCCTAGGAGAATTCGAACCGCCACCAATTCAGAGAAGGTGTGGACCAAGCCAGTGCAGGTAATCACGACGCCCCACAGAGTCATCAGGGTCCCAAGGTAGCAGGATGGTCGGCGAAAGCTTTTCAGAAGAATGTTGCTTGGCAACATACACAGCATGAAAGGCACGAAGAAATCGCCAACGAGACATTGTGCTGGGCACCTGTGAGCCCCAGGTCCTCGATCAGGCCCTCGATCTTGGCGTTGCCGATGTTGGCGCGGTCGATGTGAGCTATCAGGTAAAGGATGGTCAACACCGGGACGAGGCGGATATCAATCTTGACCCGGCAGTCGTGGTCAGCACCAAGACTGAGCGAGGTTCTGCATAGGGCTGCTTATCACCTTGTGCACAACGCGTTTTCGCCTCTGGGCAGAAAACCCATTGTAGAAGTCTATATCATCCGAGGATAGGCCCAGCACTCGGAAACCGTCGATCTCAGCGATGGATTCGGCGCTGACGTTGTCGTCCGTCAGCCGCCTCGAGACGAAGACTCCTGGCTCATCCTTTTCGCTCTGGCCTGGTGAGCTGTTGGCAGACATTGCGTATGGAATTGTTAAAGAAAAGTGGCAGCACGAAAGGGGGTTTTATGATGAGACAACAGCGAGCGCTCAGAGATCACCATTGATGATGCGCACCGCAGGCGCTCATAAATATGGGCGTCGGAGTTCACATGGTTGAATTGACAACACATCATGTCAGCACCACGACTGACATATTTACAGCGAAATTTTAGACGAATTTATGCCCGATTACGAACGAGATTAGGTAAATATCTCCGGGTACCACGCCGCCTGGAGCCAGGCGATCATACTACCGCTGGCGGTTACGTACAACGTGGTGTACCTTCAGCAGCGTGTAAGATTCTCAGCGGCAGGTAAACACATCAAGAGGTAAGTAAATAAGACTCGGCGTCATAACAAGACGATTATCAAGCGCATGAGGTTTTGCCGCCGTTACAGAGCTTGGATGTAGTGTCCTTAGCTAATAGCTTGCTAAACAACGGTTCGCGCAACTTATCCAATCGGACAACAATACCATGCCAATAGGAATCAAGAACCAACGCAATGACTCGTCAAGCTCCCTGCGATTCTGTTGAGGCCGAATGGTCGCATACACGGTGCAGCTGAACGGTCCCGATGTGCAGGGGGTGATGGGCGGCCAACAAGAACGGCGAGGGCAGCTGGGGAAGCTGCCAAAGCTGTGTGCTTCTCAGCAACATTGAGGGGAAACTCTATCGTCAATGTGGTGGTGGATAATTGCCAGATTTAACAACCACATTACAGGGGCTGAACAAGCGATGAGCATTGTAATTTTTAGTTTCTAAGAAGGGGCCAGTCTGCAAATATAACAGGCGAAATATCTCATGCAGTTGAATGGTTGAATCACCAGCGATCGTCATGAACTTGAAAAAACTTCTTGATACAGTCGAGTATACACACGCCTAACTCCTACATTGGTGTCTTCGCTCAAAAACCAGCCCGCTCTTGAGCACTGGACGCGGCGGTCGACTGAGGGAGCAACTATCATGAATGGCCAAGGGCCGGGCTAGGCTTGCCACCGGGACTCGACCCGTTCACTGCGGTCTTGCAAGTCACCTTGGTTTGACGGCGTGGCTTGACCTGCCATCACAGAATTGGAAAGTCCATTCTCGATGAAATGGCTCCCATCAGAAGCTTCGGGCCGTCCAAGGTCCTGTACTATTCATGTTCTTGCGACCAGGGCCGGCCCTGCAGTTTTACGCCAGTCTCGCCCAAGAATGTGCGAGATTTAACGCAGGCAAGAAGCAGCATGTAATGACTGGCACCTCGTTCAGCGTTGAATATGACACTGGCGGTTCTCGATTGCGCCGGTAAGTGGAGGGCACAGTTCACGACGACAAGATGAGATCCAAGGGTTGACCGGCAGAAATTTCAGGGGTGCTGTCTTGTTGTTGTTGGGTTCATCTGAGAGAAGATTGAGAAACGCTTCGTGAAGAGCTCGGCTGCTGCATTCGCTGAGGACGTATGCATAGGCTGGACATTCGTTGAGGTAGTCACTCCTTCAGAAATCGTTATGCGCCGTCGAGTGCGGAATCTTGTCCTGGTTGCTGCTAATGTCGATCCTCTGGCGTGCCAAAGCAGGGTCTGGTCTCGGCGTTTGCGTGGTGGGGGTTGCCCGGAGGCGAATGGGAGGCTTGCTCATAGCCTCGTGGCTTTAAGTACCCGTCTTCATGCAACTGGTGGATGCGTGTCGGCTAGTGTTCGACTGGATCTAGTCATTTGGCCAATATTGAGAGGGAATGTCGTCTTCAGCGGGAGGCACTGTTAAGGAAGAACATCCAGGTATTCTCGGCTGGGTGTCTCATGTCCCATGTGCACTTCCTAGGTGACTCGCTACGGCCTTCATCACGTCAAGTCGTTGCCTCGTCGAAGTGAGAGGCGACGTGGTGTGCAACAGCGGCTTCGTCGCCTTCGAATTCGCCGCAGACCGGGCAAGTCGCCGACTCTGGTGGCTCTCGGGAGTCGGTGGCTGAGTCACCAGCGGGCAGATCATCTTCAGCAGCGGTGGCACCGCTGGCGCTGTTGTTGCCTTTGCCCCGCCCGCGCTTCTTGGGCTTCTTCTCCTTGACATAGGCGTCGAGCCCGATCTGCTGCGGAGGCAGGTCTTGGTCCTCGCTGTATCGGATATCGCCGCCACCGTCCCGCCGGCGACCTCTGATCGGGCGGCTCCCTGGGGCGTGACCCTCATGGATTGTGGCTTCCTGCTGCGTGCCTCCAACGAAGCTGGTGGGGCCGCTGGACTGCCTGGAGGTCGACGCGGCAGATGAAGACATGGTCTGCACTCTTCCTACCCGCCCGTCCGTGAGCCGCACCTTGATGCCGCGCGGGTGGTTCCCACGCGTCAGGACATCGCCGATGATGCCTTGCACGGTGCGGCCCGTTGGCTGGTCGGCCTTGAGCACGATATTGACGCCAGCACCAGGGACCGCCTCGCGTATTGTGGGCACTGAAGGATGCCTCCGTCGATCCATGTTGTGAATGGTCTGTCTGGGTGGGTGTTCCAGGCAGAACTAGAAGTAGAATGAAGAGGTTTGGGTTGGAAGGCAGAAGTTGAAGTCATCAAATTGGGCGGTGGGGCTCGCGTTTGACAGCGCCTCGGTGTGCGCTTCTTGCGCCTAGACAGTGGGTCAGTGGGCCTAGGCACCTGTGGTCTAGGCGCCTTCAACGTTGGAACGCTAACCGCTAGCCTCCGAGGGTCTTCCAGTACGCCTCATCAGTGTCGACATGTCAGCTGAATGACTTCAGCCTTGATATAGTTTGAATCGTCGCTATCATAGCTATCGACAGCTCCGTCATGCCCATTCCAGGAACAGCGGGCTTGTGATGACCTTTCCACCGTCCCACTCTCGCCCAACAAAGTACACAGCCTGGTGCTGGCCTGGGGCCTGGGCAGAAATAGGCACAGATCCCGTCACCTGAGTCGGCAAAGCAACCTCGTCAACCAGCTCAGCACTGACGAAGAGCCCAGCGCCCCCGGCGATCTCCCACCTCTTGCCACCGCTTCCCCCAAGGTCATGAGCTGAAGCTTCAAAGTCAAACGTAGGCTGCTGCTTGTGAGGATTGCCCTTCAGGGGATCCCCAACCTTGACGTATCCGCCAAGCGTGCCCTGAATCTTGAAGCCACTCGGGGCTTTCTCGTTGTCTTCGAAAGACACGAGCACCCCGTCGAAATCGCCGCTGGTATGAGTGTCGAACGACACAGAGTTGTCTGCTCTCCGTTCTACAACCTCTTCCGGGACATCGAGAACTCCGCCAAAGGGCTGGATGCTGCTGATCTTGGCTTCTCCATTTGCCGTAATGCTCCCTGTCCATACCGCCTCTCTATAACGATCGTAGAGTCTAGCGCCGCCCCATTTCACCACGAGCGTCTTCTTCGACTGCGACTCCGAACGCGACTTTTTGAATTCAGACCGCAAGTCCCGTTGCCAGATAATACCACTGGCATCCCAGGCCTTGATCGAAGAGAACCCACTTGACCCATAGAACGCATAGTCAAGACTCAAATCGCTCTGAGAGCTCACTCGCACATCGTCACCCTGGATCGCCCCCTCGTTGCCAATGGCGGCCAGGCCAACAAGCCTCTCGCCAGTCGTGGCAAACGTATGCCGAGCCCTGAGCGCCTTAGCAACCGCCTCACGCTCCAGCGACGGGGCAAGGACGCCCGTCAGGCCGCCCTTTGTGCCAAACACCGCCGTCCCGGGCACGCCGCCGCCACAACGGCCCCGGTGCTCGTCCGAGTTGGCACACACCCCCATCTTCCAGCCCCGCCGCACGGCGTCCTGCAGGAGCCACTCGAAGTGGCCCCACGCGCTGCCGATCTCCAGGAGCCGCTCGAGCCGCGGGTGGTGCCACGCCAGGTTGCACCTGCGCCCGCCGACGTGTGGGATCAGGAGGTGCGACTCGGGCGAGTGCGCGTAGGTCGCGTATACCTCGTCGAGGGGCCACGCACCTGGCTGCAGCTCGGACGGGCCGTGCTCGTTCCACTCGAAGCTCCTGGCTACGTTGCCGTTCTGGTCGAGCGGGAACTCGATTGGTTTTGAAGGGTCGTCGAGGAACACGACGTTGTGGTCGCCGCCTGCTGCTGAGTTGCCGCACCATTCCGTGCCGGGGAAGATGACGACTTCCCCCGGCTTGTTGGTCTCCTTGATGATGTCTAGTGTCTGCTCCCAGCGATCCTTGGTGATGTTGAAATCGTTCGCAGTATAGCCAATGATGTCAAGGCCAGCGACCTTCTGGGCGTAGGAGAAGTTGTATGTGGTTGAGTTTGTCCCGACCGTATCGTCAGAGTGGACGTGGAGATCAGCGTACAACGGTCGAGGGACAGAAAGATGGCTGTTCACAGAGATCTTGTCTTTGTGCGTTCTTATGGTGGTACCGTTTGAATCCACCAGTGTCACGGCCACCAGATGTTCTCCCTCAGCCTTTAAGGATATGCTGGTCGAGCCAAAGGTCCATCCGTCGGGGCTCAACGGCACTTGTGTCTCAACCAAGGTGCTCTCTTCGCCCTCGGAGATGATCTTGATCTTGGCTTGGAGACCAGATTGGTTGACTGTGGCATTACCCCAGACATCCTCGGTGTGAATATGTACTGGGAAGTCAACACCCAGGCGAACAACCCTCGGCGTGATGACCTTGAGCTTCGCGATGTCCCCACTGTGGATGTTGAAAGATAGGTCCGGCTTGATGGGCGCAAATCGAGAGGTCCCAACAGGGTCGATGTACCACCTCATGCGGAAGTCCTCTTCGACAAACGTCTGCACTCGAGTGCCTCTGGCGCCAAACCGTGTATCGCCGATTCGTACAACGATCTTGTCCCCAGGATTGAGATAGCCGTCCACGATGTCAATGATGATGGCCTTTTGGAAAGGTCTCTCATGTCCCTTTTGGTCGAAGCGGACCGACAGCTCTTGAACCGTGGCCGGCGTCTGGCCGGAAAGCAACTCGCTTGGTTCATATTCGGCAGAGACGTAGTTATCGGCCTTTTGGTCTGAGGTTTGTAAGAGAGCCCAGTCCTGCATGACAGTTCAGCAATTTTTGGTTGATCTTCAATGATCAAGTATGCAATACATACGGAGTAAAACTTGAAGGTTCCCTTAATCCATGCTCCATCAGCTAGTCCACTACCACCAACGGTGTAAGTGATGACAACTTCTGTCCATTGACCCGTGACGAGACTGGTGGTATTGCATTGCAAGCTCCCCAGGAAAGGCAGCTCCTTGATGTACTGGTATAAGCCTTGGGGAGCGAAATAACTGCCGGCCAGGGCACCTAGCTCATCTTTGGAAAGTTGCTTCATAGCTGTCGAATAGTACGCACACGAGGTATGAATTGGCCAATTTTCACAGCACTCTCAAATCTGGCCCCGGACCCATTGATATGTCGACATGGCAGAGCTTTTCCTTCTGCCCCGAGATGGCTGCTCCGCGTCGCGGAGACGGTCCGTAGCTGCAAACTGGACCCATGCCGGAGTCTGACTTTGCGATAACCGGGAGTCTTTCCAGATTCCTGCTGTCGCGCCTTAACGGATCCACTGCCGCATCCGCCTCCGGGATGTTAGTGCAATTGCGTGCTATCACGTCAACGTCCCCATCATTATCGTGTGCTCTGAAGTCGTGATGGGAGAAAAGGGGCCACGGTACGGCGAGAGCCGATGTGCAATGAAAACCCTGCAGGTGCAGGGCACTGCAGCTCTCAAAAGAAGGTATCAAGTAAAGGTTTGCCAAGTGCCACTTCTTCCGTAGAAGACACCAGCTTGGCTCTTGTCCATAGCTCCTGAGATCATGCCCAGCCTCACTGAAGCTCGGCGTCAAGCCAGGGACTTTGTTGACTTTGATCCTAACATCGGCCGAATCTGGAATGCGGGCGTTGCAGGCTCCAAGTCTTTGAGGTATGGCTTCAAGGGCTACGTCCTGGAGAAATTTCCTGTTCTACAATGGCTGCCGAATTATTCGCCAAGCTGGATCTTCAACGACATTGTCTCGGGCATTACCATCGGCGTCTTGCTTGTCCCGCAGAGTCTGTCCTATGCGAGTGTTGCCAACATTCCGGGGTCATATGGCTTGATATCAAGCTGGCTACCGATGTTGATTTACATGATTATGGGAACTTCCAAGGGTTAGTAACATAGGCTATTGAATGTCAATGAGGATAACCCGTGAACTCAGTTCTGACTTTGTACTTCGCAGATACCACGAGCGGCCCGACAGCGATCATGGCTCTTCTCACTGGTGAAATCGTGACTGATCTGACCAAAGAAGGATACGAAGGCCACATCATTGCTACCGCGGTGGCGTTCATGTGCGGGTTGTACGGCCTCGCGGTCGGACTTTTGAAGCTCGGCTTTCTTCTTGATTTCATCCCCGTTCCTGTCCTGAGCGGCTACGTCTCGGCGGCAGCTTTGACAATCATAATACAACAAATCCCGTCTATCTTTGCGGAAACAGTCACGGCCGACTCGGTAGCAGAGTACATCCGCGAGATCTTCCAGAAGCTGCCAGCAACAAAGTGGAGAGACTTTCTCGTCGGATTCTTGGGGGTCGTCTTACTCTGTGGTCTTCAGTATGTGGGCCGGAAATGGGGGGAAAAGTGCCGAGCACTCTGGTTCTTGTCCATATGTCGAAATGCGATGATCTTGGTTATCTTCACCGGCATGAGCTATGGTGTCAACAAAGGCCTTGAGAAGCCCCTGTTCAAAATCAGCAAGACGACCGGAACCGGGATACTAACACCCACCGTTCCGGACTCTCAGCTGGCTGGGAAACTGGCCGGCCGTGCTGTGGCCGTCTTCCTTGCTGCCGCACTCGAGCATCTCGCAATCGGCAAGGCGTTTGGTCGTCGGCACGGCTACACCATTGACCAGAGCCAAGAGCTCCTTTACATTGGCGTAGCTAACTTCGTCGGTGGCTTTTTCTCAGCCATGCCCATCACCGGAGGCTTTTCGAGGACTGCTGTGAACTCCGAGTCGGGAGTGAAGAGCCCGCTGAGTGGGTTGGTCACGGCAGCTTGTGTGCTCGTCAGCATCTACAAACTCTCGGGCGCTTTCTACTGGATACCGAAAGCGACTCTCTCAGCTATCATAATCACTGCCGTATGGCCAATCATGCTGTCTCCGAAAGTTTTCTACAAGTACTGGAAAACATCCCTCTCGGACTTCGTTGGAAGCATGATCGCGTTCTGGGTCACACTCTTCACTTCGGTCGAGTACGGAATCGCCGCGGCCGTGGCGTACAGCCTGGTCTACGTCTTGCTCCGGATAACATTCACTCGAGTAATCCACGTCACTCCAGGCAATATCTCAGCCATATACGCCCCCATACCCTCCTATCCAATGCCACTCTCAGAGTCCATCGTGCCGGGGACCCAAGTCTTCCAGGTTAACGAGGCGATTCTGTTTCCCAACGCATATCAGATCAAAAATGTCATCATCGAGAAGGTCAGAACTGCGACACGCGCCTCACCGCCCGATGAGCTAGAAAAGTCAGGCGGGCGATTGTGGAACCAGTCACCTCCCTCAAAAAATGAAAGGAATTTGCCGTCTCACTCAGAAGACTCACGACCCTTCTTACGAGAGGTCATCATCGATGTCAGGGGTGTCAACTACATAGATGTCACGGGAACTCAGGCACTGCACGACCTGAAAGCCGAGCTGCAATCCCACGCTAGACAGCGAATTCGATTTGTCTTTGTGGGCATGACTCCAAACGTGAAGACGACCCTCGAGAGAACTGGTTGGTCTCTGGCGAGGGGAGAAGGCGGAAACAGAGACAGCGATGGAAATATAGACCCTCTCAAGATGAAAGCTCCCGAAGGGTCCGAGAGAATAAGGGACGGTGGGGACGTGGTTTTTGACTTCATTCACTCTGCCTTGTACGAAACTTCGGTCACCAGGCCTCAGGAGTCAAGTGATACGCAACATATTCCGCGAGAAGGTGTGGTGAACCAAGTCGGCTCAGTGGCATGATCAGCTCACAGAAGATGTGTTCCGATTATTGAAAGCTTATACTTCTTATCATACCCCGCCTTTGAAATATTTGTGTTGTACATCCGCTTCCTGCTCTCTAAGAGGGAGCCAGCAGTCTCGGTTTGAATAAGTATGCAGTAGGACAGCACAAATCGTGCACAGCTCACCGTATCATAAGATCTGTTTTGTGAGCAGAGGTCTAGCACTGAGGTTGGAAGTTAATGAAGGGACATCTTGTAGTCTCTGAAATGGTAATTGAAATTATCGAGTCTTTCAGACTGTAACCTTGGAGGATGCTTTCTGTGCCTTGTATAACAGCATCGTGAGATAAGTCATGAGCCAGGCACTTTATTTGATTCCTCCTCCCAAGCAGTTCGTCATCGAATTTGTTGGCCCTGATCGCCAGGAATAATATTCCAGGTAGCCGTCAGATAATCATAGGCTGATACTGCCCTTTCGTTTTCCATCAGAGCTCCCCAAGGTCACCAATAAACCTCATGGCCTACATGCATTCATCCATCACACCACCTGCCTGCTGCATGGCCGTTCCGATACAGGCCTTTTGGACTCCCTTCTTGACAAACATGGTGCTGCTGGCTTCCATATCCCATGTGGAATTCGGATATGCTACATCAGTCCATGTGAAACTCCAAGAGCTGATGTCTCCACAAGCGTTGATTCTGCGGTGGAGTATCTCACCATCGCTCCCAACCCCGCCCAGCAGAAACCCGCGAGCCTTGACCTCCAGATCAAACCAAGTACCGTCGCTCACGGCTTTGAGCACGGTCATGACACAGGTGTTGTTGGACCAACCGTCAAACATAGTGATACCCGATGATTCGTAGAGCGATACTGCTGGAGAGTTGTACACGGGGTCCTGGTACTCTGAGCCCAAGGGCACGCCAATCGAGCAGTTGGTACGGACCCATATGACCTGGTAGTGGAGTTGTACTGGTGAGAAATTCATACAAAAGAAGAACGTACTGCATGCAAAAAGAGAACTTACAACACCATCAGGACCGCCATCAAGAGACCAGACTTGGTCGTGGCAGACGTCCTGGGTCGTTGTCGTCTTGTTGAGACATTTCCATCCCTCCTCTGACGTGCCCATCTTGAGGCCACTTGTTACCGTGCCGCTACAGATAGTCGTTAGGATCACTCAATTCAAGTGCAATGACCTCCCGGGTTCTGAACTGACCAGGTGCGCTTTGTAACGGGTACCCAGGTGAAGTATCCGCACTCACCGGGCAGAGGCGTGATGGACCAGCTGTGACCCTTTGCAATGCCCCAAGATGACCCGATGCCGCCCGTGATACCGACATCGAGGGCCCTCTGGAACTCCGCAGTCCCAGAGATGTATCCCACGAGAGACCACTTTGTCGAATCTGTCTCGCGAAGCTCACAGCGCATGGGATAGTGGCACTCGGACCTGAAGAATGGCGACTCGCGAGCCCAGACATAGGTCGTAGTCAGCTGACAGAAGCTCGAGCAATCTTGCTGCGGGTCTCCGGAATCCTCGCAAGCACCCTGTTCATCCAGGTGCTTGGGGGCGGGGCACAACGGCTCAGAGTAGTCCTCGTACAGCGAGATTTGCGGGGAGTCCAGACCGTCGCAGGGATTACGCCTGGCCAAAGGGCGTGTTTCAGCCTCAGCTTGGTGGTGGAGGATCCTGGATAGGGCAAGAAAAGGCGAAGTGGCGAAGGCGAAGATCAGGAGAATCAGCATGCTGGCTACGTGGACGGCTGCGCCTTAGTTTGTGAGAAGGTGGTCTTCCGCTGGGTGAATGGAACTGTTCAGAATTTGTCAGACGTTGGTGCAACCGTTTTTGCAAGTGTGAATGCCAGCGGAATTGAGGCGCGCTTCCAACCATGAACACGCTTATGTCGATGAAGAGCCATGAATGGGCGTCCTGTTAGACAAACGGATAGCCTCTCTGCTTCCCCATCTGCGGGTCAGACTCGGTCAAACTGAGCAGTAGCGATGGTGCATCTTTGCTGCCTGTAGGTGTGCCTTCCTCTCTGCCCCTCCTCGGTATTCGAAGCAACATTGCAGGCACACACCTAGAGGTACGTCTGGCACTCGACGAACCCTCGTAGACAACTTTGGAAGGTAGTTGCTTCCATGTCTTCGGCCGGGCATTTGGGTGACCAAAGGCATGTAGAAGTCATGAATATCAAAGCCGCACAAACAGCATTCATGAGGGAAATGGCCAGGTGTCTTGCACCGTAATGACTGACTGTATTTTATTCGCTACCCGCACCTCGCTCATGCATTCATGCTGAATTTTACACGACATAGTAGTCGCTTTTTGTTTTGAAATAATATCTTCAAACTGAACTCCGAATTGCCCCAGCTTAATTAGTTTCCGTTGTTGTGAGACCGAATTTCCCGCTCTGATAGACGTCCCGACGTCAGTCGAAACGGCCGATCATGGCCTCCAGGGCTGGTGCTGTGAACAGCTTCAACTGCTCTGGTCAGCTTCTCTAGAAGGAGCCGCCCATCTCTACGTCCTCGCCATTGATCTTGAACGTCTGCACCACAACGCCATCCTTCTCATCAAAGCTCATTCCGTCCGAGTCATAGTCATCCGTGCCTCCCCATCCTGCCAGGTGCTTGTCCAGAACAAGTCTTCGGTTAAGGATGCCCTCGTAGGTCACACGCTTTTTGTCGTCCGCAATGTTCTCGGCTTGGATCAGCGTCAGAAGCAGGAACCCCTCGACAATCATCGTCGGGGTGTTGCAGAGCAGCTGGCCGGTCTCTGTCCATTGCATGGCTGAGGCCACGATAATCAAGGCAAAAACAGTGAGGATAGATCCCCAGCTGGCCGTTGTACTCTCAACCCATCTTCCGACCGTCTTGCTGATGCGGATGTTGAGCGAGTCCTTGACCACGAGCGTGCTCTCCGGCACTTCAACGCCAATCAGCGCAAAGATCTTGGTGTCTTGTGCAACCAGCTTGTCGAAATGCTTCATGGACAGCTTGGCCTCACGCGCGTCGACGTTCTTGAGGATGAAGCCATCGATGAAACCAATGAGTCCCGTGTATGTGCCAATGATCAGGAACCAGTTGTCGTCAAACTCCATGGGGTCCCCGACCAGGATCCAGGTGCCAAAGACAAAGGCTGAGATCACGAGACCGACTGAGCCTCCGATGATGTATGCGTAGATGTCCAGACCCTTGACCCATCTGTTCAGCTTGGCAGGCTCGCTGGCGATGGTTGGGTTAGGGGTCATGTCGCCCGTCATGCGACGCAGCTGCATCTCGATCTCAGTGTCGAGGCGCTCAATACCCTGCACAGTCTTGTCGAGGTGCTTGTCGTGCGCACTACGGATGTTCTGCAGGAAGACTGTGGTGAAAGTGATCTCGAGAGCCGTGGCTGTGTTGACGTCGAGCTGCCAAGTGTCGGAGAATTTCAGGGGGAGCCCCGAAAACACCCAGCCAATGATGCCGGCCCAGTAGATGCCCAGGGCGATCAGAGATCCAGTCGCCTTGGCGACACCGTTGGAGATCTTGTCGAACATGTCCTGCTTGTGTTGCAGAGAGTCAACGACTTCGGACCTGATCTTCTGTGTCGAAGCCCTAAGCCTGGCGCGCTGCTCGGCCGTCAGGGATCGGACCATGCGCTCATTAGACTCGCTGCGGGAGATGAGGCCGCAGATTCGCTGCAGGAGGCCGCGGGTGTTATTGTTCTGCTGCCGCATGAGAAGCGTTGCAGAAGTGTAAGCCTGGATGGAAGAGACATCCTGTAGGATGACCTGCCATGTGTCTGTCGGTCCGAACACGGCACCCAGTACACCCCACAGCACAAGGAGTAGGAGCACCACGCCCAAGGTCCACCTCGAACCTGCCGCCCTCACGACGGCATCGAGCACATTGCCCTTCTTCTTCTCAGGTCGGGGAGGTAGAGGCGCGTTGCCGTTCTGCCCTATCTGCTCAAGTGACTCGTGTGTGAAGTGCCGGCTCAGGCGTGCGCTGGTCTCAAGGTAGTGCACCTTCTCAGGCACGTTGAATGACTCCTGGCTGGGGAACTGAGTCGGTGCAGCCGCAGAGGTGATGTATTGGGCCTCGGGGGCATTTTTGAGGTCGTGGAAGAAGTTCTTCACGGACCGGAACGGGTTGAAGCCCATGGTGAAAAGAAGAGAAAAAGAAGCCTTCTAGACCATCTAAATTGCAAGGATCATAAAGGAGTGACACGAAAACAACCCCGGAACGCTCAGCGTACAAGGTAACAATAACAGAAATTGAACTAAGTTGCAATATTGCACATCACAGATGGCCAAGAAAGAAAATCAATGAAAATCATGAAGGAATGAACAAGAATAAACGAGGCCAAGAACAACCAAGCAAAAGCCAAGTTTATGTCAAAAAAGAAGCCAAGAGAAGTGGATGGGGATCTACGCCACTTTTGTGGAGGAAGCCCGACGGCCATGATGAGCCTCGTCATGGTATTAGAAACTGAGACTCCATGAGAGACTGCTTCAAAACATGCCAAGATACCACTTATGTGGTATCACGGATGATCTGATTACGTGCCGCTGAAGCAGCCCAGGCCCACGTGATCGTCCCGTAGTGGGCGACCAGAGCGGGCAAATTGCAGAGAAAAGGCAATGACTTGTGCTATTATTGTCTGGCGACGGGCGATCAAGAGCTTAGCATGGACGAAGGAAATCACACACTGGGGCGGGCGGCCGGGAATGCGCTGCAACAGTATATCCACAAAAAGTGCGGAAACCCCCATATTTGACAGCGGCCCCCCCTGTTTCCCGGAGAAATCTACCCGCAATGGCCCTAGGAGATTTCCGTGGGCCAGTCAGTGATCAGCCCCGCTGCGACGAAGCTTGTTTCGTCTCGACGGCCTAAACCGCTGCCCGTCCCGGGCAGAGAGCCGCGCATGAGTGTGACCCACCTTGTTTCCTGGGTGGTCCTGCGTACGGACCCTGAGCATCAAACTCCGGATGGAAGAGGATGACAATTTCTGCCGATGACAATTCTCACCGTTCGCCGGGGGCGCGGCGTTTTACAAACAACGGCAATTCCTGTCGCATGCAGTGCTGGATCCGCCTTGATCGAAGCGCCAAGAAGGCTTGAGTCCTTCCGTGGGCAAGAGCAAGCGTCGTCTATTCTTTCACCGGCAGCTCGTGACGATGAACGGCTCTGCAGATCACGAGAGCGAGAGAAATCACAGGATGACAGCCACAACCCTCGGGCCACAGCCAAGAGCACATCTGCTGCAGCTGGCCCCTTCAGCGCAGGTTGGATGTCGTGAATACTGCAGGTTCATGACTTTGCTAACAGATCACGGGTAGCCCGAACCCAATTGAATGCTTCGTCCAACGAGACTTGATTTTCTAGAATTTCGAATCATGTTTCTCTTCTAGTGAAATTCGCTCGTTTCCATTGGCCGCAGCGCAAGAGCTGCAGCGTTGGCTCTCACATGCGAGGTATGCTGGGTGTCAGACCCAACGAGCGGATCCATGACCTTACTCAGGGGCTGCAACCTTGTGACGGACCAATTACTACCTGATGCCCTGTGAGCTGCATCACAGTAACATCAGATGAGTCCGATTCGGGCCAAGGTTCACGGTAAGACTTATGCTTCCCGGCTAGGGTAGTCTAGTTTCAACGCGCGGCTGGCTGGGCAGGTGAAACCGAAATAGGAGATCATCTATGTCGGCGAGATGCACAAGAATGGTTCGGAATCTGATCAGGAGGGAAAAGGAGGACGATCGCCTCATTGAGCACCGAGCCACAATCACCGAGACACTGGCATAGAGTGGACCACCTCGCATGGCTATTTATGGGTGTCACGAGCGATAGTTGTTGACTTCGGCTGAGACGCTTCATCATTCATCGCATCCGGTGTATACTGACAAGATTTTGATTTGGTAGGGTGGAATACAGAGCCTGAGGACCCGGATGCCTAAATTGGGCAGGTCATCTATTGCTGCTGACCGGATCAAACTAAGACATGTTGATGGCACTGTTATATATTTGTCAGTCATGCATGGGGGTGGGGGCGCCGTGTTGTTGGTGTGCTACCAAATGGGTATCCTCGCCACAAGCTCGTCTTTTCCACATTTGAGCCATAAATAACAGGAACATACACTCACTGGGATGGTCTAGCCTAATCGCGGACGTAAGACATCACCTCGTCCCTGTACCTGTCAAACACATAGACTCGTGGAGAATAAGGTCGGCTACGCCAGATTGGTTTTTGAGTGAGTTAGTTATACAGAACTTCTCAAGACACCTCCCAAGAAATATCCTGGGGTGTGCTCTAACAAGTACCAGTGTGGAAAATGTTGTATTCTGTACAACACTAAGTCTCTTATTTCATTGCCTGCTTACCCCGATAACCCCTATATAGTACAGATCCTCAACATCGAATCATAATAGGTTTGCCCAGATCAGCTTTCTTCATTCCTCTGGTACAGAGTTGAATAACGCAACAGGAACATGGTCAATTGGTCCTACTAGAACCACACTGAGCAACGAGCAATAGGTTTAAAAAGCAAGCTTAACGTTGAGGAAGAGGACTCAAGAACCAGAAAAAAACCAACATTGGATACTGTGACTGGACGAGGGCTTTCTCCTTACCAGGAATGTCCATTATAGCGCGTATCTAAGCTCTACCATTGCCTCTCGTCATCTACACACCACCCCCCATTTACATTCCAGGAAGAGTCGGAAGCCCTGCATACGATTGTCAGAGAGGTTGAATAGAAAGGTATAGCACATCGAACGTAGAACTTACAGCTATCAACATCCTCATCCACTGCCGACTTGATAGTGCATTCGTTTTGGGCTGACATGCTCTGGGTAGTCAGGGTGTCACAGTTGACATAGCAAGGCGAGTCCATGGTCCTTTGTAGTGAGTCATCCTTCCATCCAAAGACGTAGTCGCCATGGTTTCCATAGCCCGTCTCATCATCCATCGACCACACGAAAGGTTGTGAGCCGTCTGCGGGCCAATCGCTTGGGTTGTTGAACTGTCGAGTATCCCAGATCGTTTCAAACATGAGCTGTGGGATCCTGACTGGGTGGGAAGCAGGACAAGGGCCCCCGCCCTCAAAGGTCCCGTTGGCAGGATAAGACACATGGTCCATATGGTTGACCGAGTCTAAGTTCTCCCCGTCCCAGCAACTGTGTACATGTTAGGTTGAGTCAACCTTACAATAAAAAGGACGGTTAAGAAGGAGGTGTCTCACGTGGGGAATCGGACATTGACCATGATCCCAGCGGGACATGGTTGCGAGGGGAAGTCCTTGGTCTCAGGATAACGAGTGTACAGGTCTTGCAGGCACGTGTAGGTCAGCTGGCGGTAATGCTCCGCCTTGTCCGGTGTACGAGCTCCCTGGTCACCGACGAGCATGCGGAAACCCTACGTATTCATTGGTGTTAGCACTTAATTCAAGTGATATGGGTAACTCCTCATGAGCTATTTCGAAGGAAACCCACCGGCCTGAACGCAGTGACCTTGCTCTTCTGTTCGAAGTCTGCTAGCCCATCCTGCATGTAGTACACTGTCATACCTCCGTTGGCGCCTTCGAACCCGACATTTCCGCGGATTGGCACTCGCTTATAGGTTCCGTTGTGAGCCTTGAAGAACAAGACGGCGGTCCAGTAGTTAGACAGGTCTTCCGCGAACTGGCAACTCGTGCACGTGGATAGGCTCGGAAGGTCGTGGGTGACCGGGTCCATGGATACGTTGAATGAGTTCTGTGAGCACAGTCAGACTCGACATGGCCACGTCGTGGTGGCCGAGAGAATGCATGCAGGGTCCACGTACACCACCAACAATCTGGTGCAGATGAGGGGATGGATTGACTTCTGGGTTGACCAGAGGGTCAAGCCTCGTCACTGTCAACTGGGAACACCCGAATCGGATGAGTGCAGCTGATGGCAAGGCGGCACCAATGGCCAACCAAGCCACATGTATAAGGTGCATTGTGGCTTCTTGCTTAATTTTGGATCCTTCGGAGGGATTCAGGTACTGTAAATGATGATAGGCTCAAGCCGTGAGCACGGTAATTTGAATGCAAGAAGGTCTGAACCAAATTCACGTCCAATCTTCAGAACGTCGGGGTGGACGATTTATTGTACCCGGCATCTCTGCGTCTCAACAACTGCCGTATAGGAGCTGTTAAAAAGCCTGGTCTTGTATATTAGGATATTTTGGTCTTGGATGCCATGCGGATAATATCCATTAATTGCCAATGTGACCCGTACCAGCGGCCTCCACAAACGGAAGAGACTTAAATAGCCGGACCAAAACACGCCGATTGCAATCCGCCGTTTCCAGAACAATTTTGTCGATCCCCAATATATGAACACGTCGACACTGGTCTTGTCTGGTGACACCATACGTAAGGAACTATTCTGAGAGTTCAAGTCAAAGCTAATATAGGGTACCGATGGGCACGCCTGCATATGGGACATAAATCTACGACCGCGAAAGATCCTTGCATCTGCTCATTGTGAAAGCCAAGTTCTTGAGCACTTGAAAACAGTTCACGCCGGGAAATTAATACTCTATCTTTCCTAAAAGAATGGACTTTGATAAGAAGCAGATCCTGTCCCTTTCTCTTCGGCTTCTAGCCCCTTTCCTCAAGCAACTGGGTGCTTTCAGCTCCAATTCCGAACAGCGAATGGTGGGTAAAAAGCCACAATTTCTGGCAGGTCTTTTGCATCTGTCTCAAAATTTCCTCGCGAAAGCTTCAATCCTGAAACCGGGAACTGCCACTTATTAAGGATGAGCTGGATCTTGACAAAGAGAAGGGGTGGTCGATTGGTGCACATGCGTAACGAGTGCGTACTGGACATGGCTGGACTGCTAAAAGCACCAAGAAGATCAATTGAGAGTCTCTTGATCATTTTTACTAAATTTTGCAACCTTTGCTCCTATTCTACATGGTTCACTATTCTCAAATGTCCATTCGTCGGTGACGGTCTCATCAAACTGATCGCAAACAAAAAATGACGAGGAGTTTGATAAGATATGAATTAATTGAAACAGCTAAATAACAGTCTTCATCTTTAATCACCTTTCGTATCATGTTGAAATTCGGCGCAATGTAGCAGAGCCAGAGGTCAAAGCCGTGTTGGAAAATGGCTTGGGCGTGGAAGCCCCTGTCCCGCATCCGATCCGGTACTTTCAGAACAGCTCCACCTGAAATCCGCCGGTGCTTTAGCCGACATGGTCTACATTCGCAACGTCACCTCTTTTCACGGTGAGCGTTCGTTCATTTCTTCACCTTCCAAAACTTGACGATTTGCCGTATCCTTCGAAAGAGCTCCCTTGCCATCAAGTGCAGCCACAATGCCTTTCCTCAAGATTTCCTACAAGCGTCTGCACTACACAGACTACCCGGCCGCATCCGATGCGACGAAGGGGACCATCGTCTGCCACCACGGCCTTGGCAGCTCCCAAAACTTCTACACGCCCATCGTGCCGCAGCTCACTCAGGCTGGCTTTCGGGTGATCACCTTTGACACTACTGGCGCAGGGCGCTCGCCATACACTCAGATCGAGCAATCTGTCAGCTCCCTTGCGGCTGATGTGCTGGGTCTCGTCGACGCGTTGTCCGTCAAGGGCAAGGTCATTGTGGCAGGACACTCAATGGGCGGGATGGTGGTCACCCACCTGGCCGCCGAGCACAGGGATCGGATTCAGGCGATAGTTCTGATCGGCCCTGTCTATCCGTCGGAGGCGGTCTCGAAAGTCTTTGAGAAACGCATCGAGACCGTGGAGAGGGAAGGCAGTAAGTCGTGCATGAAGTCCCCAGCTGTGACACACATATGATCACTGACCATTGGCGGGAATAGTGGAGGCCATGGCAAACACGATTCCCACAGCTGCTACGGGAGCGAAGGCGGGTCCCCTGGTCGCAGCGTTTATCAGAGAATTGCTGTTGGGCCAGGATAAGGCCGGATACCTGTCGAATTGCAGGGTCATCGCGAATGCCACGCGGCCAAGGTACGAAAATGTCGAGTGCCCTGTGTTGTTGCTGGCTGGTGAGGAGGACAAGTCGGCGCCTCTGGAAGCGAGCAAGAAGATGTTTGAGGAATTTGGGACACAGGGCTCAAGTAAGCGTCTCGAGGTGTTGAGTGGTGTTGGCCATTGGCACTGCATTGAGGCACCGGTGGTCGTGGGTGACAAAGTTGTGGAATTCTTGAGCTAAGGGGCACTTCTGTCTTGTGCAAGAGCACCCTTGCTTCTTGCTGGGAGTTGCCTGACTGCCTGAGAGGCTGAAAATCGAGGACAATAGGGAGAAAACGGCATCACATCTTGGATGGCCGTCGACCTCGCGATTATAACCGTCCAGTCACATCGTCCATCGGCCGTGTGCATGGCCGCTCTTCGGCAGAGACACAGATCACAACCACAGTATGGCCTTCCAGCGTTGAAGCGTGTCATCACAAGAAAGTAAACAATTACACATGAATGATCTGCTTCCAGGGTTTCTTATCAGTGTACCTGAAAGTGCGGGTAATTGCCACAGTCAGGCATGATTGCCGCGGGAGGTAAGGGCACACCAAGTCGGGGCATTTCGGCCTCGTGTTTTCGATGTCTGCAGAGAATCACAAACATGGCGTCACCACAAATTGACCAAGCTTCGTTAGTGCTGTTGCTTTTGCAGCAGCGATCGCCGCCTACTCGCCGTATGTGAGCTGCTGTGGGACTGGTGAAGTCACTGACTGCCCAAGTCTTCCACCCGACGTCATCAAGCTGTCAACCACAGACAAGAGACACTGAAGTAGACAATATTAAGTGCAGGCACGAGCCTGATGCACCTGTTGTACCGTGTTCACAGAGCAGGTACACACGTATTTTTCGAAGCAACAGGCAGGAACACGCGAACAATCTGAAAGTGAAACAACCTTTGAAATGTCGGCCGCTCGATTTCTCCTCCCAAGCACCAGACTTGTTTCCAGAGCAATTCCGGCGACAGACACAACAGGCACCATTTCCCCACGTCTTTCACGCCAAAGTAACTACCAGAGCAACCCAATTCATAGCCACAAGTCCTCATTTCACACATCATCACCATCCAAGATGGCCAAGCCCACTGTCGAGTCGGACATGATCTCCGAGATCACTCAGAAGGAGAACAAACTCACCGGCCAGGCCGACCCCGTCAAGGGAGGCCCTACTGCCCAAGCCCAACGCCACATTCACGAGAAGCTTTCCGGCGGTTCTGTTGTGAGCGACATTGCCAAGGGAGAGGAATCCATCACCCACAACGGTGCTCCTGTGCCCGGTGGACCTGCTGCTGCGGCGCAGTCCCAGGCAGCCCAGGCAGCCCAGGCTCGCAATGAGGTAAGCCGTGTTCCTGCCGAGCTCTTGGCATGAGACTCCTTGCTCCTTCATGTGGCTTACAGAATCCGCAGGCGAGGAACGCGCCACAGATGCACAATGGAATGCTTGACGGCCAGACCATCTCGGAGATCAACGCCGCTGAGAAGGATCTCACCGGCCAGAGCGCTCCTGCGAAGGGTGGTCCCACGGCTCAGGCCCAGAAGCATGCCGGCGAGCCCATCAATGCTCAGACCCTGCATGACATCACCGAGGGTGAGAAGAAGGTGGCAGGTGACAGGGTCAAGGGTGGCCCAACTTCGACTGCACAGTCTGAACTGGCAAAGTCACGTCGGTCATAGTTCTTGATGGTTTGGGCAAACAAGGGGCGCGTAACCAGCGCCACGGTGCAGTTTTGGCCCGCGAGTCCGCACAATGGTCAGGGGAAGACCAGAAGTCTTATACTAATATTTCAAGCGGTCGCCTTCGAGACGTGCCTGATCGGATGGAAAAGAACCCACAACGTTGGGATGTTGCTGTAAGATGACTATCTTTTCGGTGTGTTGCGCCAGGGGAGTTAAGGCTTGGGGTGGTACATCTTCAGTTCTCACTTCAGTCAAGAAATTTCCATATACATACTGCTCGACCCGTGGTATTCCACAGATAATGTCTCGTGACATATGAGGGGGAATGTTCAGAAAAATCACCAGCACGGGGCTATCTCACCTGTCGCTACAGGCATTGCTGTTATGTGTCGGTTGTCAGCAAGCCTTGGTGGTTTCGGGAACAAGGCAGCATACCATTCTCCGGCAGCCGTCAGCGAATTGTTTCAGTGCCGAGTGGGTAAGCTGAAGTAGCGGCAACATGATATGTCGGCATTCAAAAGGTCTGAGGCAGTGGTCAGCGCCGACCTAGTAATCCAACCAAGCCGAGCCGAATCAGAAGCTTACGTTCTTGGCTTGTCGACACCTTGCCTGCCTGTTGAGAACTCCAGGCCTTGCCCCTGGTTGACAAGGGCCAAGTGCTGGTGCAAGAGAGGAAACCAAGTCATGCACATACGGTCACGGGGGCCCATGAACAATTAGGAAGACATGTCAGGGCGATCAAGTCGATTCAGTGTCAGGATGAGGACGGATTAGCTGGTCGACCTCATGAGTTCGCCCGACAATTTACAGAAACTGTGATTGGAGGCATTACGGATGGTTTTCGTAATTGGAACTGTCGAATATACACCATCCTCAAGTCCCTTCTCCTTTGTTCGCTACACTATTTTGAAAGAGGACAGGGTTTGGCATTTCTTTGTTCGACCCCGAGCATCCGTACACTACCTAAGGGGCGACTAGCCCTAGTTGAGTCGACGTGTTCAATGATCCCGGGTCTTCCCAGCGCGTTGATGGCTTCTGACAAGAGGAAGCACCCCTGACATCAATCACGCCTGATATGGAAAGCACCTTGAACCCTCGTGATCAGCTAACGCCCTCTTCGGCTGTGCCGGAATGTCAACGAAAATATGTCAGTCGAATTTAAGATTGAGCAAAGTTGTGTCATTCGCCACAACTCAATCTCGGAATCGGCCAGCGATTTCCATCGCCGGCGTCGAATTTTGATTTGCAAGCTTCATCAAGCGTCGGACGCAAGAAGGAGCCCGAGAAGAGGGTATCTGAACATGTTTTGTGATGGGTCTGCAGTAAGCCGCTCGGTCCGTGCTCCACGACCGAATACCGCGGCGTTCGGCCCAGTAAATGCCTAAGCCGACGGATCCGGATGTCTCTAGCGAGGCCAACGGAGCAGTCGACAGAAGCAGAAAGACTTGAAGAGATATGCAGATTGGTGATAACCAAATTTCAGCATAACCTTTGCGCGATAGCAGTGCCGAGGTCCAGTATGGCTTCACGACTACACAGTGAAACAATCAAGTAGGCAAATCGGATGATTTTTTTGACAGGTCGCTAATCTCCAGGCCGCAGTTCAAATGGAGCTTGTTCGCAAATCATTTTCGAGCACAGCAAGTTAAGTGCATCCTTATTGGGGGCTGTGTCACTTGTCCAACGTGTTTTGTGACAGGGGTCTCGTTGATCAGTCCCCGTATGTAGCAAGCCGCATATCTGACCTTCCTCCCAGATGCAAAAATTATGGTAGCCTGGCCGAGGTTGACACAGACATCTAGTGAGCTGACACAGGGCGTGCCGAGTGATCCGTTTCGGGCGCGCACCGAAGAACCCGCCGCGCTTATTTCACCTTGACAGTCCGACCTTGACCTCATCATTGTGGTGGGGGCCAAGAAATCGTCTAACTATGTATATCCTAGGCTCCCCAGATTCGTCCGATGTCTCTCACCTACATATGTACCCAAGTTCCAGCGCATATTCATAATCCTCTAGAAGGCACACACACTACTTTGTACATTTTGCACCACCACACTATCTCCCAACAATCATGCCTTCACTTGTGGAGAGCAACCCTAGCCCAGAGCAGGAACACGAAAACAGGAGACATTCCTCCGGGAGAAAGCGCAGGCATCAGGAGAGTCCGTACAGATCGTACGCACTAGCGCACCCAGCACCCATTTACATCGACAAGACACACCTCGTAAAACACCTGCGGTCGAGACAATTCTTGCAGATACAAAAGATCTCGGCAGATACGAAACATTACATACCTGACATCGACGTGATATCATTCGCGCCGCCAAAAGACCCAATTAGGATTGTCTCCGCCCTGAAAGGCCTGCTGGAAGGGAAAATCAGCCTGAGAGATGGACGGCTTCTTCGTTTCAACAAAGACGATGTATTATTGACCAGGTATCGCGAGGATGATGCGGAGTCGGGAAACACAGCTCACCCGCCCAGGAAGGATTCGATCATGGCGCCACTGGAGAAAATTGTGGGAAGGGAGGTCCTAGCAGTCTTGCGGAAAGACAAGAAGATAATCCTGGACGACGGCCGGCTTTGGACTGCGACGAGTCATCAGAACAGATCGTTCGAGTTCATCACCATGGACGAGCACGGCGTGAAGACGGTTACGAAATGGGTCTTGTCAAAAAGGCGGATCTCCGGTCTTGATGACCATCCCCCCTCCTCGACCCAGCAACCAGACACCACGTTCCACTTCAGCATCATCCGCCCGAATACCCGCAAACACGCCGTGCTGGCGTCGTTGACTCGGTCCTCCCTTCAGATCAAGGACAGTTACAACGAGCCGGCAACCAGCTTTGGCTCTGCGGAGGATTTCGAGTCTGCCCCCAAGGTGGTGGACGAAGCTACGAGGAGCCTCATTACTGCTACCGCTGTCTGGGTAGTCCTTACTCTTGGATGGTCGCCGGCCTTCAAGGCAACCACTGGGGACCAGCAAGACGCGTCCTGGAGGTGTGCCCCGGTGCCTCGTCCAACGAAGCACTCAACGTGGTAGTTGGGAAGTATGGGTTGTTCTTTTAATGATTAATTAAGCTGGATGTTTCGAAATTGTCTTATTTTAGCCTGAAAATAGCGTCGTCGGAGTTTGCATTCATCCAAACCCTCCTCAAACGAAGCCATTGCATTCTGTACACATGTCCGATGATATCTGAAAAGCACAGATGTGATTTTTTGACAAGTGTTTTTGAAGGGCAATCTATTGGATTTAAGAATTGCAATGAATTCGTGGGACCAACTGGCATGTAGGATTTTTTCAATCGCGGTGGTGGGCTCGGGGGCTCTGAAGACGGAAGTTGACCGATATCAAACACGCAAGCTGTTCCATGAGGAGCATCCATCGTCTATCATTAAGACTATTCTATATGTTCCGGGTGTTGGGCCTTTCATTTGAGTGAATGTGTCTTGCATTGATGAAAGAAGAACCCGAAGGCGTCTGAGTCTACGGGTCTCGCCATCTCTGACACACCCTATACATATAATATTTAACCATACCCGCGCTCTATGGGTTTCGAGTATCCTTTGTCACGTTTTCAAAACAACTTGGTATGATGAAAGAGTGGTACATCGGGCTAGAATGACCTACACGGAGAAAATGGTTGATGTTACTTTGATCGAATGGCACACTGTGGAAGGGCAAGGCAATGAGATTTCGAGTTGACGCCTCCATTGGCACGATTCCTCGTTGTAAAAAGATTTAAAGTCTTGATAGAGTGATATACATCCGTGCAGCTAATTACTCACAGCGAGATGAGCGCATATCTTCTCTTGGGCTCGGGGTTCTGTATCTATGTCAACCTCTTGTTTAATCGAGTTTGCACGTGCAATCCAAGCATATGTCGGGAGCTAACGGGAGGCAATTACGTGTTTAAATCAATAGTTGACATTCGTATTAAGAGACTCGAATGCTGCAAGCCAGCTCCGACAATGGCTGGCATCATGACCCCAGAGCTTGTCGATGCTGCCACCGACCGACACTCAACCACTTTCAACATGTCTCAGACGACTATCTCCCAAATCAAAGGCTAAAATTGCCTCAGTAGTGAGTTACGAGACATCAATTTAGCAGCCTAGCGGTACCGTAAACAACTGGCTTAGAGTATGGCGAGGAGGTGAGATGTAAGTGCTAAAAGGGGTTAGTATCCGCAACCTCTGCGGGAGGATCGAGTTGGTGTCCGCAGCTAGCTTTCCGCAGCTTGGTGCCTGGTGAGCGCACCAATTCTGATATAAATCAACAGCGCGTTGCCTGTGGACTGAAGGCGCGTTGGAATTGTTTTACATGACATCTTGCAAATATTTGAATTGCTCCAAGCGTACAGCTAGCTGATAGGCACTTCTTCCGGAAAGCATCTATCAAACGAACCAGACGCACAATCAACTCCAGGCTTTATGGAGCACCCCGATATCATCACGGCCCACGAGACTCCGGGCGGGCCACCCCCAGGCTTGAGCATGCTCGGAGGGTTGTGGTGGTCTCGCAAGCACCCACCCAAAGACTACCAGGTGTCCTTCGCAGGGAAGACGGTGCTCGTCACGGGCGCAAACACGGGCCTCGGCTTCGAGGCAGCAGTCAAGTATGCGGCCCTCGGTGCCGAAAAGCTCATCCTCGCCGTGCGCTCTTCTGCCAAGGGCGAGGAGGCTAAGAGGCGGATCCTCGAGCGCACCGGACGCAGCAGCGGCAACGTCGACATTACCATTCTGACCGTTGATCTCTCTGATTATGCGTCGGTCCAGGATTTCGTGCGCCACCTGGGCCAGGAGACACGGTACCTCGACGTTGCGCTCCTCAATGCTGGCCTCGGCAACCCGAAGTTCGAGCAGTCCCCCACCGGTTGGGAGATGGCATTGCAGGTCAACGTGCTCTCCACAGCGCTCATGGCCGTCCTGCTGCTGCCGATGCTTCGATCCACCGCGACAGCGCGCGGCAAGGCGGTGCACATGGCCTTCGTCAACAGCCATGGCCATAACATGGTGCAGAAGGACTGGTATGCCTCTGCGGGTGGCAGCCTGCTCAAGGCGGCCAACAACAGGGAGAAGTGGGATGCGACCAGGAGCTACAGCATGGTCAAGCTCATGGGCGTGGCGGTCATGCAAGCGGTTGCACGAGAAGCGGCAGGCTCCTCAGCCTCCTCCACAAATCCCCAGCAGCCTGGAATCATCGTCAACGCGGTGTGCCCGAGCCTCTGCAAAACAGACCTGGGTCGTAACTTTGGTACCATGTCACACATCTCGGGTTTCTTTTTCCAGGCCGCCTTCGCGCGTACCGCCGAGGAGGGTTCACGATCGCTGGTCAGCGCTACGGCCCTAGGTCCAGAGAGCCATGGGCGGTTCTGGCATCATGACATCTTGTTCCCGTGAGCCCTCCTTGCTGTTGCGGCAGTAAAATCATCTGCTTCATCCACCTGAACTGACATCTGCGTAGGGTTGGAGATCTCGCAAAGGATGAGGCTTTGATGAAGCAGACTTGGACTGAGGTTTTGGAGGTTGTTTCTCGGGCACAGCCTGGTCTCCAGCAGATTCTCGATGGAGGGGCATGATGGCGCGACTGGGGGGTCTGATAGATCGGAGCATGTATCGATGGCAGATGAGCCTAGGAAAGAGGAGTTATGAGCCAAACGTTCTTCACTCTGTGCTGCAGAACCTGCAATAATACGAAACAAGTTTCGACATCAGGGTGGTGTTATTAATTGGGGAACCTGTGCGACGTCAATAATTCACTGCGCCGCCAAGGTTTACAGGGACCGGGATAACTCCTGGGATTGGTTGGTTGCCTGGAGTGAACACTGACTGGAACGAGAGCAGATTGCGGCTGAGAGAGGCAGGGGTGCGATATGAGACCACAGCAGCTTCTATCTTTCCATCCTAGAACACCAGTCTCGTGCGCTACAAGCTTGTCCATTTTCCTCCTTTGCTGTCACAGCAGTCCCTGGGTCGACTGGATTCCTTCAGTTTGCTCGATTTTACGCCGGGTGAGGGGCATGGCCTGATTCCAACTTCCACCTCGGGAAGGATCAGATCTCGCCCCGTTTCGCACTGCCACCAGAGTCCGAGCCCTTGGCAGCCTCAGCGACACACACTGGTGAGGTTTGGCGCATGGGGCCTCACCGACCAACTTTGCTCGAATCGCGGAATAACTGCTCGGTTAACGGCTCTGCCGTCAAGGTTGAGTGTGACCGAGCCTAGTTTGACCATGACAGGTATGTACGACCGAACGACGGCTGGATGCCGAAGGGGACACAATGGGCTCTCGCAAGATCGCGTTTTGTGCTGGATGGGGACGCGGCCGATGGACTTGGGATTGCACCAGGTATCACCTTGTACCACGCATTGCATCAGTGGCCACGATGGGCCAACACGCGTCAAAAGTGGCACAGGAGCAGGATACGAGTGTTGAATGCCGGGCGTTGCTGCCATCACGGGCTGACCGCACCTAGAAAGCATCCAGAAGCGGCAGGCACTCAAGTCCAATGTTGTTGCTGTGCCCAGCGCTGCAGCTAACTGGGCCGAGAAAAGCTGGGCTCCTGGGCTCTGGGCGCCTTCCTGCTAGGTGGGGGACGTCGCCAGTCGGGCGCGTCATTGACATGGCCCAGGTGGGCAAAACGGAGCGCAGCGGCTGCTTGGCGGGCCGAAGCCGAGCTCCCGCCTGGGCCAACGTGCGCAACGTTCGACGGTGCAATGTCCGTCCGCAAGGCGTTTCCAAACCCGACTCTCGTGTTTCGATTTCGCCTTCTCGCCTGTCGCCTTTTATTTTTCTGTTCTTTACTGGGTGTCGCCGGTCCCATTCCTGTACAAGCGTACACTGGTCTTTCTCTTGCCAATTGCGCCTTTTCGCAGTTTCCTTCCGGCATGATTTCAGCGGTGGTCCCGCCTTTATGACCCCCGTCTCCGACTTTCCCGGCCTTCCCGGGCGACCGAGTCCCAGTCCAAACCCGACGTCGCATGAACCTTGTGCCCGAACCTTGACCGATCTCTCGGTAGCTTAAACGTTGAGCACGGCGCGGGCCTGCGCCGGTCGGTATCACATCATGGCATTGATGCGCCAGACCTGGACCCTGACCAAGAAGAACCTTCTCATCGTCCTGGTGCGCCATGGCTTCTTCACGACCATACGGGCCTTCCTGGCGCCAATAATTTTTGTGAGCTCCCCCAGCCGCGCCCAGTCCCCGTTGAGGACCTTCCCTTTACTGACAGCTCTGCTCCAGATGTTCATTCTGGCCTACGTCCGAAACTTTTTCGTACCACCGAGTACCTTTGGTATAGGCTCCCCTACTCCCATACGAAGCCTCGAAAATGCCCTCGCCGCCTCGACCGGAAACCACAACAAGGTTGTTTTTGTGACCAACGGGCACACGGGTGGGGATATAGAGTCCGTGATCAATGCAGTGTCCGCGCGGGTGGAGAGCGCTGGAAAGACTGTCCAAGTGGTCCAAGATGACATCGACCTCCTCACGACCTGCGCCAGCACCCTTCGTGGGTCATCCACCTGCTTCGGCGCCGCCTCCTTCCACTCCTCGCCGACCGAGGGCTCCTCTGGGACATGGAACTATACACTCAGGTCAGATGGAGTTTTCGGGGAGAGGATCTTTGTCGACAGGACAACAAACGACGTGGAGATATATGCACTTCCCTTCCAACGGGCTATCGACTCGGCCATTGGCTCGTTGAATGGCACATCCGCGAGCCTGGGATCGGACTCCATCGACGAGTACCCATATACCGACACGACCGCCGAGGAGAGAGACGCCCTCATCCGTAGGCTCTACATGGGTGCTCTCATCAGTATTCTGGCCGTGGCTCTTTTTCTGGCAATGTCCAATGTCACCTACCAACTTACTGGACTCATGGCCTCCGAGCGCGAAATGGGCATTTCGCAGCTGATCGAAGCCATGACACCGGCAAAGCGGCCTTGGCACATCCAGGCGGCGCGGTTGCTATCCAACCATCTGGCCTTCGACATCATTCATCTCCCAGGATGGATTATCATGGGAGCAATTCTCCGAGGTCTGGCGTTTATTCATACCAGCTGGGGTATAATGATCATCTACCACGTTCTCTCTGGGCTCGCGCTTTCAAGCTATTCTATCCTGGGCGCTAGCTTCTTCAGCAAGGCTCAGCTCTCGGGCATCACAGTGACGATCACAGCTGTCATTCTCGCAGTCATTGCGCAGGTTGCAGGACCGTTCGATACCGGCGCTACGGCTGTGCTCAGTCTGCTCTTCCCGTCCATGAACTACGTGTTCTTCATAATTCACATGGCGCGGTTCGAGCAAAAGGCTCTTGCGGCAAGTCTCGTGGGTAGTGCGCCCACTGGTCCATCTTCGTTGCCTGGCATTGCCTTCTGGATATTTCTAATTATCCAAATCTTCGTGTTCCCTTTTCTAGGGGCACTCGTCGAGAGGTGGCTGTATGGCACCATATCACGAGAAAGAAAAACCACTACGTCCTCGCCAGATCATGCTATCGTCCTGTCGAACTTTTCCAAGCACTGGACTCCCAGCCGGCTTCGTAAAAACGTCCTCAGCAAATTTGGGCTTGCGGTGCCCGAGACAGTGTATGCCGTTAATGACTTCAGTATCAAGGCTCGTCGTGGACAAATTTTGGTTCTCCTTGGAGCCAATGGAAGTGGTAAAAGCACAACCCTGGATGCCATCTCTGGCCTCAACACCATTACCAGTGGCTCAATCGAGATCGACGGGACCGGTGGTCTGGGCTTGTGCCCGCAGAAGAACGTGCTCTGGGACGAGCTCACTGTTTTTGAACACGTCAAGATATTCAACCAACTGAAGAGTTCAGCCGGCACGAGAGACGACAAAAACCAGACGGAGAACCTCATTCGATCTTGTGATCTCGGCCATAAGATCAAGGCCCAGTCCGGCACCTTGTCGGGCGGCCAGAAGAGGAAGCTTCAGCTCGCCATGATGTTCACTGGTGGGTCAAAAGTATGCTGTGTCGATGAGATGTCTTCGGGACTTGATCCGCTTTCACGACGGAAAATCTGGGATATTCTTCTTGCGGAGCGCGGCGAGCGAACATTCTTGTTGACAACTCACTTCCTGGATGAAGCCGACGTTCTCTCAGACTTTGTTGCCGTCTTGTCTCGGGGCAATCTGAGAGCCAAAGGAACGGCTGTGCAGCTCAAGCACGAGGTCGGTGTCGGCTATCGTGTGTCTGTTCCAAAGCATGAGAACTTCGTCGCTGCAGAGAAGGTTCAGCGCCATGAAACCCCTGACAGGCATGTTTTCTGGCTCCCAGATTCTTCCGCTGCGTCAAATTTCATCAGCGAATTGCGCTCAGGTGGCGTCAAGGACTACGACATAATAGGACCGACACTGGAAGATGTCTTCCTGAAGCTGGCAGAGGAAATGGGTGACCACCAGCTTGGAAGCGATGCACCGCTTGCACTGAGGCCGGCCAGCGCACCAGACAACCTAGAAAAGCCTCCCAACTCTGACGCCTCATCGGGAGAGGAGCCTGGGATCCAGATGTCCGCAGGGCGAGGGACGGGCATAGCGAAGCAGACCCTGATCCTGGTCCGTAAGCGATTCACCATCCTCAAGCGGAACTACTTACCCTACCTGGCCGCGGTCCTCCTTCCAGTGATCACAGCCGGACTGGTGACATTGTTTTTGGATGGCTTTTCAGCTATCGGCTGCGATCCGGGAGCTCAATCCAGCACGCCCAGTGTGTCTGACCTCGGCTCCCTCGACATCACTCCTCTCATACCGATCGGGCCTTCTAGCCTGATAACGATGGACACCTTGACGAACCGGACGGGGCTCAACGCTAGTTCCTTCCACCTTGTTGACACCCTCGACGAATTCAACGACTATATCTCGAACAACTTTCACAATGTGACACCGGGAGGTTTCTACCTTCAGCCCAACCAGGACCCGTTGGCAGTCATGGCCTACATTGGCAACGGAGCAGTGATATACGGCATGCTCACACTCAATGCGATTAGCAATGTCATTGAGCAGACTTCCATCACGACAGCGTACCAGCCCTTTGCGGTGCCCTTCAGCCCAGGAGCCGGTAAGACGCTGCAGCTGGTTCTGTACTTTGGCCTCGCCATGTCAGTGTACCCGGCCTTCTTTGCTCTGTACCCGTGTATGGAGCGTCTTAGGAAGGTCAGAGCATTGCATTACAGCAATGGCATCAGGGCAGCGCCTCTCTGGCTGGCATATTTGATCTTCGACTTCCTCTTCGTGTTGATTGTCAGTGCCGTGGTTACTGGCATCTTTGTCGGGGTAAGTGTAAACTCCCTTTCGGGCACGCGATCAAGCAGGCATGCTAATCAAAACGTTCAGGCGTCTGGTATCTGGTATGCACCAGGCTATCTGTTTGTGGTATTCTTCCTCTACGGCCTGACCTCGATACTCCTCTGCTACGTTGTCTCGTTGGTCACCAATTCCCAATTGGCATGTTTTGCCACTGCAGCTGGGGGTCAAGCCGTCTTCTTCCTTCTGTACTTCATTATGTACATGAGCATCCTCACATACTCGCCTGCCTTCCGCGTCAACTCGGACCTGACCATCGCCCACTTTGCGTACGCGACTATCTCACCCGCAGGCAATTTGCTCCGGTCAATGCTCCTTACGCTCAACGAATTCTCGCTTCTCTGCCGCGACACATCAATTGCTTCATATCCCGGAGCACTCACCGTCTATGGTGGACCGATACTCTACCTGATCGTCCAAGCGCTCTTCCTCTTCACGGTGCTCGTATGGTGGGACAGCGGCTACAAACCAACGTTCCTGACCAACCTCAGCCGCCGCCTGCGTCACCGCAAGTCCACAGTGAAGGACACGGACACCGAGGACGACGCTGTCCTCTCAACATCCGCATCCTCGACCATGACCGACCCCGCCGTCGCGACTGAGATCAAGCGCATTGACGCGCAGTCCCCTCCCGACACCGACAGCCTGCGCGTGCAGCACCTGCACAAGCTCTTCGGACGCACTAATCATGCGGTCCAAGACGTCACGTTTGGCGTGCCGCGTGGGCAGGTATTTGCGCTGCTGGGACCCAACGGAGCGGGTAAGTCGACGACCATCTCGCTGGTGCGTGGCGACGTCCGACCGTCCCGCGGCATGGACGGCAGCCCCTTCGGCGACGTGTTCATCGAGAACCTCTCCATCTCCGCCCACCGCGCCTCGGCCAGGCAGAACCTAGGGGTGTGCCCACAATTTGACGCCATGGATAGCATGACCGTCCGGGAGCACCTGCGCTTCTACGCTAGTGCAAGGGGTGTGTCTGACGTCGAGGCCAACGTCGAGGCTGTTCTGACGTCCACGAACCTTGTGAGATTCGCGGACAGGCTCGCGCAGAAGCTGAGTGGTGGTAACAAACGAAAGCTGAGCCTGGGTATCGCGCTTATGGGCAATCCCGCGGTGCTGCTTCTCGATGAACCCAGTTCTGGCATGGACGCGGCTGCGAAGAGAATTATGTGGCGCACACTACTTGGCGTCGCTGCGCCGGGACGAGCACTGCTAATAACTACTCACTCCATGGAGGAGGCGGACCGGCTTGCTACAAGGGTGGGAATCATGAAGAGGAGGATGCTGGCCCTCGGAACTGGCAAGGAGCTCGGTGAGAGGTGGGGCGAGGGGTGTGTGGTGCAGATCGTGTTGAAGTCTGCGCCGGAGACCACCGAGGCTGAGATGAACAATGTGAAGAGCTGGATCAACGAGAGGGTCAAAGGTGTGGAGTTTGAGGAATGGGGTGCTAAAGGCGGTGCGCATGGGCTGCTGAGGTTCAGGGTGAAGAAGGCAGGGTTGGTTGAGGAAGGAAAAGAGGCCGACAAGGCTGGTGGGAACATCATCCAGGACGAAGCCGATGTGAAGGCGGAGAGCAAACCTACCGGTGGCTCAGCTGGCGCGCAGGGTCTGGATACCCCCGGGCTGATCGAGCTGTTCGAGGCCCATAAGGATGAGTTGGGAGTGGAGTACTACAGCGTCAGCCCGACGACACTTGACGAGGTCTTCTTGCGGGTTGTCGGAAGGGAGGAGGAGGATGATCAAGGTGTCGCCGCAAAGCACCAGCTGTGGAAGCGATACCTGCCGGGGAGGAAACGTGTACATATATGATACCACGTACTATAGAAACGATTGAGACCTAGAGATACTGCATTAGACATAATAGACCATACAATGCCAAAGCCTCACGGGCTTGCTCACCAGTTTGTCACGAACAGGAGAGTGCTGCACTCCGAACTGTTTGCGTTTCTAAGACTGTGCAAGTGGCCTCTTGCGGAGGTGGCCCTGCAGTCACCGTAGAAAGAAAAGGACCGCCCGGTTTCGAGACGTGTTTCAAAGTATGTGTGGTAATATTCAGCCAGCTGCATTGAGGCCACAGTCATTCTACTGCAATTGCACCATCTGTGGTGCTCACCTTCAAGCAGTTGGACCCCCCAGCCCCACCCAGCCAGGACCTTGTTCGCTTTCAGGGTCCGGGTGGCCCGAGCCCATCCTGCAGGCATAACAGTAAGGTACCTAGGTACTTCGACTTAGACAACGACAGCACAAACATCAACAGTTACTGGTCTGCAACCCAAATTTACCGTCACCGGTGGTGAAAGTCGACCAAGCTAGCAATTTGGCCTCAGACCGTTCATGGTCAGCACTTGCACCCCGCCATTTGAATGAGTCAGCCGGTAAGCTTCGTGTTAGTTAGCTGCAGTCTCGCGGCGGCCAAGCGCATACAACAAACGGAAGGGCGAGCCACCAAGGCAGCAGCGACTGCCACCTCTCGGTCATTTGACTCACTGCACCGAACCTGCAACTTCAGGATTTCTGACGGCTTTGTTTGGCTCTAAAAGTTGAGGACCGACGTTTTCGATTTGCCTTCTTTTCTCTTGGACATTTACCTCTGTCCTCGTTCCGTTCTCTGCTCATCAAGGCCTGGCAGTCAAACCAATCCAAGATGGCCTCCACAAACGACAATACGCAGGACCTTTGGTTCTTGAAGTCCAAGTTTCCGGTCTTCTTGCCATATCACCAAGCTCTCAAGGCCCCAGAGAATGAATTTGATGCTTTCATCCAGCAGGATGTCAAGCGGCGAATTGACGACAACTCTGCGGAAGCGCATCACTCGGACGACGACACTACCACAGCAGCTGAGTCTGAGCCTGTCCTTGTGTCTTATGCTTCAATCACTGCTGGCCTGAGGGAGGACCTCGTCAAGATCACAGTCGGAGATGGCGAAGATGCTTCCATGGCTGACGTGGGAGACGCCGGCGCAGACAACCAGAAACCCATCCACGAGCATCCCTTCATGGATGGCCTCCACTCCCAACAGGAAAAGGCGGACGCGCAGCTCCCCTCACTCGTTAACATGGAGAACAAGATGCTCACAGAGAACGCCGATGTTGCCCACCGCTCGACCAACCATGTTCTTGTGGATTTGTTTACAGAACTGGAGGATGTCATCTCTGGACCCCGGCTCCTCGAGCTTCTCGACCAGGCCTGGCGTTATGACCCCGCCTCAACCCTCAAGATCATCTTCAATGCCCGCTCGATTCATCTTGGCAAAGCTTCCCGACAGACCTTTTATCGATGCGCCGGATGGCTCGCCAAGTACCACCCCCTGACGCTCATCGCCAACCTGCCATGGTTGAGCCGTCCAGTCATCCAAAAGAAGGCAGAGAAGAAGGACGCCGAGAAGAAGATTGACGAAGAGGAGATGGTGTTTGTTGAGCAAGAGATGGACGAGGACGATCCAGCCCGCTTTGACGTCAAGAATGGTGTCGCCCACGTTTTTGGCTGTTTTTGTGCTGCTCTGGTAAAATTTTTAATATATATAGTAGGTAATTATAAATTATTTAATATATATAATAAAGAAATATAAATTATTTAATATATATAATAAAGTATATATAATAAAATATATATAATATAATATATATAATATAATAT